>VWZG01011086.1:190270-208752 GCA_013396735.1 Grallaria varia
CAAAGACCTGTTAACAAATGAAAAACAAGAGATTGAAACAAATAAAGGCAAAACTACAGTTTATTTCTGAAAATGGGATTTGAAAGTCCCAGTCAGAGCAGGCTTTCCATTCTCAGAAGACAGGAGGTGTTACATTCAATGTACCACCAAGTAAAATTAACCTCACTGCACATTTAGTTTAATTCTGTTCTAAATCCAACTGGAACTTTGCTGGAAAATTTCTTTATTTTGCAAATTTCATATATAGAACCAAAGATGTAGGAAGAGTATTGAGCAAAGAGCTTTCTAAGGACAGGTTACAGCAAAACAGAATTGCATTTTTCGTCCACATTTCTCATAACTGAAATGTTTCATTAAATTCATGTACTGCGCTAATTGAACAGCTCTGGGAACAGGTATTTCATACTTGGTTTTTCAGACGCCCTTTAGGAAAAGAGGTATACATGCAATGTATGAAAGTATCAGGGAAGTGGATTGGTGTTATACTCTTTGTCTTCAGGAAACTGTGACCACCACATGATAACTCAGAAAAGCCAGACCAAAAGAACACCATAGCACATTCCTAGCATTGCACTACCTGCCTATGGAAGTTATAAGACCAGTTCCAGGGACTGACAGTAGTACCAAACTGGCTCATCTGGGTGTTTGTGTCTTATATAAAGGACAGGGAGCAAGTCATTCTTACTTTATGAAAAAAAAAAAAAAAATCCTAAAAACCCTCACGGTTAAAGTGTGTGAACTCAATTTGAATGCCTAGACCATAACAGGAGAGGTCCTTTTTGAGGTCACTTGAAAAAGGTAAAAAACTGGGCCAAAAGAGCCTTGGGTAAGAACTTAACTAAATGCAGCTGTAATCTAGGTAGCAATTCTAATTATACTGCTGAGGTAAATTATACAGTCAGAGGATGGGCACAAATGGCAAATTTGGCATCTGAACAATGTTTCTGGCACACACATGGAAGGCAGGGAAAGTAGTAGCAGGAAAAAGCAAATAAGTTTGGCTTAAATACCATTCCAAAGCGCCAAGGCCAAATATATCTCTCATGAAACTATCTCCCTGCTCTTATTAATTTAAACATCAGTTGTGCCGTTTACCAATGCGCTGAGATTCCATCAATACATTATTTTTGTCACACAGATCACAGTGCAATAGCTGAAGAGCTTTACATGCCCTTGGCATAAGCCAATAGCCACCATCCCACTAAAACTTATTTTGCCTTCACAAATAATGGTATAACTAGGGATAAAACCAGATACATCTAAAGTTCACATCTTAAAGCAAAGAGATCAGTAAACCACATATCAATAAATTTATTTCAAGAAACAGTTTGGACTCAGACTCCCATACCTCCTCTGAACTCATACAACAGTCAAGTATCTGCCCACACATGCCACGCATACTAGCTAGCACTTTCGGTAAGGGCAATCTGCATTTTTATTCACACATGTACCACACATGTAATATAAGATCTTCTACTGGGAAAAAAAAGGAAGATTTACATACTGAACTGAAGCTTGGAGATATCTGATTTTCTTTTTTGGAGCCTTCCCTCCCTCTGCAGCCTTCACCAAAGGACTTATCTCTCAGACATTGAAATAAATAGCATGTGGGAATGAAATTCACTTACCATAAATAAGACGTGACAGTGCTCATATAAGTGAGTTGACTCAGAGATGTATTCATACTACAATTTCCTTTCTTCTACACCAGCAGAAACTGCATCCACACAGAAAAGTCACCACAAACATCCCTAAACCTTAGCTCAGACTCCTCCCCCACTCTTTCCACAAAGCAGAAATTGCCTTATTAGGCCTTAATGAGACACTGGTGTGTACCATTTGACCAGCCGTTTGCATCACCTTCCCCCTTCAGGCAGCAATGCCAACTTTTTAAATGACCTCTTGCTTTCTGAAGAGGAGTCTGAAATAAGTTATAGCCGGGAGGGGCCCTCAGAGAGATTTTTTCACAACATACCATCCATCAGGTAAGATGAAGTCCAGCTGCTGTGAATTTAACAGCTATGGAGAATTTCCACATTATTGCAAATACTGCTCTGTTCTTCAAGAAAGAAGCCGTGTTCCTCTCTTTGATTGTAAGGTGGATAAATTCCTACAGCAGTGAAGCAGACAGGAATGGTGCAAGGTAATTTTACACTGAGTAACATTCATCAGAAAACTGTTAACACAGATGACAGTATCCAAGTCTCTTGTTAATTACTTGACTGTAAAACTTAAAGAGCTTTAAGTTGATGAGTGTTCTCAATGGAATAGACATAATTAATTCCCTAGCAAGGGAAAATAAACAACATTTTAAAAAATGCATACTTCTACGTACAATGTAAATTATGCTTTCCATATTTCTATCTTTTCCTTCCCATCCCCTCACAGAACAGAAAAAAATCCACAAGACTCCAATTACCATTTTAACAAACAGATGTAAAAGTTAACTTTCCAGGACTGAAATTACAGCAAATAGGATCTATGAAGGAATACTTAGAACTAAGAAAAATGTTATTATAGGGCAAGATCTGTATCCATTGTAGAAATACAGTATATTTTATTAAGGTGAGACCACTTTCTAGTACTACTAAGTAGTCTTTATTAACTATTAAAAACCAGACAAAACAGAACAGGAAAATGAACAAAATTGGATCTTTCAAGTATGCCATGTATTTTCACATGGCTTTTACCTTTAGTAAGCAAAAGGTGAGGAAAACATTCAAATGTATTATTTTTACTATTTTTTAAACATGGGATTTTTTTTCCTCCAACATTTCTAAGCAGCAAGACACAATAACGTACTATAAAGAAGTTAGTGGAAATGGGATTGATAAAAGCATCAGTATTTGTAGAGATACTGTGAGGAAAACACAATGCAATGCTTCTGTTAGCAAATTAGTGACACTGGATTTTCTTTTAAATAGCATATGGATATCTGAAGAATAATAGAATGTTTTAAGTAAACTGTTAAGGTCTAAGTTTCCCTTAATAGAAGCATACCTCATTGTTCGCAGTGTACATTTTTTTAAGGAGAAATAAAAAAAAAAAAGGGGGTTATGTTTGACTTTTTATATAATATGGTGTGACAGAAGAATATTCTTAAGGCATTTTATGGGAAGAAAAATGTGCTATCAGTTTTTCTTCCTCTTCCCTCATATTTTTCTCCTAGTTTATAATGTCTTGTATTGGCAAATGGAAAGAAAAAACCGTCCCATTTCTTCCTTTTCCCTAACAACTTCAGAAAAGAGCCTGAATTTTTAGGAGCCTACCCACATTAGGTAGACGAAACCATCTATTTCCTTCCTACACATTTACCCATTTAAATTTTCAAGACACGATCAACTGAGCTTGAAATCTCATTGGGGTTTCAGTCTATTACCAAGCTTAGATTTTCAATCATGCCTGAGCTCCTGAGTCGTGGCCATCTGATTTCCCACACCTACCAACTATCAAGCAAGTCAATCATCTTGCTCTGAGACAATTTTTCTCTGGACACTGTTTCACACATGCAGTATGGGTAAGATTACACCTCATTTGACACCCCCCATGCACATCTGGTATTGAGGAACTTTCTTGCCTGATCATTCAGGAGCCACTCTGACAGCCACACTCCCACATCAGAAACTTTAACTGCAAGGACTGTGGCCCCTTCACAGCAGGTGGTTCCAGTGAGTCAATGGGTGACCCGCCTGACTCCTAAACACAGCCTATTCAGTCAAGTTTTCCTTACTGGATCATCCCTTAGTTTCCCATAGCAGAGTCTCAGACCTGTGGTTACTCAAAGTAATTTCATCATGGTGCAATAACCCAATACCAGCTTGAGCTGGTGACTGAGGGACTCGGAACTAAGGACTACCTGGGCTTTTATACTCTGAATTTCTGTGCATGATAGAATGGGATCTACCAGCCAAGACATGGAGTCCAGCTGTGTCTTGGAGAGCCCATTCACCTGGCAGGTGCCACGGGTCCCCACACCCTTTTGGTGCAAAGGGTCAGCAGTTCACAGCCTCTTGCCTTGGGCTCCTGCCCCACAGAGCTCAACCTGCAACTTGAACTGCAGTTGCATCCGGAGCTACTTGCACTGAATGGATTCCTCAACACCTGGAACACTTTTTCCAACACCCTGTGCCTTCAGTCACTCTCATGCATCCTTATACCTAATCCCAAGCCATGTAACACCTGGCCTTGCTCTCTTGCTTGAAAAACACAAATTTATTGGACTGCAACAGAGACTTTGCATTATTTCAGGTAGTCTGTACCAAAATCAAACCAAAAAACCCACTCCCAAGATGTCCAGGAACAAACATCATGATAAAGGCATGTTGAGATTACATGGGGATGTGCTTCATAGTTTTCACTCTGCTGTAGAATGGATGAGGACAAATGCAACTCTGCATCTGGTTTGGAAGTTAGCCATAGCGTGGATTCAAAGATGACAGTGACAGCTGAAAGTAGATTTCATTAGGAACCAAGGCAACAAATTACTACCAGACTAGGAAATCCCTACTGCATTTCCCACGGTTAGTAAACTTTTTCAGACTCAAAGGTTCAAAAATTAAGGTTAACTGTGAGTTGTTATAAGGTGACATAAAAGCCATTTGAATCCCTCAGCTGCTCCTACTAAGGTAGTACAATAGGTTATCTAAAACTCATAGTAGTTTCATGGAGATGATACTGGGTTTGGATGACAGCTGGCATCACAAAAGCTTTGTTTCATCCTGTTGCTATTTCAGCCATAACTTGCTGGCAGACAGAACAAGACAAAGATGCTGATGAATACAAAGGGCAAACAAAGAATGATCTTTCTTCCTTTGCCGTTGAATCTTCTTCCTCAGGCTGTTCTTGTGACACACTGTGTGTTTTAAACATCAAAGTTCTTTCCAGGCCTGCAATGACAATTTTGAGACAGAAAATACAAAAACTAGCACATGCAGAATGTAAGAAGTATGTCTTTGCCCATCTGCATAGTCTTTTCCAAAGCTTTCATGCATGCCAGTGCTGCATGTCATGAAGTACTATATTGAATGTCATAGTGTATAGCTGAGTTATATAGTTTTTGCAATTGGAATAGTTGCTGTATCTCTGGCATAAAATCCTTTTCTTTTTTTAAATCAGTATACATATAATACCATTTTTGAATAAACATGCTTATGTACATGAAATGCTGCAAATAGCATACATATCCTGATGCACAGAAAATCAGCACGCTAGTAGGTGTTCAGAAAGTGTAATTAACTGATTATAGCCGGAGCTTAACTTTAGGACTCCTGGATTATTTTCCTAGCTGCACTACTGATTATTTTACAACTGGAGTCTATGGTACTTTATAAATTACAAAGAACTCTGAGGCACAACTAATATTTACAGCATAATTTAAGACCCCAGGTGAAAGGCATATTTATCACTATGACAATTAAAATTTGCTAGTTTAAAAAAATACCATTAGTGGCATAAAAATTCAGGGTGTGACATGACTTGGACTTACTGTTTCTGATGAAAGTCTTCTCAACTATGCCATGTGAAGATCTGACTATGCCATTTGGAAATGTGTGCTAATAATTTTTCACAGAATCAAAGAATAATTCAGGTTCAAAGGGATCTCAGCAGGTCACCTGGTCCAATCTCCTGCCCAAAGCAGGGTCAGCTATTCTTTAATCCTTCATAAAAAGCCATTAATGATTCCCTCAGAGTTATGTTATCAAGAGCATTGTTTAGTAACCTGATTACGATGAATTAATCAAGGCCGAATTTTGCTAATCCAATTACAGTATTCTCAAAGAACTCAACACACATTTGGAAGCATGATGCAGTTGCTAGTGATACAGGGCAATTCATAACTCATTCTGAAGATAAAGACAGTGTGGTTTATTCAGCACTGCCTCTGCTAAGGGAGTGTAGATATAGGCATTCTCTGTTAAGGAGCCAAAGGGTTTAACACTGCATGTTAATTGTATATAGTGGGAGAGAATGCTTACAACACATCTTGTATGGATGAGGAGCCAGAGCTCAAGCAGCCCTCAGGATGGGGGAATGTTACTACAGCTCTGAGAGTGAGAGTGCTGCTCACTAGAGGCACATGAGTCAAGAACAGCACAAACAGCCGCCACGGACTTCTAATACAGAGCTGGTAGAGAGCAGCCTTCCCTGAAAACATGGATAATCACTTAGAAAATCTTTTCTCCATTCATTCTTCTATTTGAGCTAACATGTATGTTTATTTTAGGGATGAAGAACCACAATAGGAAGAAAACTGAAACTGCCATCTTGTCTGACTGGCTACAGAAATTGATCCATGCAAACCTTCTTACCTCAGTATGTCATATGTGTCAAAAGATCAGCACTACTCTGGTGTTTCAGGGAGACAGTATTATTAGCAGAGAAAAGTTAGGAAGACACAGCTACTGTAAGAATTCTTGCATCTATTTACAAATTAACATATGTTATGACGTTGCTGGTCAGATTCCTCTGACAAGACTCCATTGCTGATTTATGCATTTTAAATTATTCAGTCCACCAGAATCTAAGTCCTATTTGCCCCAATATTTTAAAGTTCTGTTTATATAAAATTACTTTTGTTCTTCAAAAGAAAAGAAAAAGGCAACACATAAATTAGGGGATGATAAACAACTGCTTATTTGAAGAAGCATTTAAATTTACTCTCTAATCCTGCAACCACTGGGGAGGTAAACAATTGTGACCTGATCGCAAAAAACAACTCTGAATATATGGATCTCAGTCCAAAGGGAATACACCTAGAGGAAATACACTTATTTACCATGCATATTTCATAACAACTCGCATTTTTGTACAGAGAGGAACTGAAACATTTGTTCAATTTTATTTACCAAAAAAACACCCAAGGTTAAGATATGATACAGAGTTGCAATGAAATATGCAGCTAGATATAGGGGGAAAGTTTAATGCATACTAGCCAAGATACAGAGCAGGTGACAGAGAAGCAAGCTAAAAATAAAACTGGTGGGAGGATGTGTGGGTGTGTGTTTGCATTGGTTTAGCCTGAGAATTCTTTCCAAAGCCATACAGAAGGCCTCAAATGCATCTAGTTAAAGGCTCCTTTTAAAACTCTTACCATTGATAACTCTCGAGAGGTTTTTTCATTGTTACAAATGTTGATGTCTCTCCTTTCCTTGTATGAAACACGCCCCCACTCCTTACTTTAACTCTCCTCCACTTCCAAGTCTGTGCTTGTACTGAAGGTAGCCTCTCTGGGTATCTGGACTGTGATGACAACACATTGAATCCGAAGTATCTTTATTTAAATAACAATGTTTTAAATTATACTGTACTTCATAATAAAGCCACGACAACCCGCTGTTTTGCTTCTGCTCCTGGGATGTTTACAATTAACCAGAGCATATTGCTATAATGCCATCCCACTTCTAAATTCAAGGATGTGTGACAAGAGCAAACAGGAATGTGTTCCAATGCATGTATTATGTGCTCCCCAGCCCCCAGGTTTAAGAAGGCCGTATTCAAAATCATCTTCTGTAATACTGACATGATTAAATGACTGTGTTTAAGGCCTATAAGTTTATAAACTGTACTGAAATAATGTGTGTAGAAACGACACCGTTGCTCTTCCCAAGCACAAAACTTATCACAATCTATCATGAGAAAGCAGTATTTTTCATTCTTTATACAATGGAATGAATCTTGTTAAATCTAAGCAGGTAAATGTTACATATTTCACACATATCAAATAGAGTGAAGAGTGAGGACACAGCACAAATATCACTTTCTGTGTCCACAGAATTCCACCAGGCAAACAATTAAGTAGTGCTTTGACTGACTGGGGCACTTTGACCAAAATTTGCACTTTCTCATCTAACATAATAAAGCAAAGTATATTTTAGGTCATGCCCAGATCCATTAATGTAAGTATATTTGCAGCTTTATGCACCATTCATAAAACACCTCCATAAAGTCAGCCACAGTGGTGGTTCCTTTGCATAGTCATTTTGCCCTTGCAGACTGGGTCTTGTACAGTCATAATTAAATTCAATCAGTACTGATTTATCTTATATTTTAGCCAAAATTATTGTACTGAGATAGGCTGGAAGTGGCTGTAGGGCTTTCTTTATTCAGTTATTACAGGAATTGCATTTGTTTCCAACAACTAATAAAAGGGAGTCAATACAGCTATATGACAATACAGTGGCAATGATGCCAAGCTGGTAGATTAAAAGCAGTTCCAGATATAAGTGAAAAAGGCACTTCAGAGAGGTGGAAATACATATTTTCAGTCTAAATGTACCATTAACAAATTCAACCTTGCATTAACTAGGGCCAAACCAAGGACTTTCAAGTTGTCTCTTAGTACCAGAAAGGAGAGGATTTGTCAGCTCAATATATAAGGGTCACACTGCGTGAGCTTTAGATGTAACAGTTAAGCAAATTCTAAAAGCGAATAAATAACTGAATACAAAGAGGTATCAAATGTGGAACAATTATTTTGAAATTACAAGTAGTCTTGACTTCAAAAGTACCTTGCCTGGCTCCTCTTTTCACTCATGCCAAAACAAAGTAATTAAAAAGTTAATACAGCTGCACATAAAAAAATAAAAATGCACATAACTAAATACTTCACGATTTCATAATGTAAAAATAAATTCAGTTGTATTAAATCATCTAATGCTATTGCTATTCTGCTGTATGCCCAAAATCCTTGCATGGATACAGAACTATTTTTCAGCATTTTTATTACTGTTCTCCATGGAGTTATAATGATTTATGAGGATCTAACCCTGTTTTCTTTCCATAAACAAATCCAACATTTCTCATGAAATTCATTTTGCAGAACATCTGTTTAATCTTCATTATTAACACATTATCACGGATCTCATTCTGTCATCTTCTGTAAAAAACTAACATCATGAAAGAAACATCTTAAGTACATTCTGTCCTTCCCAAATTGTAACACGTTTTTTTAACCAGATGACCAGTTTCCTGAATCATATATATTATATTGTAATAATATCTGAGGTAATATTGCCTCTGAAATTTGTGTTCACATTGTAAAGTATGATTAAACTTATAGTGTGATGTTGTCTTGGTCCTGGTGAAAAGACATACACCATTCTCTAAAGCTGCTACTAAGTGAAAAAAAAATTAATTTCAAATAAGGTTCTACCACTAATTCATAGCATTTACTTCCATATGCTAGCAATACCTTTTAAAAGAGTTCACCAAAAAAAAATAAAAAAATAGGTCAAGAGACTGAGAAGAAGGCACGGAGAAGCATTTCTCTATTAAAACCACACAACACTACATTAAAGTAAGTAGAGCAACTGTACATAGCATCATGGATATTGCATGTATTCAGTGGAGGAATCCAAGTGATGCAAATGAAAAGCTACAGCTGAACACATGTAAGGAGTACTGTCTTTGGGAAATACTTGCTTTTTGGATATTTTTGCTGATACAAGCCTTAATTGTTGAAGCAGGCCCAGTACTTATCAGCCTACACTACTTGGCAGTAGTATCACACGTACAAGAAAATCTGGCTGAATACTTGCCTTAACAGACAGAAAACCTTTCAAAAATTGCTCTGTTGAGTTTCACCTACTTTTTCTCTCCAGATTGCAGGGAAGGGTTTACAGGTAAAAAAGAAAAAAAAAATACTAGAAAGCTATTTCTAGAAAGCCGTACCTAATGGAAATAATTCAAAATTTCAGCCATGAATTTCATATCTTTATTAGAATTAGGGAAGAAAAAAAAAAAAAAGGAACACAGCCTCCAACATTTTGGATAAAGACTTAACTATTAAAGCAGCTTTGCATCAGGGACATATCAAAGAATGCTTTTTGTGATTTATCTATTAACTTCTACAAACTATTTTAAAGGTTTGGAAATTTTTTCTACTGAATGATTTTTTTCTGTTAATAAGGAAACATAAATGTTGATGTTTTATACTGATTAGTTGTCTTGGTAACAATAACTTGTACACATCTAGAAATACATGACCAAAGTGCATTTAATGTTTATATTAATTTTAAATATGCAGTGCAGATGAGTTCTGATCAGCATAAAGATCAACATGGAATATTTATATAAAAGTATGTATATAAAATTTATGTTGTTAACACTCTGCTTTACATTAGAGATAATAATGATCACTGATAGACTGGTTTGTTATATAGGGTTATTTTTCATAGTAATACTGATTTTTTTATTTTTATTTTTTTTTTAAATTTCACAGTAAAGGAAATGGAGGCCCTAATCTACTGCACAATATCACAAACAAATTGCGATGGTTGAGGTTCGGTTTTTATTTTTTGCCTTCAGACACCAAATGAAAGCATCATGGATTTCAGGATTGAAACAGAAGCATTTTATCTGCTGTCTAGAAAGAAACACACTAGAGCTCTCTGATGGTGATGGGAGAGTGTGAACAACTTTGCATGCATTTTGGATTGCCAACACATTTTTGCACATGCTTTTCTATTGTGCCCTGTGCATCTGGCAAAAAGCATGGTCTTGCTTTCCATTATCCTTCAGCCCTTCCCACCCAAGACTGGGATGTCAAGCAGTACCCTCATCTTGCCGTACTCTACGTACAGAAACTTCTGTCCATTCTAGATCCAACTGTCCAAAGCTGGGGACAGAAGTCTTGCTACCTTCCATAATAAATCCATATTAAGGACTACTCAAAGAACAGGCTTTAACTCTAAATTTTGTACAGCATTTAGGGTACTAGAAATAATATTATTTCGATAATTGCAGTTATTTAAGGTAAAATTTTGAATCAATGTTTTTCAGTCAGTGGTTCCAGTGGAGGGGAAAAGCAATTTCTAAAGCTAACAATTAAAAATTTACTTATTGCCAGTCACCCAGGAATTAAGTTACTTACAGTAATAAGAATTTTGTTGCTTTGTTGCATTAATAACTCTAGGTAGTTAATAGTAGCAAAATATAGAGTTTTCATTTTTCTTATTTCCTTCATATAAAACCCCTAGTATCCTTTTACTTCTGGAGAAACAGCAAATATTGCCACTGTCCTGCCAAGGCCCATCAAGGGCCAAGAACCAGCACAGTTTCTGGCATTTAGGCATTTAGCTTGAAAATTTGACTGTGTCTTACTGACAAAATCTACCCATAGCTGTTAATCTGCTAGTCATAAAGCAGTTGTTGCAGTGGCTCTGTTTTTGTTGTTGTTGCGGGGGGTGGTTCTGTAAATAAACATCAACATGATATCTCAGTTTTTTCTAAGCAAAGCACTGAGCAGGCAAGAAGACTTGGAGAAGAACCTCACAATTATTTGCATCACCCTAAGATAAAAGTAGATCTTCATCAAGGATCTGGTTTGTTGAATATAGAAATCTTAACAGTTAGCTTAAACATACATGTGTGATTATTATTATTATTTGGTCAATTCACTGCTGATGCTTCCTCTGTACTGTAGCTTCCATTACTCTGATGAGCCAGTGACGCGCAAGAGAGCCAATTTAACCCTATTCTTTGCCTTCCAAAAAATGAGGAAGATATTTTCACTCTGAATGAGTTGCTTTTGTTCCTCACAGTACATGAATGCTTAAACCCAAAGAATCTTTCATTAAGAAGTCCCTAATAGAACCTACAGGACACAATGAACTCATGGGAGAAGGACCTGGATGCTGCCCTGGGTGCAGGTGCCGAGGTGCTGGCAGTGGTTCCAGCCAACTCCACCCAACCCACCTAGGGACTGGCTGAGCCCCTCAGTGAAGGTGGTGGTGCCTCAGAGAAAGCGTATTTACTAACAGGTAAAAAACCCTGCGTAGCAGTTGGTAGAGAATAGTTGAAAATGGAAATGTGTGAGAAACAGCCCTGCAAATGCCAAGGTCAGTGAAGGAGGAGAGGGCAGGATGTGCTCCAGGCACCAGAGCAGATACCCATGCTGAGGCAGGTTCATCCTGAAGGACTGCAGCCCATTGAGAACCCACCCTGGAGCAGGGGAAAAGTGTGAGGAGGAAGGAGCCAAAGAGAGGAGCTGTTATGCACTGACTAAACCTCTCAGTCCCCATCCACCTGGGGAGAGCTCATAGATAAGCTGGAGATCAGGAACTGAAGCTGAGACAAGGAAGAAGCAGGGAGAGACAGGATAAAGGAGAAGCTGCTTTTGGTTTTGCTTCTCATCATCCTACTTTATTTTAATTGGTGGAACATTAAATTAATTTTTCTCCAAGTATTTCTGCTTTGGCCATGACACACTGTCTGTTTCTTGACTCAGGACCTTTCTCATCTGGTTCTCTCCCCCCATGCTGCTGAAGACCAGGAGTAACACCGTGGGCATCTGGCAGCATCCAACCCACCCCAGACAGAACAGCAACATGAAGGTTGCAGATACAGGAAGAGAAGTTCTCACTGACTGCAATACTCTCGAGTTAAGAGCACATTTCTCCTTGCAGAACTGCGGACACCTTTTTCTCCTCATGTGCTGCCCAGTGTGATAATCAATCACACTGGGCAGCATATGATAGGCACACTGCAGTCTAAATATCAGACTACAGATTTCCTGTGTAAATTTGAAAATGCTACCCAACACTGCAGCTGCAGTGAATTTTTTCCCAATTATGTGACAGACATATATGAACTTTGGCTTTTAAAAGTCAGAAGACTTCAGTGTCCTTGCAAATGAAGATCACTCCATTACAAAGAACATAAATAGATGACTAATTTTAAACACATAATCCTACTTACTTCAAAAGAACAGACTAATGATTTAGTTATCGACTCAACATTTAAGATAAGGTATATGATTCGTCATTTCTTAGAGATACTTAGGGAAAGTTTGGGGAGTGTTTTACCCAAAAGTAAAAAAAAAAATAAATTAAAAAAAAATGCAGAATTTAACTGTTTTAACCAAATATTCAAAAGCACAAATTTTATTCCAGGTTTATGTCTGTTCTATAGCTGATTATGGAAAGTAAATTTCCTGCACCACAACAGAATGATTGCACATGTATTTTACCAACTGTCACTGGATTCTCGTTTTCCTGTAGACTCTACTAACCTGCCCATTAGGAAAAAACACTATCACTGTAAAAAAGTAGGTGTTAAATATAACTTGAAATTGAGTTTCAAGTTTCAAAACTCTCTGACAGTGTACTGCAAAACATAAATTCCCACCTGACAGAGAAACCAAGTGTCCCTATTCCAGGAAATGCGGTTTGGCCATAACTTTTATTCCCTCAGAAGTGTGTAATTTACATTCTTTCAATTTAAAAAGGCCACCATAAAATGTGTCACCTTTATAAAAGCTGTTTCAATAAAAATTTACTTCCACACTGTACTTTAAAATTAATTTGACCTTGAAATTTAAATTTCAGAAAGGTGAGTATACTACACTTCTTTCTAGATGACCATTTTAAAAATATATGTAGAAATTTGACAGCATATCTACTGCATTTGAGACCACAATTTAGGATACTTGGCAAAGAAAGATATGGTTCACCCTAGCTTTTATGAAAGTATACGCTATGGTTTGGAGTACACCGACTCAGTTCCCTTAAAACAACTACTTTTTTCTAACAGCTAATTAAAAGCTTAACAGACTTATATTTGTAGCAAGATGGCAGAAGACAAACTAGTTATTCCCTATAATTCTGCCAGCTTTTGGGAAGTATCTGAATCCCTTCAATAGAAAGAATTTAACCTCAGTCTTGCAAGGAAAAGTATAAGGTACACATCAACCTAGAGCGGCAAAGCTAAGATCATCAAATACTAGCTGTCTTAAAAAAAAAAAAAAAAAAAAAAAAAAAAAAAAAAACAAAAAAAAAAAAAAAAAACAAAAAAAAAAAAAAACCAAAAAAAAACAACAAAACCACAAAAACATTACAAATTAACTGAAATAGAATCAGCCTTTTGTATTTCTTTTAGCACACGACTCTTGAGACAGAGATCAACTGTCAGCTCTAAGTGGATACCCTCAAAATATCACATTTCTTATTACCCCATAGCATCCATTATGGGTGCAATAAAACAATACCACTTGGCTAAGGTGTAACTCCCCACAAGGCAAGTTGTTTCTATGCACAGTGTGCCTCCTGTGGTAGTGTAATATTGTGCATTTCTTAATGGTCCTCACTTTATGGGCCAACTTCTTTTCTTCAAGGATCACTGAATTGCACTCTGAAGTATTTTTCTCTGCTCAGAGGTTTAGACTTACCGGTGTTATTTTACAGCAGCTATCAGCTTCATTCACATAATTTCTTTTTGTACCTTTCGGCACAGAAGTTATAGATAATGTAGTGCAAGTCCTCACATGCCCTTTTCTCCTTGCTACAGTCTTGCAAATCACTAAGACATTCTTCATAGTTAATCAGTTATCTCCCTACCCACTAAATGTGACACTTTATACCCCCAGTTTTGTAATTGCTCATAGTTTTGTCCTCAGCTGAAAGACGTCTTCTCAATCAGATTTTCACATTTCAGTTCTCTCAAACTACAGGTAGTGCGTGACATTATTTGTGAGAGTGAGGGCCTGCAACGTGACTGAAGTGATTTTAGACTTAAATTTCTATGGCTTACTTGTAGGATATACCTGATAATTTATCTCTCTTGGGAAGAGGAAGAGAAACCATAACCTCTAGGATTTTTCTCTGAGGCTGACAAAACCACAGCATCTCGTTCTGTAGTCACAAGGAAAGCACTAGTTGGGAAAAAACAGTCAATATAAAGAGGTGACTGATGGGTTAAACTCCTATTAAGCTGGTTTTTAATTGTTATTAGAAAGATCAGGGCATCTGTGAACATGGGAAGAATTTTTGGTTGAGCACAATGTCTCTTTGCAAATATACTGCCCTTCTTATTAGTAGCTGTGTTTTCAGTTTCAATATATGCTATATTAGATATTTTCATAAATTATTTATCTAAACAGTGCACATGAAAAGCATTCCTGAGGCTTGCAAAAGCATATAAATAAATATGCTATAACATACGCATTTTTTTCCTGAAGGATTTTCTTCATCCTGCTCTCAGGGTTATCTGTTTGCACTTTATGAACAGAAGTGCTTTAGTCCACTATAAACATGTACAATAAATATTGTATGAGAGTACTTTCAAATGTAGGGCAGATTCTAAAATGTATAAAGAGCTCTACATTGGTGGTATCAATTCAGGAAATGCTTAATGGACTATTTTATTGTATTCTTCTTTCTCAATATAATTATAACTTTACTGTATCTGTTGTAAAGTCTGTTCTAATGGGAGGAAGAATGTTTGGAGCGGCACTAACTTTGTGTAATGTACAGAAAGCAGTGAAAAGATGAGATCAGTACAGAGACTCTGTCAAGAACATCCAAGTGTCCTAATTTCCCACTTTGTAAAGACTTACATGTGAGCATTAATTTCTACACATGTGCAGATTTCTCTGTAAATACCTGAGCTTCTCACGTATTTGAACATAAACATGATATGTGAGTCTTTGCACGACTGGGATCTTTTCTAGCTCACATTGACTTCACTGAGAACTAGTTTATCTGTCTTTCAGGATATCCTTCAGTCTAACAAAAAAACACTTTAACAGAGTTAGACTAAAGATAAGAAAGATGAGTTAGAAGTATCAATAATAATTGAGGCTATTTCCAATGCCACAACACCTACATTTTCCTACAAGTCATTGAAATGACAATTCCCTAGCTTTTCATGTTACCTTTTCTCCCTAGTTTTTGTGCTTTCAAACCCAGGAAGATATAAGTTTTCCATTTTCAGGTAATAAATTTTGCACATCCATAAAACAAAATACCAAAAGAGTAAAGAAATAAACATCACTGCTTATAAAAAGGGACACACCAGCAGTTCATTTTCTTATGCTTTTGGAATTTCCTAGGACATTACAGAAATACATTTCTCCTCCTTTACTACAAGAAAATATTATGACATAAATTTGGACCGTGATAACAGTCTGCAAACTGAGAGACAATCTTCTTTGGGACTGCTGCTATTTCGAAAAGAGAGTTTTTTCATGGTTTGTTTTGTCTGGGTTTTTTGGGGTTTTCATTGGCTTTTTTGTGTGTGTTTTGTTGTTTTTGTTTGTTTTGAAGGTTTTTTTGTGAGAAAGAGAAAAAGGTCAATACTGGGTTTATGTCAGAATCAAGACCTCTTTATTAATGGGCTACACCAAACTCTACTTCTTACACATCATATTTAAAGGCAATGGGCCGAGACTGTCAGCTATTTCTTTATATCAGCAAAGAATCCCACTGTCATTAAGACCACAGTCTGGTCCAGGGATGATATTATTTCTTGCTGACTAAGCAAAGCTCTTAACAGAGATGGCACTTTGATTTATCATCTGGGTTTCTAGAAAAATGGAGGAAGAAATTGAGGTTAGGAGATTAAGAGTCTTCAAAAACATCTTCTCTAAAATGATGGGATAATCCTAATGCTTATAAAATAAGCTAATACAGTAATCCTAAATTATTCCTAAACAAAGATTTATTGAGTGGGGTCATAATGCAAGTTTGATTTCATTCTATTGCTACAAACTGCTCATGACTCATTCCTAGCTGAGAAGTTTGCAATAAGCTCAACTGCAAGGTGATATTCAAAGCCTTTGAGACTAGAAATTTCCTATAAAGAGCAGTCATCCCCACATCCTTCTCCTATAATAAACTTATATACCTGTGCTTTGGTGAGATCCCATCTGGACAAACTCCTTTTCTCACACCGAGAAACAGTCCAGAATTTCTGAGCCACATTGTTTCACTGTTGCAGTCCTTGAAACGCAGCCAGAGTCTGATCCAATGCCTTTGAAGCAGATAGGCAGGCCTTAGTGGCCAATACAGAGCTGTGACCATTAAAGTGTCCCTCCCTGTTACTCTAATTTGGTATCTGCATGAAAACATCCAACTGTCCTGACAGAGCTTTGATTTCCAGCCAGGGCTTGGCCTATATTGCCAAGTGTCACCCCTTTCCCACAGATTTCTTTTGCATGCATGCATGTATACACACACACACACAAAATTTAAAATAGTCTATTCACAGATGTCGGAAGAGGCTTTCTGTCAATGTCAGTAGAAGGAAAAGAGTTAAGCATATCTAAAAAAGCAAGATGAGCAGTTCTGCTGCTACAGTACAGGGAATTTTCTGAAAGGGAGAAATTCTGAAAAGCTTTGCTGATTTTAGCACTACCAGTCTCCTTTCAATTCATAAGTTTAAAATCAGAATCTCAAATAGAGATGATTTATTCAGAAATATTAATATAGAACTTTTGGTTCATTATGTTCAGACTTTTCTCTGTACATATAGGACATTACTAATTTTAAAAAGAAAAATCACACTTCTGTCTGCGTATTTTGTGTCTTATTTGCAAGAAAAAAAATGAAGAAACACAGTTGTTTTGCTAACTGAGTTTAAAATCGTTCCTTTATCCTCCAAGGAGTGTATTTTCTTTGTGTTTGATTAATAAACTTTCTTCTAAGAGCTGAACAAAGCCAAAAATTCCAGAGTTCAGACTGGAATTACTTTCATTCAATTAGATTGCATGGTCTGGTACGGAATCCACAGGAACATTACATTTGTAATTTCAAAATAGCTTCTCTATACTGATTTCCCTAATGATCAAAAGACATAAATTACTTGGAAGTAAACAGAAAAACTGAGTGATAAGTTTTGCTGCAATCAGTGTCTCTAATATGTATGAGAATGGGACATCATTTCACCGAAACAATCCATCTGTGAAGTATGCTAAGGGATGACTGCATTTGGATACAGCAATTAATCACCACATTATTTATAGCACTTCAGAAGCAGCTTACAGTACATTAATCAGGGATAACTTCTGCTTAATTAACAGAGCTGCCAAAAACGCAAAACAAGACCATAAAAAACTGAATTGAGAAAGCAAGTATTAGCAAAAGACTGGCAATGATGGAACATTCAAAGGTCCTCTTCAGCAAAGGTCTTCTTCCAGTTTCTCTTCCTACACCACCAGTAAGCAACAAATTCCATCTACAAACAACTATGCGACTACACTGGTAGCATTAGATATTCATGAGTAAAAAGTAAACAAAGCAACAAAAATTCAGCTGCATCAGTTTTAGTGTACTGTCATGCACACAGCCTGGTGGCTATAGAAGACATTGGAAATGAAGAAGCAACTGATTTATTTTATAATAAATAAATTTCCTTTATGTAATTAGAAGAACCACTAGAGTGAGAAAACGCATGGATTGTGTCTAAATTTGTTGTCTCTGCTACAGTACGGACACTGTTAGAAGTAAAGAAGAGTAGTATGAGTTTTCTATTTAATCAGCTTTTCAAATCATGGCTTGCTGGAAGTCCCTTTATGCAGAGGCTCATAAAATAAAGTCCTATTTTCCAGAAGTCTGAGAGTGTTACTCTCCTATTCAAAGTACTTGAAAAGAAGGTTAGCAATTAAAACTAAGTAAAGCATTAGTAGGATATGAGGAACATGAATAATTTGCATGTTAGGCATATGCAAATTAAAAATAAGATCTGGTTTAAAGAAATAAAGAACTTCA
>VWZG01011086.1:208789-231937 GCA_013396735.1 Grallaria varia
TAAAATTACATGGCTATTAAAAGTAGCTTATATGCTAAGAAGTATTCTGATTTACATAAGCAAATTTATTTCAATTACTACATGCAAATGGTAATTATATCAAGTAAAAACAAATTTTTATTGAAAGCACATCTCATTATAGAAAACATTAATGAATCCCTGAAGTTTGGGTCTTCCATAAGAAGGGACGATGAATAAAATATAGAAAAAGTGCTTTTATTATTCAACGCACAGCTGAAAGTTTAACTATGAAGCAACTGTAATTAGGTTTTGTCTTTTTTTTTTTTTTTAGCATGGTGTCTACAGATCTTCAAAGAGCTTCAGACTTCCCCTGGAAGTAACAGTGAAGTGCTTATTCTTAGCTGTCATATTTTAACATCTTATAATAAAAATAGTCCTTTTTCACTGTTGAAGCTGTGTCTGGTCTTACGTAAATAAGGATATTTAAATCAATTATTAGCCTGATATTTTACATGTATAAAGGCAGGTACACTTAGGAACTTATGTTTAGTCTAAGAGCATTCACAGAAGTCTTCAAGAAGCTCACTTGACATCAGAACATGCACGTACAAAGACCCCTCCCGTGTGTATGTTTGTATGTATTTTGTGTTTATGAAATGGAAAAAAATCAAGTGGGCTGAAATGAAAGTGGAACCCTCTAGATATCAGATGTGGTTGAAGAAAGATCTATCAACTGACGTGAAGGCAACTATTTCTGTGCCACTTATAGCTGAAAGAAAAAGAATCATAGGACCTATAAAGATGGAAAAACCCAGCAACAAATTCCTTTGCAAAATACAGATCTACATAAGTACCATTCCAGGTTCTCATTGTGTCCCTCCTGGTTAAAAGTTGCTTGCTTAGTAGTAGAATTTGGGGCTGTAAAAAAGAACACTGCCAGCACTTCTGTTACAGTAATTTCATACAGTACCATTCATACAGTTATCATTTGTCTTAATGGGTTTTGAAGTGCATTTTGCCTGTTGTAGTGGTAACAAAGCTTGCCATAAGGTCCCTCAAAACGCAGTTAAAGGGCTCAAATTAAATATTTATTGTATCTGGTAATGGTAACATCTCCAGCCACATTGCTTCAAATTATTCTGGAAAATACTATTGCCCTCCTGTAATCTGTGTTATGTTGAGCTCACTGAGCTTTCTCCTGACACATAAAATGCATTTGAGACCAACAGGGCCTGGGGTTCAGGGATGGAACCCTGTATAGTTAGGTACAGAAGGCATGAAGAAATGTGATTCACACTATTTTGTCTCATTACTGTTTTCGTGAAACTATCAAACAAGAAGCCTATACATTACTCCATTTAAAATACAGCAGCACTTTTTTATGTTTTGCTAGTATTCATCGAATGAAGATTGCAACATGTGAGCTTGTATGGCAGCATTTCCTCTCAGTGATTCAGAACAATAAAGCACTAGCTAAGTCAATTCTCTGCAACACTGGGCAGATGGTAAACATTATTCCAACAGGTGTGGGACATAAAATGTGCCTCTACCTTTACCCCGTGACAGTTCACCACAACAAATTGCTTAAAATAAAAGAAACAGAATCTAAAGTGGATGAAGCAACATGATTATTCTTCAGGCATCAAAGATTCATAGTGATTTAAATGGTATTCCAGCATGTACTAGAAATGGCAGATCAGTCTCTAAGGGATCTTACAATTCCTACCCAAAACGAACTCAGTTTGCTATTTCCTGATGAACGCTTTATGCCTGAAACCAAATACTATCCATCTGAAGCCCCTATTTCAATAAAAAATTGCATCAGACCACAGAATCACAAATACAAACATACTCCTGAATATCTCTACAATGTATTGTAAAATACACCTTTCCTTTCTTTTCTGCAAAAATCCTTTTATCACTGATAACTGCTCTTAGACAGGCAATGTTCTTTCACCACCAATAAGTCTCCTAGACGGACAGACCATGCCAGACAGATAAAACTGATGCAGATAAGTACCTTGAGCATTTCATAGAACTATAAATAAAAAGGTTTCTAGAAATGAATGATAACAAAAGTAACACTGCAAGCCCAGTGAAAAGCCTCTAAACACAATGAGACGAAGAGTTACACAGAGAATGGGAAAAATACCAATAAATATGACAGACAGAAAAGGCTCCATCTGTAGCAGAACTACATTCTGCTTTTGAATCAGAATGCATTTAAAAATGCAATGTAAGAAAACCCAGTCAGGCAAGACATAAGCTTTCTGTAAGCATACCCTAGTCAAATCAAATAATTCACCATATTTGGCCACAAAATCAGACCTAAAAACTGGGACTATTATGAAGGCCTGTCTGACAAAGTAACAATTCCCAGATGGTCTAGTGAAGGGTTCTGTATGACACAGAAATTAGTTACATGCAAACCAAATGACATGGTTTTCATTACAAACTTCAGAGACACCTTAAAGTCAACAGGAGAAAGCTGCTGATCTCATTCCTAAAAAAGAGGCAGATTTTCTCCTTATCACATACCAGCTGTGAAAAGAGAGAGATATGAGTTTGCATATCTTTAAGAAAACAAACTCATTGAAGCTCCCTTGGTCCTAGAATAACTGCAGGCACTTAGATGGACAGATAACTACCAACCACCAGGCAATTTTGTCAAGTTGGCTCAAAATCACTATCACAGTCCATTTGAGTGACAAGTAAGAAAGGTAACACCTTTGCCTCCAACAGAACTCCGTTTAGAATAAAAACTATTGCAAAATGATTATTCCTCTTTCAACCCTTCAGAGCCCAGGGTTACTTGCATTTTCACATGTAATCCAATTAGTAAGACTGAGACTAAGCTAACTGCAGTAGAAAAAAATCTGACACCAATCATCAGGTAAACATTGTGGTTTCTGTAGTTTCACACTTTTTCTTTAATACCTTTCCAACAGATAATACAGGATTTTCATTCTGAACCAGCTCCCACTGCAGGGGGATAAATAAATAACAGCTACTCAGGAGTCATATGCAGCGTATTCTGCATAGAGTATTAAGTTGGAAATGAAACCATGCAAGCTGGTAATCAAAGGAATCAGCTTTCAAAAGAAAGGTAGTGCTCTTTTAAATCTAAAGGCCACAAATAAATCCAGCAAGATTGCACCCCACAAAATCTCTGCCTTTCACTAGCAGATGTTGGAAGTAACCAACATGAATTAGCAGTATTCATGAAACTGATATTTTACTAGATAATTTCTGATATGTATGAAATAAGTAATTGTGAAGTATTTTGCATGTCTGAATTAACTAGACATTGGAAATAACTGTATTAATGATTAACAAGTGATTTGCACAATGAACTTCCTCCGTAAGCAAAACATTCTCCTTCCTGTTTCCATTATTAGCTATGTCTTTGAGCTTAACTTGAGCACTCCTTGGAAAGCACTGTGTTTATCAGCCTTAGTTTTATGTCTCAGCCTACTGTAAAACACAGTCACTTAACTCTTACTCAGTGGCCTTTCCTCAGCCTCTTTGTAATCAGCTCTTTGGAGAGATTATAGTATCATTGCATCCACTGCCAATTTTGTTTTTAAAGAACATGCAGCAGTGGAGACCACAGGAATTAATTCCTATTTTCTTTAGCTTGGGTACCTGGAAGATTTTGAAGTTTCAGTTGTTTCTCACTATGCTAACAAGCTAAACTGACTGTGCTCTGACAAACGAAGGCACTAATGATTGAGAGAACAAAACAACATAAACCCAAAATAATATATATGCTATTGCTGTAAGAGAGGTCTGTGACAAGACCAAGAATGAAATTACAGTTCGGGCTTTGCAAATCTACTAAGCTAGCTGATGATTCATATTTCATTATCATACATGTGACAAAACATTTATGGATTAAAGAGACTTTCATTGTACTTGAATTTACATTTCAACACATCTCTGATTCTCAAACTGTTTTATATCAATTTCTATTAGCACAATAGCTTACAAACATATGTAGATATAACTTTTGTACTTTAAAAATATTCAATCAATCCAATATTTCCAATATTGTTATGCACACAAAATATCTGCATTTTCAACTTTGCCATTCTCTTGGTTTTTTTTAAAATCTTTTCCTACAAAACATGAGTGCTACTCATCACTGGTGTCAAATTCCCCTTCTTGCTCTTTCAGCCACTTGCAGCTTCTACCAGCTCTCCTCATTCCTCTTCCTGTCTTCATCCTTGCTCATATACCACATTCACACCTTCCTATTCTTCACCACTGTTATTATTTTGTTCCTTTCATCATGAAGCTACACTTTGTCCCTCCTTTTTCCATATTTGTGCCATCATTCTAACGCTCCTTACATCCAGTGATTGCTGCTTAGGAGCTTTCTCAATCAGCGGTAGTATATTTATGTTTAACAGCCTTCTGAAATCCCTCTCCTTGCTTTTCCACACTTGCTTTTTCAGATCCAGAAAAGCGCCTCAGTATTCCTAATACCCAATGCCACACTTTTGGTAATTTTAATTATGTCTTCTGAGGAGCATCTTCTCTTGCTCATTTTGAGACTGCTTTTTGCTAGCTTCCCTTGATGTGCCATTGTTCTTGTACAGAAAGAAAGTGTAAATAATAATTCTCTGTTCATCCTCCCTCAACCTAAAAATGATTTCTGTATTCCTGTCATATACCCTTTTGTCATATCTTTTATTTCTTGTCTGATGAGTTCTTGATTATTCAATTGCTGCTTAGAATAAAAATATTTTTAATAAACTTCATCCTTCTTCTCTTTCTTACCTTTGCAAATGCTAATATACCCAAGTTCAAGAGAAACTTCAAGACATGGGCACTCTGTGAATGTATATAAACCCATTAAAATTGTTTCTGGAGTTTTCCTACTCTTTTCTCAATAATTTCTAATGGTCTAGAATTATTCATGGCACCACCTACATCTCATTCTTAAAAAGCAGTAGTCGATTGATTGGCAATCATTGTGTATGATTGCAGTTGGGATTTTCTTCTAACCCCACTTGCACCTTCTCACATTTGCTTAGACTGAATTTTATCATCTGCTCTTTCGCTGCTCTTAGAGGTTGCCCCTTCTCTTCTTTATCCTGATTAGCTTGGCAATCTCGTGAGATTTTCATTATTAGTCACTAGAAATACATTTTTCCAGAATATTCAGACTCCAGTGCAAAATCCTGTGACTTAATCCTAGCTCCTACCCTACTGTTTTGCATTTTGTTGGTGTGGGTTTGGTTTTATTTCAAAGATATTTCTCTACGTTGAGTAACTCTCAATCTCTCTCATGGCTAGTTAGACTTTCCTATAGTTTTTTTGTGAGAAATCTTTTCAAATTCTTTCTTGAAACCTAAGTAGACTATATCAAAAGGGCTACTTTAGCTCTCAGAGCGAATTCTAACAGTGAGGAATGACTAAATAAGCCATGTTGAGTCTTTCCCCAAGCTATCATATGTATTTATACATCCAGTTACTGTTCCTTGTTATAGTTTCTATCAATTTGGTGAATGCAGGCTTAGTGGTTAGTAGTTCCCCGGATACTCTCAAGAAACCATTTTATAGCTTAGCATTACATTAATCTTTCTCCAACTCTTTGGTACCAAGGAAGTGTTAGGCAAAAGGCAACACAATATAGTTCAATAGAACTATTTCACCCTTAATGGTACTCTAGAACTCTTGGGCAAATGCCACTGGGATCAGATATTTTTTTATCAATATTTACTGTTTATTTTGTCCGTTTACTCTGCTGCCTCTTATAGTGAGTTACATTCTTGTGCTGGTTTAGAAGTAAACCAGCAGGAGAAATGAACCCAACTCAAAAGAGTTTAGAAGTCAGAACTACAATTTAATAAAAAGACTACAAAAATACAGTGATACAAAGGAAAATTGGTTTTAGCCCACAGAACCCAGTTCCTTGGGGCACAAACAGAATGGCGCTCACCAGCCCCTGTGCTGAGCACCACGTGGTCCTCCTGAGTCCAAAGGAAAAAGAAAAGGAAAACTTGTTTTCCTTCCAGAAGGTTGGTGATTGCAGTCTAGTCGAGAATAGCAGTTGCAGTCCTAGTGGGGTTCTGGTCCTCTTCTCGATCTGATAAGTGAGTGTCCCAAGTCCCCAAACCCCAAGCTTATATATGCTTGGGTTTAGATGGGAACACCCAGTACCTCCCCCAGAGTGAGGGGTTTCACAATGGGCAATTTACTCAGTGAGTCACAGGATATCTTGGTCTACTTGATAGCCCATTAGCAGACATGACCCCTCAGGCTGGGTGTGAAGGCGTTAATGATTCCCAGAGGGGAGTTATCACGCCTGAATCATTGCTGTGAAGACAGGGAACCCTCTTATCTCTGTTTTCTCACACACCCAGTTCATAGCCTGAGGTGTCAGGTGTGTCCTGGGCAGCTGCTGCAAACAATGCAGCATTAACAGTTCATGATAAATGGCAGAGAGGGTATAGAATACACAGTTCCAGTTACACACACACAGTGATAAACTGGTCCCAGTCACTATAACTAGGACTATTCTCTAATCAACTCCTGGAAAAAAAAAAATTCACCATGTGGGAATCTGACCAGTTTATTTCGCATTTGCCTTGTTACCACAACAAATCCTCTTTCAGCATATATGCTGTGCTTCAATTCCTTATACTGTAGTCATCCACTGGTCCTATGTACTACCTGACAAGCACTCCACAACTCACGACTTCAAGAAAAGTATTTGGAAGTTCTTGGTCTATCCTGTTGGCTCTGCCTTACAGGTTTTTACTTGTAACCTAACAGGTTTTATGTTCTTTTTTTATTTTTAGATAGTTGAATGGGGATTCAGTTTTGTGAAGAACATTTATGCATTTGATAATTTCTCTAATCTCAGTATTTAACAATGATGTTTTTCAAACTTGGTCTTTCTACAATGCTTTAATGTTGGGGTTTTTTTGTAATACAGTGGCTTGAAACCATGTCCATGTCATCAGTTAAGAAGATTTTTTTAGCTGCCTCTATTAGTTTCCTTTTAACAAGCATCTTCATTTTTTCTCAAACTCCCATTGGTGAAATTAAGTACTGCTGTATTGCTTCTTCTGATTTCTGCTGTCCCTGACAGGATGGTGAATTTAAGCTCATGGTTACAGAATGTACTTTGGTAATAACATTGTGTCAATAAAGCGACCCCTCTATTGATTCTCCAATTACCTTCCTCAATGAAAAGTCATTTATGGTGTCTAAAAGTTTCGTTTGACAGCTACTACCCAACTGACATGGCGAGGCTGCAATCATGGCAAGCAGTAATAATATTTCCCTTGTGTTTCTGGACAAGTGTCTCTGACATCTCCTGGTAGGCCACGTCCACTGATCAAGCACTTATAAACATATTCTTATCACATATGATAAATTTAGGGCTAGAAATCCAACAAGGACTCTTAATTGCTCCCTGAAATAGTTAATTTGTTTATCTGTTAAAACCGTGCATTTAATTTACCACATAGCATTTTTTCTCCCACATGCATGACCACCCTTTCATATATTACCTGGTTATTATCCCAGTATTTCTTTTCCTTCCAGAAAATTCCAAGTAGGCTTTTTACAGCAATAGGCTAAATTAAAGCTGGACATGCTATACAAGCCAGTATCATGAAGTTTACAGCCTCCCCCAAAAACTCGTAGCATTTAAAGAATACAGTATTGGCAAGTTCAATACCTCGTATGTCTAATATCTTAGATAGAAATAAGCCTGTCTAAACAAGCTCTCCCTGACATCCTTGCATGCATATGGCATATTCTCTATTTACTTTCAAATACTATATTTCTACAGGACAACTCTTGTGTTCAAAGCAGGGTACAGATAGTACTAAATTGATCATTATTCATCTCGTTTCCACATTCACCACCCAGACTGTAATCCCACAGTGCATTTACTGGACACAATCCAAGCCCTGAACTGAATACAGAATTATTACATTCCACATGGGCCTTCAATAGTTCTCTTATTCTATTATCTTAGTGTGCTCCTCTTTTAAACAAACATAATTAATCTAGCTTCATAACTCTCCTGTGAAACAAGGTGGTCCATACTATATACAAAGAACAGAGGGGCAGCAATTAAAGGCAAAATTGTCCATGAGTCAATTAATTTACCTGGTTAATTAGAAAACAATATCTTAAACCCCACTCTATATCTGTAGGAAACACATTTCCAATGATATGATTAACACTATAACACTCCTCAAGTAAGATACAATGTATATCATGGGGATATCCGGGGAGCCAGAAAAGAACAAGCATGAAGCATTAAATCTTTGTAACTAGTTGCATATTCAGCAAATATTGGTTCTCTACAGCAAACTTTTCTAGTCTGTTTTGATTTCTATTCAATTGTCAGTTTTTCCATGTGACTTGCATCAAATAAAGAACAATCTATGCAACTTCGCTTCATTCCCATAGCACAGGTTATTATGTATAGAGTCTTAAAACAAAAAACAAAACCCAACAAAACCAAAACAAAAGAAGAACTCAAAAGATCATATAATTCTATTAACGCAATAAACTTATCAAATAGCTGTTAACAAGGACACTATGATCGTCTGTGTGGATGCTGTAGAAGAATGTGAGATGTCTACACACACAGGAGAAGTTTCCACACAGTGGAGAACTCTGTAAGGGACAACAGCTTGGGTATGAAAATAGTTTAAAGAGATCTCAAAGAAATATAGTAGAGAAATTTTCTTCCAGGTAAACAAGGAGGACTTTTTTCAGCTCTTTAAATCTAGCCATCTGCCTGCGTGGATACAGTATCTGCCTTTTCAGAATTTCAGATAAGCTCCAACAAAGAGTACTTATGAAGCTGGGATAAAATTATCTCATTTGAGATCTCAGTGATTAGCAAAATAATGTGTAGCAGCATTGAAGACAGGCTATAGATAAACTAGAGGAGATGCAGGATGATAATCCACAGGTACATAAAAGGCTGCTAACAAAGAAGATGGGAATAGTCTGTTTCCCATGTTCATTAATGGATTCCACTTGCAGCAAGAACAATGCATATTAAATATAATGGAAACTTTCAAACAATGAAAAGAGTAACAGACTGTGACAAATTGCCTGGTGAGGATGTGGAAAGTCTGTAATTAGAACAGGCAAGACAGATATCTGCTTGGAACGAGACACATAAAATTACTTGGGGCAAGAATAGTACCTCTTGGGGCCCATTCCAGTCCTAGTTTTCCACTTTTCTTTATACCCCGTAACATCATTAAAAAATTAAAACTATTTCCCTAAAATTCTCTCTGTAAGGAATGTATATTTAAAAGAATTCACCTCTTCCAGTAGCCAGTATAAAATTGTTGTGACTATTCAACAGAAAATGAAAAAAGAATATTTCGTGTTTCTTTATACTAGTTCATATCAACTGAAGAATTACTAAGAACCTAAGAAATGCTTCCACTTTTATGGGTAACAACAAATGGAAAAGGTCCCTGTGCACACAGACATCGGGTAGCTGCACAAATACAAACCCATGACATGCTACGTCAACGTGCAGTGACACATCAGCATTCATCTAAAAGTTGATTACCTGATTTGAATGTCTCATCTGTCTCTGGCTTTTGGGAAAAAAAAAAAAAAAAAAAAGGGATAGGGCAGAGCGGAATCTGTAGGTAATGGTGTCAATTTTTCACTCAGACAAATGTATTCCAATATGACAATTATAAATTCCTTATCACTGCTATAAGCACCTGAGCACTTTCTTCCTCTAGCAAGTATCTGTCTAGCTCTAATTTATCTTTTTTAAACAAAGGCAATTAAACTAGTGTTGAAGAAGAGAAAGTGTTCCTCATGTTGTCATTTCAGTATCCCAGGTCATTCAGGGTTCATTTCAAATACGTGCCACAGTGACCTTCACAGATCTCTGACACATGAGGATTCAAATGTATCCTCCTATCTGATGCACATTCACTACCTACTCCACCCCAATAGCTCAAGCCCAAGATTGACTGATACTTCCCGAAGATGCAGCTCCAGTAGACTGCAGGCAAATCAGCCCCATAAAAGAAAACAACAAAGTTCTGAACCAAACCTAGGACTGTTGAAAAGCGGGGGTGGTGGTGTAATGGGACAATGAAACAGTAATGAGACAGTGACGTCTAAGTTTGGATTCAGAGAACAGGGATCTCATATTGAAAATGGGAAGAAGGGTGGGGATGAGGTGGTGGGAGAGTTGGGAAAGAAAAAGACTGACTCATAGAATGGCAGGAGGGAGAGGGACGCTCGTTGGCATGAAGCTTAAGCAGTGAAAACTAGGTCTTGGTAAGTAAAGAGAAAGAGCCTAGAACAAGGAAAGGAAAAACGTGGAATCAGACATGGGAATAATTTGAAGTAAATGAAATATATTCCACACCAAAGCCTGGAACGCAACCAACGAATCTCCAGTCTTGCCAACACTCTGCTGTCAGCAATCACCTATGAATCCCATCTGAGAAAAACCCACATACAGTGAGCTTTCACAGATAGTCAGCAAACGCTTGCTCTCATTTTCTGGTTGCCTGCCTGGAGACCCTTGGGTCTGACTTGCAGAAGTGCTAAGCACTTGCAACAGCGAGTGAAGTCAACAGAAGTCACTGCTGTGAAAATAAATTCGTTAGGATTTGTGATGCGCTCAGATACTATGGCATTGAGTGCCATAGTGAAACTCATGAGAAAATGAGTAACTATGACTTCATAAAGATTTTAAATGTAGTACAGTAAATAAGATACAGGGGTACACACTGAACATCAAGGTAAAGGCAAAGTACCAAAGCTGCTCACAGAGGGAATCCATTCAGTCTATATAAAGCGCTGTGAGGTAGAAGATGTATAGAACAAAGGCTGTTAATGTAAGTACACAAGGAGAATATTTGTTTAGCATAGTGAATATGCTTGGCTTCTGAAGCTATATTAGCTGATTAGTTCTATTCATGTCAATCTCATCTACATATTCTACTCACAAGCAACTCATATGACCTCAACATACAATCTACATCTAAAGTGTCTTGCAGTCTTATTAGTATGGGTCATATACATTAAACTCAACAGGTGTTTTGGTGATATCTTCCACCAAGACGATTTCAATTCTATTATTAGTTCCACTTAAATCAGTAAAAAAAACCTGCTTTTCTCAAATTTGTAAATATTTGAAAAAGAATAGTGTTTATAGACCCATTACAACTTAATACGCATTAAAAGAAATGAAGAAAAAATCCACTACTATGGCATTGTTGAACATTAAGTCATAGTTTTAACAGTATTGGAGAGGGTTTATTCTGCTTAATACTACCCTATTCCTCTTTCCACTGGTGTCAATTTGGCTAACTATCAAGGCCAGCATCATACCCACACTTCCTGAGGCTACTCAATTTAATTTAGTTTCTCCCATGATTTTTTCCTAGACTAGGGCTCAGGGCAGTTTGAATTTCCACATTCTTCACTGCTACATTTATTTTCTTTCGTCAGTTCACCATCCTAGTTTTCAAATACTGGTGCAATTACTACTGTATGACAGTTTTCCAGTAAAAGGAAATATACCTGGCTTAACAACTGAGTTAAAGTTTAAAGTCAGATGGAAGGGACTAATGGTTCTGCTCAAACTTGGAAGGCAAAATAAGTTGGAATGTAAGTTAGATGTAAATCTAATTTCTTCACTTTCAAAAATTCAACCCTGTGATTTGGCATGGAGACAAAGATGCACAAAATCATTCACTGCTGATTCAACTGAATCATGAACAATTCAGATCCTTATCAGGATCAGCATTTTCTCAAGCTGCAGTCAAGGCCTATTAGTTTTTCATATCATTGGATAATTTTTTTATCTGTTTGACAGGACTACTTGCATCAAATATTCCTGTAAAAGCAGTAAGTCATGTAGTATTTGTACATCACTGGAATTTTTACTTACATGTTGGAAACACCTTAGAAAATCACTTAAACTCACCTCAGAAAAAAATTTTAACTCCTGTGATTATCAACAATGCTGAAGAAATGTAATTTTCCTAAAAGCTTACATAGCCTCTGCATATGTGTACAAACAGGCCTATAAGACACGTCTTCCTGCTACTTCCAAGAAGCTAAATTTCCTGCTGGTAGATAAAAGTTTTTAACACTTTAAAGCATGTTACTCCCTAACAAAGCAGTCATTATAACTACACCTAATGATTTGGGTTTTTTTCTTAAAGCAGAACAAAGATGAAGGCTCTCATAGAAATATTCTATGCAGTAATTTTCACTCTGGATGTGTGAGAAAGTTCAAATAAGATATGAAAGAAACTCCAGCTGAAAGCTTTTTAAAATTCCATTTTTTCAGTGCTTCTTGGTCATCCCCAATAACACTCCTATTCATATTGCAGTAGGATCCTGTGACTCCTGATGGGGACCAGGACCCAATTTAACATCAGTATTATTCCAGAACTTTTGAATTCCATTTATTAAAATATATACTACCCTTGGTATCTATCACAGGTGTCATCTAGCAATCAACGTCTTAAATGTACGCCCAGCTAAACAGAGAGATCAGTATCCCTGGAAGCCATGAGCAATACCATTGCACACCAGTTCCCTGTCATCTGTGACACACATACATCATGAATGTTCTTGGCTTTGAGACTTGAGTCCAATTCTCTTAGCTGTTTGGGGTTTTCTCCTTGTTTAGATCAGTGATAAGAATGGACAGGATGAATCAGGGAAATGGACTACTATTCTAAAGATATTTAGCCGATTTAAATGGTAATATCATGTTATCTGCATCTGTCCTGCAGCTTTACCCCATCTATTGAGAGCTGGAAAGTATAGCTGAAACACAGAATACATTCTCTCATGATATGGCTGGCCATGTCCCCCAAGATTTTCCTAAAATCCCCACAAGAAATTCAAAATGAAAGAAAAAAATGAAGAAATGATTGACAATAACATTTCTAATGTCATCCTTCAAATCATAAAAGGAATACCACAGAACAGTAAATTTGTAAAATTAAAAATAAATAAATAAATAAATACATTTTCACTCTTGGTGGAGAAAGGATGCCCTGATGGAAAAGCAAGATAAGTCACAAAACAAATTAGAGTTTGAGAAACAACAAGATTTACCATAATATGTTTGTTTTCTGTCTTAATCTGCTGCATTAAAGGGGATCAGGATGTGGAATTTCACACTTATTTATCACCTGGTTAAACAACATTTAGTAACACAGCACTAGGGAGCTGCTGTGCCACTGAGCAGAACACAGACTAATTCTATCCTGATCAAGCAGCAGTCATTCCTTCTCCATATCATTAGGTTACCCTTAGAGAGATATCTCAGTACTGTGGCTATTCTAATTAAGTATGAGTGAGTGAAATGTAATTCCAGCATTTCTATGGCAGAACTATAGAGCATTTCAACAGGTATGCTAAAATTTTATTTATTTTTTATTTTTTTAACATGAAAGTTTTCTACAGCTCTGGTACAGCAATTGAAGAAGAAACATTGCAGATTTGCATTTTCAAATCTGCCTGCAGAAAGCCAGGACTGAAGTCAGGTGACAACTTTTAAGGCTTAATTGCAAAGAAAGACTGTCAGTAGTTTTCAGTCTCATTTTGCTTCTGGGTAAGAGACTCAGTTTTAATTTGTTGTGCAAGATGAGCATGAAAAGGTAAGACTCGGTCACCTAGTGAGTCACCACACAAAATAAATGACTAATGGGTCTGTCTGCATTTGACAGACTGACGTTCAAATCCTGCTGCTCCTTCGGGAAAAGCAGATCTACTGCTTGGAGGAATAGGGGTTCATAGCACAGGTTATGCAGACAAGTTAAAAAAAAAACAAACTTAAAAGCCAGCAACTTCCTACGTGCTGCCTTTAGAAAGTTCATGTTAACTTTCTTTATCAAGAAGAACACATGATTACCGTGCGTGCAATCATCTGCCTCCCCACAAACTCTTGTACTGGCAGATACCATGCTCTTCATTCTGATGACATGGCTCCTCTCTGCCCCTTCCACTGACAACCCCTCATAAAGCACAGATTACTTTTTTTGTTATGCTTCCCTGCTTGCCTATACAATTCTGTTCTCCTATTTGCTTTTTTCCCCCACACTAAACCAGCCTGTTCAGTCACTTGTGCTTTTCTCTCAAATTTTTACTTCACCAAAATACAGAGGTTTATCACACCTTCTTTAAGTCCCCCTTGAGAAAGTTTTGCTTATCGTATAGACGGTTACTTGCTAAAACCAAAGCCATTTCCAGAGGTCTTAATGTCCTTGCAACTTCTTTCCAGTACTGAAGCATTACGCCCAAGTAAAAAAAAAAGAAAAAATCAATACATACACACACATACTAAAAAATCAACTCCAAAACCCAACAGCCCTCAACCCTCTCAAACCCAAATGGTTTAGATGGCCTGTAGCAGTCCAGAGAACCAGTAATCACACCAGGTTCCAAACCTGGTGTTCAGACCATTGTAGATATTCTGCAGAATGGAAATATTCTGTATGCATACACACCAGTCAGTCCTAAACCTGCCCCCCAATTTCCAGTTTTTCTCATGATCTGCAGGAAATAAACATTTCAGTTGTGTTTTTAAAAAGTTGCTCATTTGTAATAGAAGTAACTTGAATATCCAGGTTAAGCAAGATCACAGAATGGCTGAGGTGGGGAAATAACCCTCTGCTCCACCAGAGCCACTTAGAGCTGCCTGCCCAGGATCATAACCCTAGACTAAGGCATAGGCCATTTCACCTTCTACTAGAATGTTTTTCCCCAGCTTTGTAAGGTAGATCCTGTCACATCCAAGTAGCCCTGAGGAAGTGCCCCATGGTCATAAAACCCCAAAACTATCCATTAATATTTTCCTTTAGAGTGAATAAGAAGACAAAGGCAATAAAACAACTCAAGCATAGGTCTAGTCATCCTGTTCAGATGAACAATTTACTCAGGCACCTACTAGAAAGTTTTAGTTGGATAAAATCAATCAGCAAGGAGCTTAGAAAGCTACCAGAATAGCTTGTTCTCTCTTCCTCATACAATTCTTTCAATTAGGGAGCCACGTGTAATTCTTGTTCCTTCAGTGTTCGAGCCAGAACCCTCTAGTGTCAGTGTCTACCTCTTAGATCAGCTCTGATTGAAGGTACTTTGGTATAGTTTGCTTTGAAGTTGGGTAATATTTTCTTTTAGATGTCAACCTCGCTGCAGCAGTTGAGGACACTGCTATGACAGGATCACAGAGTTAAACATTTGAAACCAAGTGGAGCCTTTTGTTTGTTCTCAAAAGAAGCAGAGCAGTACTGAATAACATTTCCAACAGAAATGATCACCCAACTGCACCTGCATTAGCAGCTTGTGGGGAGGAAGGCAACCAGAATGCAGGGAGGAAAATTACAGATAACAGCTAAGAGGAAGAAACAGATTGATGAGTTACGTTTTTGTTTCACTGCCCGCAAAGGCGGCCTGAGACTAATTTATTCTAAAGCAGCAAGTGTTTTGTTTAATTAGATACTTAGATTTAGATACTGATTACACAAATCTTCATGATTTGTTTTTATTTAATTTGCTGGATATTTCAGAGATGTGATCAAAACGCTGTTTTATTCCTCCAAGCAGAGATAAAGTAGTGAATTCGTAAGAGAGACAGCTTCTTTGTTGTGTTTTTTTTTCCAACCCTAGAGCTTTAATTAAACAATATAAAAATTTTCAAAAGATTAAAATTTTATTCCTTTCATAGTTATTCAAGTGTTACTTGAATAACATCTTTATATCAATGCTTTGTTAGCCAACTGTACTACTTTCAGTCTAAATATGTAACAATGACCTTTACTCCAAGAAGCTTATGAAGGATAAAACTATAGATAATAGCAGGATATAATTAAAGTACAAAAATGAAAGTGGTATCTCAGAGTTACACAGTCAATCAGTTCCACAATACATCAAGGTCTGAATTTTGAATTAAAAAAAAGAAAAAAAAAAACCAACTCAGATCTTTTTCATGTATCACAGATCCAAACAGCACAGATATTTATTGGTGGCAAGAAAAAGTTGATTCTGCAGCACCAGAACATGTATAATATATATCTGCAGGTGTATGCCTAAACTAAAAACATGAATTCCCACCTGCCAATTCCACTGAGCTGCACCATAGTCCAGACCTTTAAAACAGGTGTAAGTACAGCTTTGCTCATCTTAAGATTTCTGACCTCTTCCAAGGCCAGTAACTTCTCTACAACCTACCTTGTATAGTGGAGTTATGCTATTAGCTGATAAAAAAAGAGAAGTCAGTGTGATACCAAATGCCACTGGGAAGGAGAATTCAGTTTGAGGAGTCAACTTCACAGACTCCAGGGTCTCCCTCTGACAAGGCTGAACGGCTTATCAGCCTCAAGGAACGGTCCAAAGCAAGGCAGATTTGCCCCTGACAAACAGAATTCTAGCATTGCAGAGGACTAGATGCCTGTGGAAATGTCACTGGCATCAAATTAGGGAAAGGTGTTTCAGCTTGCTGGACACAAGCAATTGTGTTCCAAGGCCCTACTATACTGGGTTTTTGTTTTGCTCAGGCTTTGATCAAGCAACACAAAATATCCAAATGAATGCTTGAGTACTACCTATTGATAGACTCCACAAGGACTATCAAGCTAATAAACAATGAAGAAAATATGCTACTTGATGCCTTAGGATTTTTATATGTTTGTAGATTTTAATATAGCTGTGTAGTTCCTCATGCTTGAGGTAGCAGCTCACAGTTTCTATCAGTTTTGCACTGTTTGTGCCACATTCCTGAATTTGTGTTTAATGGTCTTTTCAATGGACATCTTCTTTGGGACACATGCACACCTGGACTGGAATAACAAGACATATTGTAGACAAAACAAGACAGAAGACCCAGAACCCTTGGAGGGGCCCTAACGGGGCAGTTCTGAGGGTGGTACCAGGGACAAAAGGTTCTTCGGTTGGATGCATCCATTAGATGTGATAATTCAGTCATGTTATAAATTTGTAAAAACCCTATACTTAGTGTGTGCCTATATACTTTATGCAACTGAAAGCTTTCATTAAAGAAGTGCTCTCTACCTATAGTAATATTGTCTTGAAAGTTTCTTTCCTCGATTTTAGGCAACAATTCCACTATCTGAAGTTCCCATGCCTGTCCCTCCCTTCTTTCTACAGAAAAGTTGTCATCATGCAGCATTGAATTCAACCTCCATTTCCCATGTTGGTGTTTCATTTGAACTCAAGCAACTGTATTGAGAGGAAGGTTATTGACACAGACTGCAGTTTAGCTTCCTTTTTTTCAGAAATCATCAAAGCTTGAAGAATTGCTTAAAATCAGATACTTGAGCCAACTCAGGTTTATCACATTAAAACAAACATATAAACCCCACAACACTTAACAGTAATTCTTCCCAGCTTTTTATTGGCAAATGGGTTTGAAACTGAAATAGCATAATCAGATTTAAAAAAATGAAAAAAATCACATATGGATAGTCACAAAAATCTCTATTTCCTAAATTCCTACTTCCCCACTATTTTATTCATTTGTCATACTGGCTTGTAAAGCACTGCACTCTTCTTGACCTGCCTGCAGGAGAACATCAGTTTGAAGGTACAGTTTCCATGATTTGACTGTGAAGGACATGCCCCTTCCAGTCACAGCATTCCCGAGCTTCTGTCAAAATAATCTCCTTCTTTACAATTTGGCACTGACATTCTGGAAAACATTACTTGAGAAAAAAAGGCAAACACACACACGTACACCTGCTTGGGAAATGGATTGGGTTGGGTGGACATATTCAAGGAAATCAAAAGTGTACAATAACCTTCCACAGCAGTGGAGTCTGGGGTGCAGCACCATTATAAAATTGCTTCAATTTTATTTTAGGACCAAATGATGTATGTATATCTTAAAATTGCTTTTGAAAGTCCTAATGGAAAAAATGAGTTGTTGGAAAAACAGCATCTCTTAAAGTGCAAGTGTCCAGTCCTCCCTGTGCAAACATCTCTGTTCCCACCAATGTCCATTCAGAGCACACTGCAGCACTGCCATACTTTGACCTCTGAAAATCCAGACTGCAGCAGGTAGAAGCAACGTCCCATCAGTGGGATGGAAGTGCTTAATTGATATTGCAAAAAACTGATTATAAAGGGTCGTAAGGTATTTTGAAGTTAAACAGCTACCTCCATTTTCTCTGTAAGAATAGAAGACAGTATTTTGATGTTGCCTTTCCTACTTACTAATTTTCTGTTACAAATAATTCAGGTGATGTTAGCAGCTAATCTCAGTTTTGGCTTTGGGGTTTTTTTGTGCAGAAAGTCTGGAGCTGTTTCTCCTCTCCCTTCTGAGTGTAATATTTCTGGCACTGCCTACAAAGTTGACTAATTCAGTCCACAGTATCTTGGTATCTGTCTGGATGTAATTATCTACATCCAGCAGTTATCTCATACTGTATTCAGACTGTAGGTGTTTTGGAATTTCAAGATATCTTTGTTCCTCATCAGTTTAGTAATAACACAGTGGATCCCTGGTAGAGATCAGATGTCTCCAAGTGTTACAGTACTACTACTAGTTCCAGTATCTACAACTGTTCATTGGCTTAATAGCATTCTGTAGAGTTAGTCCAGATTTCTAACACTGCAAGACTAAATAATAAGTCCAATATACGCATTGTCAGACCAAGTCTGGGTCCCACTCAAGTCTACTCAGGTACGATTTAGTTTCCACTGTCTGCATGCAAGCATTCTGATTTAAGAACAAACTCTTACTAAGTGTGAGCACAGCGGTAGCGTAAGCTATGGAAAACAAATTTAAGCTCACTCCACATCTGTCAAAAGCAGAACAAAACATGAGGAGATACTAGTAAGTGTAGTTGAAAATTCTCAACTGTCCCAAGTTTCTGTGACTGCAGCTTGTACAAATTAGTTCCAAGTGCTTCCTTGAATATTCTTTAATAGCTAGCTGCTGCTGCAGGAGAGGGCTACACAGAGCAGACAAACAAGAACTAACTTGGATAGGTACCATGTTCCTTTTCTCTGAATTCAGAAGCTGAGAAGCACTCTGGAGATAACATTACAAAGCATAAGCACACAGAAATGTTGATTTTCACTCTCAGTAACTTGCTCAGTATTTCATAAAGTATACAGTCTCTCATACACACAATACTTAAAATTATTTAAGAATATTAAAAAAATATATATTATTGGAGGCAAAATAATGACAACAACTAAGATCACAGCAGCATATTAATAGTCACTTTCAGAAGTCCCAGATATTTGTCTGGATGTAACTATCTACATAAGGTCAATAGTCATTATCTCAGTTTTCAATATAGAGTTAAGGTCTTAAGAGGACAAAACATGTCTATTAAGATTTTTACTGAATAAGGGTTTGGTAACTAATGAAAACACTGCAGTTACTTTTCCCCTCAAATCCCTAAAATTCTATCAACATATAGGTGTTTGTTTATGCTAGGGCACAATTCTTTCCTATTTCATAGCCCGTAAACTTTCTCTTCTAAATATATAATTTGTATCCTCAGTTCTTCTTAACTTCTTTGATGTATGATTTGTATTCTTATATTTTTATAAGGAAAAGTGACAGCACATTATATGCTTTCCTAAATTATTTATTCTGTGTTGCAAATATAAACTCCTGTAAATATGAGGTTTATATCAGTAGTGACTCATTAGTCTTTTAGCAAGTAAGGATCTCCAAAAAAAAAAATTTTCTATCCCATCCAGCTTCATCATAAAAAGAAGACCTGAAACATAGACTTGAATAATAAATCACCACCCTTTACCCCAGAAATAAAACCACAGGGCAACCAGGCTGCTGAGACATTATATAACATAGCCCCATGTATCACATTTTCTGCTCAGGCTGAGTTGCGCATGCCAGTCTCTGAGGCTGTGTGAGTAGCCAGGGAAAGCCTCACTGATAGCTGCTGATGATTTGAGGTGCCAGGTTTAGTGCTAGCATGTATTCCATACACAGTTAACTAAGGAGGGAAATATAGCTCAGAACAATTATAAAGGGTTGTAAAGCACTGGTGTCATCAGACAACACAGTTCTCAAGGTTGCAACCTCCCTGGTTTCAATTCAGACCAATAAAACCTCAACCACATCTCTGCCTTTAAGCTCAAAAAAAGGTATTTAGATTACATCCTATGCCCAGTTCCTGCTCACAATCACTACTTTTGAATATATTCTTCCAAATGGTTGGAAAAGTTTCTTCCCTCATGGGATGATCTATTTTATTAAATAGATGTTAGTGGTTTAGCTGCAAACACTTATTCTATTAATGCAATAAACTGTAACCTCCTCAGATGTAGGATTATAAATTACCCAGTCCCTGATCTCATTAAGAAATTGCTCTGTAAAAGAAGTGTCAGTGAAACAAAGGCAATACCACTTCTCTGATACATGTTACAAAAGCCAGGCAGTTGAGAGTTTGTCCAGAAGGGAGTCAAATCCAAAATGGACAAACTGATTTAATCTGTGCAGTGTTCTCTTAACTCAGTGATTGTAGAAGAGGAAGCAAAAATAAGTTGGGTTTTTTTTTTCATTATAGTATGAGTCAGCAAGCAAGAAACAAAGTGGGAACAGAAGTAAAGTTTTCTGTAAATTTGTGCACGTATCTTTGAAACTCCAGTACAGAGGTCAAGGGTGCAGTACTCAAAAAGAAGGAATTTTGGCATAGGGAAGATAGCCACATAAATTAGATGAAAAAAACAAAATAGTGTGCTTATATAGTTTATAAGAGAAATGGGTTGTTAAGGTGAAACTAAAGATCACGCCTAGTTCTTACAAATACCTTTACTACAGACAACTTTATCCATTTTATTGTCCATTGACATGCAAGTTGCTTCCGATTAAAAGAAAATTTAGAGCTCTAAAATAAAGCTGGATGATGTGTTTTTAAGCAGATGCTACAGGAGTACTCCCCAGAAAGCAAAAGATTCTGACTCTCATAATGTTCTACTGATATAATTTCTGCACAAGCCCATATGGCTCCTGATTTTGAACTATTCTACTCCCATTCAACAGAAACAATAAAACCTCACATGAGAGCTTCTAAATATTCCTAAGACTATTGGTACTAATACTAGCAATACCTGCAACTGTGTGCTTGCCCCAAGTGTCCCTTACCAAGTCAGAGGACAAAACGAACACAGTAAAACATCATTACCCTGTGTTTTGCAAATGCCCTATAGCCAAGTCCTGGGGCACTGCTGCTAGGCTTTGGAGACCAGTTAAGGAGAATTTATTGCGGACCATTTAATATAACAAGAAAAGCCTACCAAACCAGGAGATGCAGGTGAAGGGACTGTGAAACACCATCAGAATTGAATATATGAATCAATATGCATTAATCTGCTTTGATATAAATCAATATGGCATGCAGGAAAGTTATATGCTTTATCCTTCCTAATCTATAAGGAGTCTTGTTTTAAGCAGCATCAGATAAATGTTATAATAGCATTTGATTTCCTTAGCTATCAATTGATTACATGCAACTAGCCCTCTACCAGCTTTTTGTTCATACAGAGAATTCTAAGTAGCAATTTTGTATGGTGTTCCAGTGGAGACAGCAAAACCCACTGTATAAAGAGAAAGGATGCTTAGAGAAATATTTAAGCCCTAATCACACTTGCTTCTAATTGTCACACAGAGAAATACATGCAATACAATAAAATAACAATGCAAAACTGTACAAGTGTGACAATATATTCATCCCTGGCCTTGAATACTGTGAAAGCTTGAGCATGTGCCTCTGGCCTTGAACGCAACCTTGAAAGATCCTCTCCTTGACAGGACAAGCTGAAACACAGAATCCTGTAAGAAACTGCCACTCACTAGACAAAGAACACCAGCTCATGGTATGACCTGCACTGCCTGCTGAGAATCCAGCAATAAATACAAGCTTGCTTTGCCAACCCTTCAGACTGGGAAGAGGCCGCCGATGGCTGTGCCAGAGGGGCTCCCATTACCCCAACATGCAGTGTCACCTCCTGTTGCTGGAAACACCTACTGCTCTCTGCAGCATTGAGAGGGCAGTGAGCAAGAGCAGAGGCTCAAGAATTTGTTACTGCCCAGCAGGAAACAGTTCTTACTTGCTGATTACAGGTTATTGTTAATACCACGAGAGCACGTGTGTGTGAAAACTGGTCCTTTCACCTGAACCCAAGTCACAAATCATTAAAGGTGATGTGACAGCCTTGTCATTCTTACACTAAGCAGCACTGGTGAGATTTAGTATGTTTTCCAAAAGCCAGTGTACTGTTCAGGGAGTTTCAAGTCCCTGAAAAGCCAGTTTCACCCACAGCATGGGATCATCCTCTGAAAAGTGGTCATGTTTGTAGGGTAAGCTATCACTGCGACAACAGTAAATGTGACCATCACTGTTACTCTGAAGCTTCATTTACACCACCTGCTTACTGAAATTCACAGACTGGTTTATTCACTTCCAACAAGCAAGATATTCTTAGCAAACCTTGACCAGCCAAATTCTGTAAAAGCAGTTTAAAGCTGTCTGTCTTCTTCCATACCATTTCCAACAAACCTAACTCTTCCCTTGGCCAGGAATTTTTGCTTGGTGGGATTATTTAGTTAGTATTTTACATGAATAAATGTGGCACAAAATGACAAAAGAAGCTACGTGCTACTTTTTCTCCTCTCAGATGGAGTGTACCTTGAAACAAACAGCAATGTACAGAAACAAAGCAAAACACAGCCTTGCTGACTGAACAAATAAAATGGCCTTCATATATCTTATGCTTTCTATACATAGTAAATTTAATTTTCTGTTTAATTCACCAGAATCTATTTGCTTTCTTCTTAACCAGTTCATCAACCCATGACTCTTGCAATGCACCTAGAATTAGGGTCTGCAGTTTAAAGACAAAAAGTAACATCATGCATATAAAGCACTTTCTTTTAAAACTAAATAGATACATAATTGTGGCAGTGAACAAACAATATCAGAAATGGAAAAAGTCCTGTGAGAAATGGGCTGGTGAAGAAGGGAAAAAAGGCTAACTTGAATACCTTAAAAGCTGAAGCTGCCTCTATTGTTTAAAATGGAGTCTTGTTGTTTTTTTTACTAAGACACTGTGTCTTCTTCCCAAAATTCCTTGGGAGGAACTCTTATCTCCCTAGCTAGGTCTGAAAGAATGTATCCTTGAAGTGTGTTTAAAGTTTCT
>VWZG01011086.1:236082-252021 GCA_013396735.1 Grallaria varia
AATCCCAGGAGTCCCCCAAGCATAAATCAAGTACTTTAACTATGGCATTATTCTTACATCTCAAGTGCATGGCTAATCTGACCTTTTTTGCTTAGAAAATATTCCTAAAGCTAAAGTTCTACAGTAACTGCTAACATTTCTTCCTAATAGTATTTTAAATAGGATTTGACTAATCCAGTCAGCATAATAAACAATACAAATCTTCCTAAAATGTGAATTCATGCTTAACATTTAAGATACACAATTGTTGGCTAATGTTAAAAAAATTCCTGCTTTTATATAGCTTGGCCTGACATGAAATATCATAAAAATACTCATTATTTTAAAAAGACTTCCAGATGAAGACTCTGAATGACTTTAAAATAAGGTGTGAAGCGTGTGAACTTCTCAGAGCTTATTCAAACTTATTCCCTTCAAATATCTGAAGTATACAATGTTGCAAACCTGTTGAATTCAGCGTACAAAAAAGGAATACATAAATTATATGTTTTATGCTTCTACCCCTTAGCTACCTGTACAAGGCAAATGCAGATTGAATAGGGAAAGAAAGTCAAAGGGAATTTACTGCCTTTAAGAGACAACTGAAGATACACATGCACACCAAACTAGCCAGATGAAGAGGATGAAACTCAAATTGCAGAAACCCCACACAATAAAAGTAGGGCAGAAGGACATCCTTCAGAACATAACAATGGATGTTATCTGAATCACAGAAAAGGCGAGGCTGACCAAGTGATGGCATACAGGTAAGCATATGCAGAGAAAACACTTGTGTTGGATGCAGTATGTTCAGTGGAGCAATACATAATATTTTCTCCTCTGCTCTGGAAACATGGCTCACCTTTTCTGATACCTGTTTTTTTGATCAAGTATTAGCTGTGTATTTGGGTTTTTTCCTAAAAGAAAAAAAAAAAAAAAAAAAAGACATATGCAACGACCCTACCAATGATTTTTATCAGTTGATGGAGATCAGTTTACCACAAAGATTGTTTTAAAGACTGTACACATTTTGAAGGCTGCACATCAATTTACTGATGTGCTTCTTTCAAAAACACACAATGTTTGTAGCAAGCTATTCTGTTAACCTATTACAGCATCTTCTATTAATATTTCCAGCAGGAAAGTTGTTCCCAAAAATCCCTTTGTGCTTCACAACAGCACCTTGGTAAGAAGAGAGAAAGGCGTGAAATGAAAGAAGCTTGTAAAGCCCACCTAAAGTATAGACAGTATTTCAAAAACAAATGTGCACTTCTCTGCCCTATCACTTGCTCCGCCTTGTAGAATATATCCCCAAGTTTTAGTTAGACCACTGTTTGGTGAATTTACAATGGTGGAGTATTTTATGTCAGAAAAAAATAAAAAGGAAGAAAAAAAAGAAATTAAAAAAAAAAAGTTCCAAAAAATAGTTCTCTGATAATTCAGAAATCATTCTGAGGTTTGGATTTTCTAACTGTATATTTCAGATTCTAATTGAAAGTATTGCAGCAAATGCAAAGTAGAGCAATTCCTTCAGCTAACATGTTTATCTGCAACAGATAAAAATATGTAAAAAAAGAAAAGGGTCGTTTCCTATTCATGTGGAGATACGTTTACAGTGCCATTTGAAACACTGTCATAACTACCTTTATACAAGCTAGAGCCTGACTGCTTTCATAAACACTCATATATATTTGAAACTCGCATCCAAAGCCCCAATTTCTGCCCGTAAGAGCAGCAATCCACATCAGCACTTTCCACCCTCCAGTAAAACTAAGTGAACAGTCCAGCTCCATCACTCACAATCACCTTGGAAGCATATCATAGAATAAGCTCACTGCTTGCATCCAAATTTTGCATTCCCAAAATAGAATAGCTTGTCCTAGTCATTGATGCAAAAAATACATTTTTACAACTACCAGTTGTACAGTAAACTTCAAAGCTCTCAGCTGAAATGGTATCACTGTCATTGGCCATGCAGATACAATGCAGCAAGAGGCAGAGCTCTACCAGAAGAGTGCAAACACAGTAGACAAACCTAAAGGTGTTCAGTAAGGGGATATAACTATAGACATGAAAAAGAGAGGTTCAACAGACCAACACAACAGCTGAACAGGGTGCACCACTAGCAAGGAACAGGTGTTATACAGGGGTTGTCCTGGACAGACAACAGTGTAGATCAGTGGTCCATCTTGTTCTGTCTTCAGTACTTGACAGCAATCAATGTTGCAGAAAGGCATTAAGCCCACTGAAAATTAACTCTCCTCTAAATAAGGTTTTTGTTTCTTGAGTAAAAAAAAAAGAGAAGTATTAAAGATTATAACAATAATAGGAATAATGTGTCAGTGGGATTCCCACCAATGGTTAAATCTGAATTTGATGATTTCCCGAATCAGTCTACTTCAATCCACACACACACAAATATACCACATGCATTACTGAAAGGCTGCTTATGAGTATTGGCAGCTACTTATGCCTTCGAATAAAAAAAGGCAAGGAAGTAGCTGATGGGAGGGAGAAGGAAAGGATAAAAGGACAAGAGGAAATTACATAAACACAGAGGATGTGATCCAAAGTCCAAAAAAGCCAATGAAATGATTCATATTGATTTCAGAAGTCATGCAAGACAGAGTCTGAAAAGGCAGAGAACAGATTTCAGGCCCAACAGTAGACATGTTATTTCTCCAAATGTTCTGCAACAAAGGACACAATGTTTAAAATAATCATCTGTAAGAACAGAGTTATAGCACATTTTGTTTCCTTTTAGAAAGCTTTAGCAGCTTTTTCTGACATGTGATATAGAAAATACTTTTTTCCCCCCGCCATATCTCCTAAAAGGTACTATCCACACACACTCATATGTATCAGACTTCCTTAGTGGCCACACTACCACAGCCCTTGGGGATGATGAAAATAACATCAGCTATAAATTACATACCCTGCTTGGAAAAGTGGCAGTCAGTAACTACTTTGAAAATCTCCTTAGCCCTTCACTACATTCCAGTTAGAAATGAGGAAAAGCAACATGGTCAGCAGTCTTTATCCCGATGACCATTACAGTAGGAGCTATTACCTAGAAAACAATTAACAGAGGAATAAAGCTCCATTCAAAATCAGAAACATGTTCAAATGCACACTATGGTTTAGCCTGCTCAGCAGGTGAGACAATGACATGTTCTTTCAGATCTTTAAAGAACAGGAAAAACTAAAAGCCTGGGAATATTTTAAGACTGTATTTAATTAGTAGTACCAGTGGTCTGCAAAGATATTGTTTTGCATGACACAAAAACAAATGCATCAAAAATCCTTTGTTGTGCCACTGCATAAACTTCTGGGCTCCACAATTTATGATTATTGTTTAGAAAAAAAATTGAACTTCTCTATCCGCTCTTTTTTTTTTTTATTGCATACAAAAGCAGTTGAATACAGACTATACATTGAACAGAAGAAGAAGGGAAAGTGAATTTGGTACTGTGCCCAGCCAAGTTAGCCTTAGAACCCAAACCAGTGCCATTTAAAGGCATTTTTGTATACTATGGAACAAGAAAGAAACAAAAAATCTTATTTTACAAAGAGCAGACTGATAAATAAGCAATTTAACAAGGATTTTAATAGGTATTTTGGCTCCAAAAATTGTGTTGTGCTAATAAATATAATCTGTCAGCACAGATGGGAGAAAATAAGAAGTAATAGAAGCAGAAATATTTCCCAAATAGTTTCAGGCTAAAACTATTATTGAAGCTTTCCCTTGCCTTTCTGGTAACATGAATACAAGGGCATTGTCCTGGGGCATCAGACCAAGTAAATGAAGCTGACAAGAAACAGGACAGCAAGATCACAGAAATTTCACCTCAGACTGCTTTTTACTATGTACACAGGCAGCACATCAAACGGGTCCATGATCCCAGGTACTATTACCACAGCATGGACACTAAGCAATCCTGTGGGATGAATAGCACTGTGGTACATTTCTCTTGCCATTTAGCTATGAATTTCAGTGACAGCTCTTGCCTTAAAGCTGGTGCTTCAGAAATTTCCTTCCTACCATTATACCAGATCTCAACATAAATATACTCGCATGCCAGTCCCCAAACACATTATCTTAAAGGTCTGGATCTCCATAAACAAGGGTTCTGCTTGCAACATAGGTACTGTGATGAAAAATGTCATTGCAGATGTCAAATTCAGTCTAGAGGGACTGGCACAAGACACAGCAACAGAGACAGACAGCTGATTGCTAAAAGTACTTGTCAGGTGGCAGAAAACTCTTTAGTTGCTTGGCATTTCATGAGCACAAGAAACTGCTGGCATGTGGGTGAAGACTTAACTGTCCCCTGGAAGTCATTTCTGTGGCAGGAAAATAAGGCAAACAGGGGATTGGATGGGATGAGCTTACTGGGAGCCAGATAGCTAAGCAGCTACATACACAAAACAGGATAGCCAGGGGTGGTCAGGACAATGTCCGAGTTCATTTGGGGAGAAGGTAATGAAAGGAGGGCAACCTTACACCTGCCCAACTAAAAGCTGGTTTAGCTACTTGAGTGGCTACTCAGCAAACTGTATCAGGATATTCCTGGGCTAACTCACTCTCCCTTTTGTGTCATTTAGGCCCCAAACACTTTCAACCAGGCTGCTCTCCATTTTTGGCATACATCCTTTTTAAAAGACACTTGCTTATTTACAAGTAGAGGTAGGTACTGAGGAGGATTTCCTGTAAGGACTTTATTTCTGAGCACTTTAAATATTTTTGGTTTAAAATCTCAAAAAAGCACCTGTCTGCACAGTTTTAAGAAAATGTTTAGACCAAAAAATTCTAAACAAAGAAGCAGATAAAGAACACATGCCATGCACAGCACTTGACCGGTTTTACACTCAATCACAGAGGCAAAAAACACATGACCTGCAACGGAACGAGCTCCTCCCTTGTCCCTTACTCTCTGGTGCTACTAGAAAAAGTGCTTCCTTCCCTTGCTCCTGGTGAAATCCATCTCATCATTTGTCAAGAGGCTGGGAAGGAGAGGGATCGGTAAAAAGGGATCAGCTAGAAATTGCCATGAGTCCTTTCAAAAATAGGGGATTCATGAGATGGAGATTGGCCTCCCTAGACCTACCACAAGTCACCTCTTAATGAAGTTCAGTTCCTGCTCATATATGCTTTGAATCTGTCAGCATTGAAACAGTTTTTAAGAGCCAAGATAAACATTTACATATGAGGAGACAAGCAGTGAAAATTATGTGGGAATACATCTGGCTTCATTCTCACACAGGGTCACCATGTTGTAGACCTGGTAGAGATTACTCAGCATCCAGTCATGAAAAATGGAGATCCCTCAAAGGGGCAGGTTTATTGACTGACAACTGTGGACTGGTAAATTCCATTTCATCAGCCTATTATTCACTGTAACTGTGTGGAAAACCCGTCTGTTCTCATTTCTCTGTATATACCAGATATGAAAGGAAACAAAAGCCTGTCTAAGCAAAAAGCAAGAGCATGACAGGAATACTCTTAAGATAAGACCTTATTCTCACAGTACAAACAGTCTCTGTTCCCCGTGTCTCACAGAGATGTTTGCTAACACAATAGAAGGTGGCTCTCTGTACTCTATCTCTCACATCAGATAAACCAAAATACCTCTCAGTGGTAGTACAAGACAGCATAGTTGCTTGGACTGAGCAACAGACAGCCAAGAAATCTTTCACTTACCCTGGATTTACAGTGGCTAGTCTCAAAGGAGTAACTTGATGGGTAATCAGCCTGTCTCCATGAAAAACAAGGAACTACTATGGGTTTCTGAGAGGCAGTTTGGAAGATGTGAAGATCTTTACACCTAAAGTAACAACTTAAAGACCTGACTCTTCAAACACACAATCAGTTTCAGTTGTACATCCAGCATGGAAAAAACTATACAAAATAATAATACAAGATAGAACTAGTTTATAATTAAGGAGAATTTGTCTTAGCATGTCTTAGCTGCATGGACCACATAGCCATTGTAAATAGGCATATGTACACACATGCAGTACCTGTGGCTCAGCAAGAAATATTGATGAAAATTATTTCAGCTAAAATCATATAAGATCTGATCAACTTCTGTGCAGAGCAAGTAAAGAGCATTAGTTATTAGTCCATACAAGACTGTGAATAAATGAAACTCAGAATTCTTTTTAGGAGAGGGAAGAGAAAGACATAAGAAAAGCTTCTCCTTGGCCACTTCTTCACTTTTCTTCTCAACTCGAATTTTTATAAAACCTCCAAAATCCTTCCTAAACAAGACAATCCAACATGCAGTCTGTCATTAACAGATTTCTCTTCTTACTTCCTTCTTCAAACATTGTGAAAGATTTAGCTGTTTGTTAATATGAGTAAAGCAGTTCTATTACTGTCACAGAGAGAACTTCGTAATAGATAACAGTGAGTTATGCTGGCTTTTGGAATAGGTTCAAAACTGGGCTGACCCTCTTCTTACTAGAAGTTGAACTACTTCTACATATTCAGCTGAGAGAGATCTAGTTGGTCTCTGCTGCAGAGACAAACTTTCAGGTGCAGTTCAGGTGCTATTCAAAATCCCATAGAAACAATGAACAAAGTGCTTCTCAGTATGCAAAAGTTAAATTATAAAGAATGGGCTTTTTAAATACCCATGGTGAGTACAATCCCTTGGTATTATACTGTACAAATTGTATTTGTAGTTACCACTGAATTATTGCTGTGATGTGAATGAGAAGTGGTTGTAAATAAAAAGGATTCTGCCACAAAACTGGGGACCAAGCTGGAAACTGTTAGAAACAGGCATCACTCTAGTCTTGTACCACAAATATTTACTCCTTTATGTGAGCTGAGAACGTGACATAAAATCTCTAGTAGTCAGTGGCCCTCACAAGGAGTATGTGACTTCCTCAACTAAAATACTAATTTAGAGTTAGACTTTTTGTCGCGCCGTGACTCCTCTGCTCTTTCTGGGAATTATGGAGATTTTTAAATAGTACTAATTCTCACTAGCAGATGGTAGTAGCACTTTGTCAGAGCATTATTACATTTAAGTTAACACTTTGGAATTTTAATGCAACAGCTCCAAGACCTGCTTCTCAAACCCCTCCATAAAAGAGCCATTTCAAAGCTTACATCTATGACTGCTTCAAACCATTTTGAGAAGTGGCCTTTGAAAGAGCAGTATTAAAAAATTGTAAAATACGGTCAGGAGGAATTTTTGAAATGAATCACAGTCGGAAACCTCCGTTGTATTACTAAAGCAACATTAACAAACAAAATACATCTCCATGGGCACTTACTCCTGAACCATTTTCAAAAAACCTAAGTGTTGGTTATTTCTAAGTAGCAGACGTTTGCTTACTCATTGCAGAAGCCCGGAGGCGAGAGGAGAAGAAAACTGCACACTCCTGTTCTGAAGAGAGGATTAGCAGAATGAAGGGAAAGGGTTATGGGGGATGATTTAACAGCTTTCAAAGCACCAATGCTGACAATTTCAATATTCTATTTATTACTCCAAGTTAGTGGTACAAAATGATGCAAGGACCTTCATCATAGAAAGTTAGCCTCTCTTCTCTCCCTTTCATGTTCCGGATGGAAGTCCATATACCTAGTATTTTCTGAAAACACTTGTACTCCTTACTTGACACAACACAAAGAGCCAGTTAATTCTAGCCTCAGGGACATTTGGCAGTCTTACAACAAATGGGAGGAAAATGCATCCCTTAAAAAAAAAAAGCTAAAAAAATCCAAACCCACAGTCCTTTAATGAACAGATTTTTTTTTTTTTAAACAACTAAATCTTGCTGAAGATGATTTTCAGCAATAGTGATTTTCAAATGCTATCATTATCTACCTTCCCCTGAGGAAGTATTTGCCTCTTCCTTCCATACATCATTCAGCCTTGTTGTTAGAGACCATGGATCTCAAACACAAAAATATTTTAAAAATTATCATTCCCAATTCTTAATGTGTCTCATTTATAGGAAACACAAGCCAGTTTCTGGTGACATCTTCTATGTGGGAGTTTTGGAAAGGGGGTGGCTATGTTTAGGCATGGTGGGAGTTGGGTGGTGAAGGCATACAGAAAACATTTGGAGGGGTCTAGCCTGAGTTATTGGCCAGTCTAGTTTTTTAAGAGTACAGGACACCTTTAGGGAATAGCAGGCAAGAAACACAAGGTTTGCTGCTTTGAATGGGGGTTGGACAAGGTTGATGTTGACAGAAAACCAGATCCTAACTTCAACAGACCAAATGAGGATATATGCCACAAGATAAGTGTGAAAGCAGATCCACTCACCCCTCTGGAGCCTCACTGAAAAGAGCTGAACTTCTAAAGCAAGCTATGCAGCGATTTGAGATGAGGAGAAAGCTAGTGCTCTCCTTCTCATTTTGTGAAAGACAGGGTAGGCTTTGAATCCAGAAGGATGCTACATTATTTACCCTTTCCTTCCTTCCTTCCTAAATTAGGTCAAAAGTTATGGGAGCAGAAAATGTGGTTGCGTGCAACCCTTCTTCCTGCTCGCCAGCCACAGAAGCTGAGTTTACAAGGAGGCATGGTACAGACCAGCCTACAAAATAAACTGCTGCACAGAGGAAACAAAGGAAGATGATTCAATCAGAGTGACAATGCTAAGGCACAGGAAGGTACAATACACTTGGAACTATCCTGAGAGCAGAGGAGTGGAAGATGACACTTCAGTACTCATTGTTTGTATCTGTGTGAAACAGTATTAAACAATACAAAGATAAAATGGATCTCACTTTTCTGCAAAGTAACCGGGTACAATTATCACCTAAAAAACCCACAAAAGATTAAGATCTACCACACAAATTAAATGCTTTACACTAAAACTATAGAGGCTAGACAGGGAGAAACAATCTCCTTTTCTAATCTATAATTTAGTTTCTTTAAAACTTAATATTATCTTCTAGATAAATTGTTCTCAAAGTATCATTTGCATTATATTAGTCTTTTCAGCAACATTTGAGCCATTCCAGTGCCTCACTCCTTTGGATTTCCCAGCTTTTCTCCTATACATAGACATACACCTCCTCTTCTACAGTGCCTGTACCAAGCATATAAAACCCAGCCTGCACACCACATAAGTGTAACATTACCTGCTATTCCCCAGAATTAGCCTGTACTCTTACAAAAGTGGCCAATCATTCAGGTTAACACATTCCAAATGTTTCCTGCACCCCTCCACCATCTAACTAACTCCCTCCCGCCACCACTAAGCACAACTCTCCACCTCCTTTCCAAAACCCCCATGCAGAAGGCACCACCAGAACCTTTCCCACAGTAGTCCTGCTCTCAGAGTCTCTCTGTAACAAAGAACGCCCTGCCAATACCATGTTTCTTGCCAACTCATGCTGCCTTTTACCTGCAAACTCCTACTCGCCTCACAGTCAGAAACAGCATCGATGACATTCATAAGATATCACCCTGCCCAATGGTGACACCAAGCACAACGGATCACTCCCTGTCTAGCATATACAATATATATCAGACATGCTTTTTTCCTGCCCACTCCCCTAAGCTATTTCATTTGATATATGCCCCATACTCTTTGCAGCACTGTCAAAAAAGAGAGAACTGTTTTCAAGTAAATGAGCATTTTTTTATGTATCCCCAGGATGCAGTCCAATTTTTTAACAGAAGAGCAGCTCCAAGGAGTTGGAAAATCATTTCTCTAGACTGTTTCAATAATGTTTCAGTAATATTTCTGTAACATTCCAGAAGCTCCATGAGACTACCTAATGAGGCTGCAGATACTTTCAGAATCACTGACTGTATTTAAATAACTCTTTTTTAAAAATAGGCAATTTTACAACACACATTGTTCCATTTTCCCAAAAAGGGCTCTTTACTTCCTATCTAGTGTCCCAAAACCATACCATGAAATATTTGTCCAAACAAATGAAACAGTGAGAGCGTGCATGCACGCAACCATGTGTTACTTCCTGTACTAGGTAAAGCCAGACAGTAATATGGTGGCAGATGATGAGACAGTGACTTTTTATTTTGCCAGTTTAACCAATGTTACTGGCAGCAAAGTATTGTAGGTAATCATCATACACACATTGCTGATGTTCATTTTCTGCCAACTCTTTTGCCTCACAGCCCCAGACCAGGGAGCTCTGACATCAGCCACGCTGGGTGTGCCCTGACAGCAGGTCCCTGTAGACGTACCTACCTGCTTTCATCCCTTCGTACCCAGACCTACCATTCACCAACATGAGTGACTGTCTCTTAAAAGACACCACAAGACTTGCAACTTTTTCTCCAGCTGTACAAACTGTCTTGAGACCCAAAGAGATCCAAGCCCTCTCTTTCACTTTGCCCTCATATCTCCTGACAGCCAACTTTTTGTTTCATATTAGTACAGCTTCTAGCACAGTGGGGTGCCGTTTCATGATTTGTACTCGTGCTATGACTTCCTGCCTGTAAGCAAAAACCTCCTAAATCTCTGTATTGTTACTTAAGATGAAAACGGATATCATCCCAAATAAAAGAAAAATCCAGTCAAATATTTTTAAAAAAGAATAATCATTCTGATTACTGAAAAAAGTGTGTTTATACATTGTATATGCATGCATTAATACGTACCCCAGTACTAGTTATCAGTCTGTAGTATGGAGCTGGAAATTTAAGTAAAAATTTCCCTCTCAGGTACTACAGACATTTATAGAAATATATTACTGGATATACTGCAATACTGCCTTGATTCTATATGTTCACAAGGGGAACTGCTGAAGGAAGACTATCTTTAAGAATTATAACAAACTTTTGAAGATATATTTATCTCCAAAGAGGTCAAATAAGTGGAATTCTGCAGAAATAAAAACAGTTTTATCTGTCCAAATAACAAATATTTGTGTTATGGTATGTTTAACTTTTTTTCTTCCTGGACATTAAAAGCAGATATTAAAGAGTATAAAACACAGTGAGCAATACAACTTCTTCCCATAAGCTTGGAATATAAGAGAAAAAGAAATGAACAGAAATAGTAAGTGGCAGAAATACATGTATTTCAATATGACTAATAATAGCTACCACCTTTCACGTGCATTTAACACACAGTCCATAACATACACTGGTTACACAGTCCCAGTACTCTATAGTGGCTTCACACTGAGAAAGAACTGAACATTTTCTACTGTCTTTATCCCCTCGGAGACTCTCTACTACATTAAATGATTTAAAAATGTTTCTCAAATGCTTAAGCTGAACACTATAAAGACTGCAGGAAGGCAAAGGATATACAAAAAGAAACATCTTTGCTCAATAGTGCTTGGTCTAGAGACATCCCCACTATGCGCTTTCAGCCCATGGTATACTGCCAGACAACTTTTAATACCAATTGCAATCAGTGAGGTAATACACCTGAGAAATACAACTGACATCTTCAAAACATCCCAGTGGCCCAGGAGCCTGAGCTCAACTGCAAGTCAGTCAGACAAGCTCCTGCATGCTTTAAAAATAAAAGAAGTCACTATCTGTTTTCAGGTCTGGGTCCTAAACACAGGTCTTGAGCTGCAGTTCCAAGGCAGGAAAGCCTGACCTATGCAAATTTTCATTGCTGTGTTTAAAAATGGGTTTGCAAGACAGTTTTATCTGTATATGTTAAAATTAGACACTGCAAACCCAGGCCTGACATTTAGATATGCTTCTATGCTATCCTCTGCTCTCTCCAGAGCTCTCATCTGGAGCTACTTTCCACAGCACTGGAGTGGTGCTATGTGACTGATTTATCACAAGTGAATTATTATAATGAAATTACCAATGTGATTTAAGCCTCTGATAAAGATATGGTTGGACTAACAAAAAATTGTTCTGCAAAACAAGCAATAATTGTTAGGTTCACTGGATATTGGCCCTGGCAATCCAACTGATTAGAGAAAGCTAATGTTTTAAAAAGCAATGAAAAATAAGAAATTAAGTCCTTTAAATCTGCATGAAAGACTCCAAGAGGAATTTTACAGTTATTTTCACTGCATATTTTATTAGATATGTGATATTTTATTCATGGGTAAAGCAAATATAACAATTAGGAATAATTAGCATTTCAGCACAGACTGTCATCTAATACGTTAAAATATACATATAATCCTTCATTTAAATTCTGTATCCTCACATTTTCCCCTTTCTGGTTCAGAGCTTTTCCATTTAGCATAGCATTTACAGGAACATTATACAGCTCCCAAAGAAATAGAAACAAACAGAACTAGTGGCTTTTGCCTTTGATATCTTATTTTCCTCCACTCCTTGCATTTTGACTCATTTTCTTTTTCAATTTCCCCTTGAACATAGCTTGTCAAATAAACACAGCCTAACTTTCAAGAAAATTTTTCCCTTCCATCTTCTATTTTCGACCCTACTCCCCTCCCATTCCAAAACTAATGTGTGCAATGGAAATTTAAAGCTAAGCCTGCTCTTACAAATCCATCAGTTTACAGTTGACTAAATGTAAAGTAATTGTCTCTGTACCATCTTCTACCATAACTTTAATGCTGTAGTTACTGTATTATCCTCTCTCATTAAGTGCCACTTTTTACTCTGCCTTTTTTTAGTTTTTTTTTCTTTCTTTCTTTTTTTTTTAATGTAGTGCTTTCAGCTCACAGACTAACCCTTCCCTGAGCTTTTGTGGTTAGTCCCAGACCAAAGCAGAAGGAAGTCTCTCCAGCTGAAGTTGCCCTCTACAGTACAATACAGAACACAAAATACCTCCTTCTCTGAATTAAGTATATTATCACTTAAACTAGGACATAAATTCTGAGCCTTACAAAATTACAGCACTGCACAATTTCCAAGTCCATTCCCTTGCCAAGTTTCATAACTGTCATCCAGACACCAGTACATTTCATTTACTAACCTTCAATTTCAGCCCCTGTCCTCCCTGTTATACAGATCAGTTACAATTCTCCAAGTCACATAAACCATTATTAATTATAGTGGTTGCAGACACAAGAGAATCTTTCCCTTAATACAACAGCTCTCTCAACTGCTTGGCCAACAATAACCAGAAACCAAAGCCTGACTCCTGTAATGAAGAATAGCAGAAGAAACTGCCCTGACAGTGCTCTTGGAAAGAGACTGAAGGACACAAAGTTCAGCAAGAAAGACGCCTTTTCCTCATCCTCTCTTCCTCTAAATGCTTCTGTTTTAGTCTAGATGTTTGATCTACTACCTCAAGAACACACAATTACATTCTCCCTTTATAGGGGAAGACGACAGCACTTCCTCTCCTCTGTGTGCTTCTTCAAAAGCACAGGCCACTTAAGAACTGTGCCCAGGCCTTCCTCAGCTGGTATTGAGGACAGATTAACTAGCACTGTATCATACTTATCTAGCATGCATTTAGCACATATTCCGTGCCACGTATCACATTCCAGCGGCTCAGTATTGCACCTTTTCCAATACAGTCTACTAGCCTAGATGAGCAAGGAAGCCACAATCAACATTACTCTGAAAAAGGCCAACGTAGCTCATTTTGGTAACTACCGCCAGAAACAGAGCAGCTCATACTTGCTAACAGACGTGTAGTAGATGGCGCAGGAATATAATGTAACACCACTGAAGGAAAGGAACCGCATCTGTATCCAGGAAGCCCAGTAGGAAGCCAGTTGCTAGACGGCCAGTCTAGGGTACAAAATGCCCCAAAGAAACATGAGCTTTCATGACCAGCTCCCAACCACTATGTCAGTTTGCCAACAACCTGCATGTTATGCCTCATGGCACTTCTAGATAACACAAGCAAATGACTGCATTTGGGGATCTCAGAGGTGAATGTCACCACAAGCGGAGCCATGCACCGAAAGGTCTATGGGATGCCAAGGTGTGTAGCTGGCCAGGTTTTGATACACATGCCAAGCCTGAACCTGAAATCAAAGTTTTCTTTCAATTTAACCAGCTTAGATAATAACTTATTCCTTCTGGAATGCAGATCTAACTGAAAAAAAAAAAAAAAAGAAAGCAATAACTGAATTTGCAAATGCAGGAATGTATCCAAATTTGCTTCATTACCAGTCTAGCACCTGAGGTCAACCTTTTTCACATACCAAGTCACGTGTAGTAATATACTTACATATTTTCAAAGTTTGATTATTTTCTTATAGTTTCTCAAAATATAGATAACTTTTGAAAACTATTTCATTTTCTTATTGGTCTCTCATTAGTGCAAGCAGAAATGGTAATTGCCTGTATCTGATAAGCGTTTAAACACTGAAGATACAAAACAAACTATGTTTGGAGAGTGTGTAGATTAAGAGAGTGTTACCATGCTGTCACATAAACTCAGGTAATCAAGAAAACTAACTAGAAACTGATAGCTAAATAGAACTACTCTTTCACATAAACTATTTTTAAAATCATTTGAACTGTACTGGGGAAAAAAGAAAAAGAAAGAAATCTAGCAATGGAGTAGCAGTGAGCAAGTGAAAATACAAACCTCAAAAGACAAAAGCCTCCAATAAATTTAAACCAAAAAGAGACTGTCATGGCAGATTATAGATAGCTATATATCAAATGGAAGAAAATTATGTCAGTTCAAGTCTATATCTAGGGAGTAACTTAATGGCTTACAAAAGTCATCTCTTGCCAATACCACTTGCTTTACAGAGCCAGGGAGTGGAAAAGAACCATACTTAATGCCTTTGTTCATTAAGTTAAATGAACCTTAGTTGGTAGGTTTATGTAGTCACAGTCTTAGAAGATTTTTCTCCAGTGTGTTTTTACAAAGATGGCACTGTGAGAATAAAGCCTCTGTGCATCCATAAGTAGTCATCTGAAAGCACACAGCAGCAGCAGTGATTGTCATGCCAGACATTTGTTAGGGCACCACTTGAAAATGAATGGTTGGTTTTTTTACTCTGTCTTTATCAAGGACAAAGAACCTGATATAACACTAAGAGTTATTTAAGAACATGAAAAGGAGCCGCCTGCTGCAGTCAGCAATCCACAGGCTCAGTTTTAAATCTTCTGAAGTCTACCAAGCAACTCACCTGGATCATGACAGACCCTGATGATGACTAAGAAACACTCCAGAAAGCAGTGACACCTAATGGCAAACATGCCTTTGGATGACAGCAAGTTGTAACCTATGGCATGCAAAGTCACCCCTCTTTACAGTGAGCAGCACCAACACACATAACAGGGACTGAAATACTGTCACAAATCTCATCAGCAGGGAAAGCATTTTAGAAATAACACACATAGAAACAAGAGTATGTCACACGTGCTGATCATTTTAAGTAGCACTTGGTTACTAATAGAACCTACTGGCTGCTCAGCCACAGCGCACTGTACTCCAGGACTTCATTCCTATGTGTGTTTAAAATAAGCAAGCGATCTTGGCACATTATCGAGAAGGGAAAACAGGGAGCTGAATACTCATCTGTGGACACTATAGGCACACAGACATCTATTTGCTTTTAATAAATCCATTTTGCCTTCTCGTCCTATGCTTTACAAATATATGTGACAGTACTGTAATGAACAGTTAGTGACATACAGTACAAACCTTCTAATGAGGCTTTCCCAATAGCACAGCAAATTGAATTGCTATTATCAATGTACGACACAATACAAGCCAAGCCACACTGTACCATATCATCTTACAAGAATAAATGTGGACATACATACCACCAAACAAAAGCCACCCTTGCAAAAAAAACAAACAAACAAAACCAAAAAAACAACAACAAACAAATAAAAATGTTTTAAAGTCACTACCAACATCAATGAAAGAAACAAGCAATAGACCCCACATTGGAATTGTCATGATATTATTAGCTGTGGTACAGAAAAGCTTAAAGGTATGAACCAAAACTCAGAAACCAGCACTGCTGGGAACTTGTCCAACACAAGGAATGCAGCAGTCCTGGCCTACAAAGTCTAAAAGCTCTGAGGAGTAACATAAGAGCAGAACTAATTTTCTCTCAGGAAAATAGTATATATAAATATATACATT
>VWZG01011089.1:0-23333 GCA_013396735.1 Grallaria varia
TTTAGAGTAAGTTAAACAATTTAAAATTCCCTTCCCAAACTGACCATGCCCCTTTTAAATTTAATACAAATTTTAATTTGGAAAATGTGTAGAAGAAAAGATAACAGTTCTGGCCTGGGGTGGGCAGAGGTGGGGGCGGACCGGGGCTCCTACGTTGGTGCCATCAGTGCCTCAGGAAAGCTGTAGTAACTCCAAAGCCATGGTGACTGTCTCTCTGAAGCACAGGGCACACCGGGCTAGGAACGGGAGGCAGGGAAGAAGCCTAAACCACAGGAGTCCCTCCAAGGTGCTTCCTTCCCCAAACCACCGAAGTGAGAGAGAAAAAAACCCAACTCCCAAACCAAACAAAAAGAACTCTCCTCCTCCCCCTCCCTCAACCATCAGGCTCAAATTTGGATCATTAGCTGGGTGTTTGGTGAGGAGGGTGTCAGCTCCCAAAGTCTATGTTGGTAGGGAAAGAAAATTCTGACAAATTCTAAAACTATAACAGTTGGCTTACCTGAATCGCCTTAGAAGTACTCCTAAATTGAAAAGTGACCAACTGATACATGTTTAACGGCCACCAATAGAAACAGCATAATTACTATACTGAGCAGGGGGTAAAGATAAGCTATTGCACAGATGGTACAAAATCCCACTGGGAAAGAAAGGAAATTTATTATCATGTCCTCATTTATGGAAATTTTTGAGACATCTGAACTGGCAAATTATTAGGAGAGCACTATGAACATATGAACTTTTAGGTTTGAGAACTAATACAGATCGGAAAAAAAGGTGAATCAATGAGACAATGTCTTATTTTAATGAAATCTGGTTTTACATGAAAAAGAACCTTTGTTTTTCAATTTAAGAACTAAAATATTTTTAATTTCACTATTTCTATAAAAATAAGATGGCAATTTTGATTTTTGAATGTTTTTTCTAAAACCACTCTGAAAAGCTTCTCTCTAGAACTGTGTATCTGAAGTTGATGTTAAGGGTAAATTTTCTTCAGGGGCACCATTGTCTTAATTTTTTATGGTCTGTCTTACATAGTTGTGCTGCTTTTGGCTGGGGTATAGTTAATATTCTTCCTTGGGAGCCAACAAGCACATCTAGGTATGTGCCATGGTGCCATACACACACTCAGAGTGTTCTTCCCCTCTGCAGAGGAGTACTCTTGTCTCCAGAGATCCTCCATTTGTCTTGAAGCAATGGAGAAAAACACAAACACCATTTCCAAGTGAGCACAGGTTAAGATTTGCAACAATATAGGTAAACTCACAGAATACCCTTCTGAATCTCTGATGTACAAAGTCACCTACCTTGAGGGAAAATAGTACAAAATGAAGTTCAGGAAACCATCAGTAATATTCTGCAAAGGTCAAAAGGCTGGATTTGGAGACAACTGAGGATCTGTCTTTGGTGAGGACCAGGAACTATGCCCTTGGCAAGCAAATCAAAGAAAAGAAGCATAGGATCATGCCTGGAAAGCAGAGGAAATCTTTGCAAACTTTATTTCAATATTGTTTCTTTAAAAAGATAGAGCAGTGTATCACCAGGCGGCTTTTATGCTCCTGAAGTTATTTGGAAGGAAAAGTGAAATCATTAATAAATTTGATGGAAAGCAGCTATTATTGTGGTAAACAGATATCATGATTATGAATTCTATCGAAATGAATTGCTCATCACTCAGCTATTGCTCAATGGCAGAACTGATTAACAGCACCAGGGACTGCCTGCCATTTGGTTTAATACTCCATGTTGTTTGTTACATTAGTTGTTTGGTGTTGATTATATTGCAGCAGTTATTCACATCAGTAAGTTTGCTTGTTGTAAAATTTAAAAGCCCAAATAAGGATCATGTCACAAAGAAACGAGCAGAGATCACACATCTTAAAATATTCCCCAAGACCAGTTATATCTTCTCACAGATACGCCTGAAACTCCTCTGAATATTCATAATCTCAGTAGGGAAAAAACCCACAAAAATCTCAAACCTTAAACGAACAATGTATATAAGAACTGAATTCCCAGATTAATTCCTCCATCAAAATGAATAAGTACCAGCATCCTCTCACCCAGCTTCCAGCCGGGGAAAGCAACCCTGCAAGGAAGGGGCAGCTGGTGATGGCTTCAGGACTCCATCAAAATCTGCTCTTACACTTGTTGGATATCAGCTGGCAGGTAGTGAAGGTCACAAATCACAGCTGTGATGCTGTTTCTGAAACATCATGGCATTTCAGAGCAAAACTGCCATATGAAATTCTCTGCATGTCACTACGGTGAGTCTTCCATGAGAAAGAAAAGGACACACATGGCTTTCCACAGGGCGGTGCCCGAAAACATACGGGAGAGATGGAAGTCCTCTGGTTGGCTTCCTATCCTCTGTGTCCTGGTTTAACTGAGTCTTACACGAACCTTTAGTAAGATGTAAGATTTAACAGTGGAGCTGAATGAAACTATTAAAAGCCTTATTATTTTAGCATTTTGACTACTATTTGACCATTCTACCATATATCACCATTAAAACAGACAAGATTAATTTGCCCTATAACCAGAAAACTTCTAGAAACTAGTATTACTTTAAAACAGTAAAAAAGAAAGTGCTGTTTGGTTAATAATTCTCAATTCCCATGCATAGGATAAAAGATACAAACAAAACCAGTAAATGTGTACACTAAGTCAATACATTAATTATTCTGATGCAACAAATTTATTTGGTGCACTTTTCCTGCTGCACAGGATCACTGTGGGTACAAATGGTTATTACATCATTGTCAAAGAGGTATCCTGTCTCCATCTGAAATTTAAGAAGTACTTAAAAGAAGACATTTTAAGTGAAAATCACAAATGGAAGAGACCAAAACAACAAAAGAAAAAGGAATGTGTAAAAGAGCACGTGCTTTGAGGAAAACAGATAAAATAATAAAGCATAAAATCAAGGTTAAAAGCAGAATTTACCACAGCTGTAGTCCACATGCATTAGTGGACTTAAAATCTTTATTGATGAACAGAAATCTTCTTTCTTGCTGTTTTATTACCTTGGCAACATCTTCTCCATGTCAGCAATTACATAGGAGACAACAGTCCAAACAGCAGCACAGAGATTCATCTGGTTTGGATCCTGAACTGTCACTGTGTCCCCTTGAGAATGATGAAACCAGAAATATTTACTGATGTCATTACGCAAGCTGGCACCTACAGGGAAAAATGGGCAAAGTTCCATTATAGGAATACAAATATTTAAAGAGGAATATAAACTTGAATCTGTTCCTGGGCTGTTTATGATTAAATCCACATGCAATTGTATAAAATTCAAAATATAGTCAAAATATAGTAACTGTACACATCCGTGGCAGGTACAGATTGTAGGTTTGAGGTTAATTGATTCGAGAGAGCATGAGGCAGCACAAATTCACACCAAGGAAAAGCCAACCTTCCCCTGGGAGACTTGTTTCCTCAGCAACAGTATATATCCATTTTCCTCTGAAGCTAGCAGAGTCCGAGCAGGAAAATCCCTATAGTAACCCCATGGCAGTGCTTTCCCCATTCTCCATCCCACTGCTCTGACAATGAGTTACAACTGAATTATGACTCCCCTCCTTGCTGTTATTTCTGTTGGGCAACACTTAAAGAGTTTGCCTCTGCTTTTGAGCCTGTGTTCCTCACAGGGATGTGCTGTTTCAGAGCAATTTTCCAGATAGCCTGGGCTAATCCAGAGAGCCCAGGACTACATTCCTCTCACAGTCAGGAGTCCTTACCAGCTGGGGCAGAAGCAAGTTGGGTGAAACCACGGTTCTACTCATTCAGAAACAACTGATTCCAGCTGGGAGCACAGAGGAAGGGAAAGGACTACTTTTCCCCAATCCAGGTGCGCTCAGGGAGCACAAATAATGCTTGCAAGACATCACTCAATGCAGATCAAAGCCAAGATGAGCTGGAGGAGCTGCCACCCCACTGGGAGCTGCAGCAGAGATGCATTTTTCACCCTGGCCATTCTCTGCCTAGTCCAGTCCCCACTGACCCTCTCTTACCCCCGCCCCCGTTCCCTTGAAATTCCTTCCTTCACAGTTTATTACCTTTGCCTCTTCTGTGGTTTTATCAGCCTCCATTTGCTTCGTTGTAATCTCAACAACCACTCCATCATCAACAGAATTCCAAACAAATTTTGAAAATAAATATATGTGATATTTTCCCCCCACCACACTGATTCAATGTTTGCAATTCCTTTGCACTGATTCCCTTGGCCTGCTCACTGACCAGGACTAGGAGGTGCACAGCTCCCAGGACCCATCCAGCACAACAGAACCTGCTTCTTGCTTGGTCGTCAAACCCAGAGAACAGGCACTGAGGTGAATCCACGAGTAAGAGCTTATGGACCTTAGGCAGAAACACAGACTGAAGCTACTCCTACTATGCCAGGTAAGGAGGAAAAAATCCCAGGACCGTTTCATTATAAAGATGAAGTAAAAAAAATATTAATGTATTTATTTACATGCAATGGAAATCAGTATCAGATGATGAGGCTTTGATAAATTCATGTGTGTTCATAAGACTTACTCCTATGATTTTTCTTGGGTTTCCTGAGATGTCTGAAGCCTTTGAAGAGCATGAAAGCAAAATTTCCCACACTGTAAGTGTACGTTCCTATAATACATATCTTTTGATCACTTGTATAGTCATTCAGAACAGAGTCCAGGTCTCCCTGTGGTTAACAGGTATGTTTTTATTGCTGTAATGGGGACTGATTTGGATTGCTCATTACGCTGCTATTTTAGAGAGACGGAATAGAAAGTTTAAAGCATTTTATAATTCCATACAAGATGAAGATCCCTTCATAAGAGAGATGATAAGCAGAAAGACCAGATGCTGTAGCATATGGTTATACATTATTGTGATTGATTTTGTTTGAAGAGGTTCTTTTTGTTCTTAAGTGACTTGTTTGCTACTGACTTGAAGCAATGCAATCCCACAGAAGTCACTGGGTAGGTTACAGATGCTGAATTATGTTCCAATAATTTTAGCACTGCATTTATGTCTACTCATATTAACTTTTAAAATTTGATTCTGAATCCTTTTAAATATATGCAACCATAAAAGAATTGAACAATGATAAATTCTTTAACTGATGGACTTCTGCACTACAAACACATTACAAGTTAAGCCACTGAGACAAACACAATACAGTTTTTGAGCACTTCTGTAAGACTCAACACAAAAACTGGTTGCCTGAAACTTGTAGTAGACATTTCACTCATTACACTAACCATGGATTTACCAAGTAGCGTATTATCCCTGTGAATGGAACAAGAACAAAACCCCTTTGCTTTGTCATGTTTAACTCCCTGAAATGCTGAAAAAGATTTTTTTTCTCTAAATTGATTTTGTAAATCAGAAAATTATCGACTTTGACATCAAGAAACGTCAGAATGTGTAAGTAGAGAGAAAGGTTCTCAAACTGGCTGTGCCATCTTTTTCGTGTCATGGGCTACCATTGAAGTCAGTGACCTGTAAACATCTTGTGAGACTAAGGAAAAGACCCTGAGGAAGCAGTTTTATCCCATGCAATTAGAAAGAAAAGTGAAAATCCATGTTCTTGGCTTTGAGCACAAGAACAGTTCACAGCTGAGGGCCTCATGCAAGCCACTAGACATGAAACACCACAGGGCACAGATAAGACTGCAAGAAATTTTCATGTCTCCTGCTTCATACTTGAGACTTCTTCCTGCTGATGTTACCTGCCTGGAGACATTTATGCATCCAGAGGTTGCCAGGGTGTGGCAAGACACTGAATAGTGCCCTTTTGCCAGTAAGTGTGTCCAGCACTGAGATGAACCCTTGCAGATGATTGTGAAGAAGGCATTTCTGTGGGGATCTGTGGGCTGCAGTCATGTGGGGTTACCTCAGTAAAGTCCATGAGAACCTACAGCCCCTTTTCTAAAAATCTAACAGAAGAAGCAATGCTGAGAGCACAATCAGCCATCCCACAGAAGGGGTGTAACACTTCAAACAGTGAGGTTTCAAAGAACATCAGCTGGCTGACTGTACCGTATCCTTGATAGCCACTGAATTATTAAGCCTTTTCAAAGGAAATCTGCCTGAAAGTCAAACTGAAAGAAACTGGGAAAAATTACTTAGATAAAATCTGTAAAACTCCAATTGCTAACTATTTTGCTCTTTTGCCTAAAATTGACCAGTTTGTTTTGTTTTTTTTTTTGTTGTTGTTGTTATTATGTAACAGGAACAACAGTCAGAAGCAAATGGGGGGTTATTTTTGCCAGCTATATAAACTAGCAGTCAGGTAAAACAGATGAACAGACATGGCTCATAGACCTATGAATTATTCACTCATGTCCACACTAGCCATCTAGAAAGGAGACAGCACACAGCCTTACAAGTGTCTGAAGGCTTTAATTAAGTACTTAAAATCCTCAACAGAGAGGTGTTATGTATGTACCACATACCTAATTCTGATTTCCAGGTGAAACCGATACTCAAACAGAAAAACAAGAGATGGGCCGGGTGCTACAACGCCACATTTTATGCACTTTTCTTTTTTCCTGTTGGCAGAGCACCCATAAAGAAAAAATGGGATGTTTGCCAAACAAATCTCTTTAATTGTCCTTTTTCAGTCTGTTCACATTTACAGTGATGCAAATCACATGAGAAACAATGCTGGACAAAAAGGAAAACAGTGAGAAACTACTTCTAGCTGGATGTAGTAGGTACTGTGGCATGAAAACAGGGAATATTAAAAACTACTGCCAAAAATGCTGTGCTTATTATTTGAATGCATCAAAAATACTGGAAATTAAAAACTGAAAATAATTAATCATTTACAGCTTCCATAAAATAATACATAGATAATTCACAGCACCACTACAGGGTGGCAGAAACCTCTGTTTAGTACAGTTTACCTACCTATTTTAGTGCAGTTCCTTTACCTATCAGTGGCTACGTAGGGCCACTGGTGACCCCCCAGGGTCAAACACTGGGACATGTTGCTCAGAGAGGCTGCAGAATCTCCATCCTTGGATGTTCAGAACCTGACTGGACATGGTTCTCAGCAATCTGCTGCAGCTGACCCTGCTTCAGCAGGGGGTTGGAGGAGATGAGCTCGAGGAGTGACTGCCAACCTCACCCATTCTGTGGCATTCTAACCCATGTGCCATTTCCTTGGCTCTTTCAGATATCTCTTAGAATTGACACAACATAAATAAATTCATTAACTCAAATTCATTCAGGTCTTGAACTCATTTCATGAGTCTCTGCATAACCAACTATTTCATACATGGTTTGATGCACTGCTTCAGGCAGGTAAAAGCAGCTGCTTTGGTAATTGATACTGACAATATATTTTTAGTAATCAGCTGTGTAAGAGTATCTTGATGAAAATACACACACACACATTGAGGAATTCTGAAAAACAGTCCATCCCTTCTAGCTTCTGGTCTCAGCAAATGCAGTGTGAATACTAATTAGCTAATGATAAGGATATTGACTTGCCTTACAAGTGTTCACATTAAACATCAATTCTTCATACATTAATAAACTGTCTGACACAACCTTTTTTTGCCACCTGAAGAAGATGAGATGCTGCTATTGAGGTAAAAGGATTAATAATCCACAAAATGAATGATGAGCATGTCAGTGATGACCACTGCTTTTTGTTAATCTCTGTCAGGCACTACTGCCATCATAACCACTGCTGTGATCATTAGAACTGAACTCTATTGCCAGATATTTAAGCATTTAAATTATTGTCATTTGTGAAAACAACAACTGGAAAAACAGTTGTTGATTATCAGAATGATTACAAAGGCAGCTTCCATAAAACACAAATATCTTCAAGGGGAAAACCATGCAATAACTCTAGAGTAACTTTTCAGCTTAAAACATTTTGCATTACACTTCTCCCTACATTTTCTTTCTTTTAATATCCCATATAGCATTTCATTGCCAAAGGAAGCAAAAGGTGAGTCTTGAAGTCAGTAGGTGTTTCCTATTGAACCCTATCAAGAGCTTCCTGGTTGTCTTTCCTTCAAGTAAACTTCACAACTATTCCATGAATCTTTCAGATACAATGGAGAAATCCCCACTGTTTGTATAACCTCTCTTGGATGTCCTGGGTCTTCAATATTACAGTTAGATCTTTGGGATACTGACCTCTACATATAAGTTGCCATATGCAGCGAAGCTAATATGCTAATGATTTAAAAAAAGCATATAATATTTTCAGGTTTCATTTCGCAAAGGACCTGACACTATTTTGCACAGTATATATACATCTCCAAATAGAAATGACTCTAGTTCAAAAGCACATACATTCTAAACAGACAAGGGGGACTGGAGGATGAAAGAGGCATGCAGAGATGAAATGACACATTCATTTTCTCACATCAGCTGAAAAAGGAATAGATGCCAGGCATCTGAGCTGAGGCCAGCACCCTGTTGAGCAAGCTGTACTGCCTCCTAAAAGCAAAGCTGGAAATGCCTTAACAAGGGGTATTTTGCTCAATGTTTCCAAAAGTTTACAAATATAAAAGAAATGTGTTATAACACGTGCCTCTCTTGCATCTCCTAAGCATGTGCTCAAGCTTCACCTCTTTGTCAAGACAAACCCGCACACTATCAAAGGCATTGCTTGTAGTGAGATGTCAACACAAATGCCTGATCTGAAACCTTATTTTTATTTCTGCAGTGATTTTCCTGGCTATAAACGACAGATTCAATTTTTTCCTCTCTATTAAGAACTGCTTTTGTTTCCTGCTTTTTCTTTAAGAAACAAGAAAACTCCTTTACTTCATTATCAAGTTCATTCTTATCTCAGACCTTTTTAATGCCAATGAAACTATTTAGGAATGTACTAAAAAACTACAATGCCTTGAAAATAGAGCAAGACCTGCTGAAATACATATGTCCTTTTCCTTTACACTGAGCACTTAGAAATTGCAAAAAGAGAAGAAAAGGGACATCACAATCTTCTATGAGGTTAAAAACTGCTATATACCAGAAATTAAGAGCATTCTTCTCCTCACACCAGAGTTCTAAGTCAGCTTTGTGTTCCTACACACCCTACGAAATGAGGGTATGGGGGTACAAATATGTCCATACACTAAATGAATCAACAGCCGCTCCCTTCTCATAACTGGAGCATTGCTGCCCCACACATTTTGACAGATTTTGACAAAGAGTAAAACTTTAGGGCAGAGGTGGGAAGATACATGGCTTTTCCTTCAAAGGATATGTGTCAAAGACGTACCAAAGGAAAACCAGATGAATGATAGGATCAGGAACACAATCTCTTATTCTATTTTTTATTTTCATTTTGTATCTTTCTAAATCCCAGAAAATTCATGAATCCCAAGTGGTCAGGGAGTAAATCTGCTGCAATAGTATTTGTGTTTAGGATGGGCTGGCTGGAAGGCTCTATCTGTGCCATAGCATCCCTGTTGCTGCAAAGCCCTGTGGAGTGCTTGGCTGCTTGTGCTAGGTGTTGCACAGATGTTTTGTGAACTGTCCCCATTTAACAGCAGTCTGCAGAACTATTATTGTAATGAAAACCTAATTATTTCAAGCATCTATTGCATGTATTTTGGTGCTCATATTAACCTCTTCTTTTGTGGGATAACCTGTAGCTGACAGCTAGTTTTAATGCCAATTATTTCATTACCCATTTTTCAAGTAAGCAGAGGCAATGAAGAATGCTAATGCTGTTTAGTGGGGCGCTGACAGCATTAGTTCTCCAGTCACTCTGTCTCAAATGATGAAATTACAGGCTAAGTTGCTTGAGTTTCATGGCTACAGACACTGAAATAGTTTCCAGTACAGAGCTTATAAATAACATCAGAAGCCCTGCTGTTTCACCTCCTGAGTCACTCTCTCAAAAGTCTTTAAAATTCATGATTCAAACAACAAGACAGAGGGAAAGCTTTCAGTCGGTTGTTTCAGTAGCTAATTAAATGAGACTGTAGTGTAAAGGAGACAATATGAAGAGTGCATTACTTCTTGTTTTGCTTATGCATTTGAGAATTAATCCTCTGGATACACTAAACAGACTCAATTACAGGTCAGGATTACCACAGTTACTTTTGCAATGCATTAACCTTTCACTCATTGCAGCAGAGGACCAGTGGCAGCTGGGGATCCATCCTAAACTCACATGAAATCCCATGAAATGAGGTCTCAGGGAAAGAAGCAGTTCTACTTCACAGAGTACAGGTTGACTGGACTCTAAAATGAGCCCTTGACTGGTTAAAAAAAAAACAAACAACCAACCCCAAAAACCTACCCCAGATAAAGTTTCAACACTGAAAGGGATTATTAGCTCTTCTTCCACCCATCCAACCTCTCTTTTAAAACAGCAAGGCCCTTTTTTAAAAAAAAAAAAAAAAGATATACGAAAAGGTGCTGGTGCTGCCCAAACATGACCCACTTGCAGGCTTACCACCTGGAATGGAGAGATCTCTCACAGGCCCACTAATTGCATTTTAGACCCTCTTTACACCTCTGCCCACAGCTCCCTGTGGCAACGCATGGTGTGCCTGAGCATTTCACAAGGGCACGCCACAGTTCTCACTTCAGGAGCTGCAGCAGTAGCACCCTCCCTTTTTTCGTTCACCTTTATACCACTGATGGCTTCCTTCACTTTCATCCCGCCTAACTCGGCAGCTTTATCACAAGCTGAATAGTCCTCCTCATGCAGAAACTAGCCAATATCTCCGAGGATACGGACTTCTGGTGACTCTTCTTCTCCCTTTTCTAACTGCGTTTCACCATACCTGAGATGAAAAGCCCAGTACTGCCTGCAAACACTGGCATGTGAATGGACTCAAGACGTGCTTGTGGCATACCACAACACATCACCTATGGATGCTTTCTGGGTTTTTTTCTCTTCCTTCCTTCCCCAGCTGCATGAAACTGTGTTTTTTACCATTCCTGGGTATTGACTTGATAATTTCAGACAATTATCCACAGAGATTCCCAGATCATTCTTCTTGAAAATAACATGGATTCTGTTGCTGTGTATGCATAGCTCTTGTACTGCATCACTCGGCATTTATTGACACAAAAATGTCGCTGGTTGTTGTATTGTTTAGGCATTTTCTATAATAAGATTACTGTCAAATTTTTACAGTCAGCTTCAGTTTTGGCATGAAATATTTGAAGCGGTCATCAGCAAATGTTGCCAAACTGCTGTTCTTGTTGTTCATTTCCTTTGCACTAACATCCAGTTTTGTGAACATCCAAAGTACCAAAAAAAATGTGGCTGAGCAGCCTAATAAAGCCTCTCTCTTATAAAGACAGACAACTTATTTCTACCTTCTTTTAATCAGGTATTACTCTGAAGGAGGAAAATACCTCTCACAGAATCACAGATTCACAGAATCAACTAGGTTGGAAAAGACCTCTGAGATCATCAAGCCTAACCTATGTCCTAACACCACCTTATCAACCAGACCATGGCATGAAGTGTCACATCCAGTTTTCCCTTAAACACCTTCACGGATGGTGACTCCACCAACTCCCTGGATGGCCCATTCAAAGGCCAAATAATGCCTTCTGTGAAGAACTTCTTCCTAATGTCCAACAAAAACCTCGTCTGGCTCAGCTTAAGACTGTGTCCTCTTGTCCTACTGCTAGTTGCCTGGAAGAAGAGACCAATCCCCACTTGGCTACAATCTCATTTCATGTGGTTGCAGAGAGCGATAAGGTCCCCCTTGAGACTCCTCCAGGCTGAACAACCCCAGTTCCCTCAGCTGCTCCTCACAGGACTTGTGCTTGAGACCCTTCACCAGCCCCATTGCTATTCTTTGGACATACTCCAGCACCTCAACATCCTTTCTAAAGTGATGGGCCCAGAAATGGACACAGCACTTGAGGTGTGGCATCACCAGTGCTGAGTACTTCCCTAGTTCTCCTGACCACATTATTCCTGATACAGGCCAGGATGCCATTGGTCTTCTTGGGCACCTGGGCACACTGCTGGCTCATGTTCAGCTTCCTTTCAATCAGTACCCTGAGGTGCCTTTCTGCTGGGCTGCTCTCCAGCCACTCAGTCCCCAGCCTGTAGGGTTGTTATAGCCAAAGTGCAGCACCCAGCACTTGGCCTTGTTGAACCTCATATTGTTGGATTTAGCTCATCTACCCAGCCTGTCCAGGTCCCTTTGCAGAGTGCTCCTAACCCCCCACAGCAGATAAACTCTCATCTCACAGTACCTTCTTCCTCTAAAGGTCTTTGAACCAGGAGCTTTTGAAGACTCAACTGCGCTTTACTGACCAGATCCAGCTACAGCAATGGTTACAAACTCCACTGAAAAAGCCTTGCTAGATTGCTGAGGCATGACTTCTTTCTTCCAAAGCAACATGGACTCTAGAATTACTTTCATTTTTTCTGTCTTGGCTCTGTGACCACCCTGGTTCAGTGAAACACAGATCCCTATTTAGGTCCACACTTAGGGCATATAAATCTAGAATATTAATACCTGTATTAGATGTCTGTTTATGTTTGTATGTATTGTGTATATTTTAATATAGTTCATTTAATTTGTGCTTTCTTTAAAATTACGTACTTGGCTACATATGTTATGCAGACACTACTTAAAAAGTTGATATTATAAATTCTTTACATTTTGCATTTTCTTTTAAACACTGTAAGTGGGATGAAAGTCTGCAAAATCAGCACTTTCTCTAATTTAGCATTCTTTTCATGTGTTTGTTTGTTTCAGCTTAGTAAAGAAAGCAGTTAAAGATTGAGCATGTGGTTTATTTTAATGGCATTAAACTTTAAATGTCGCATACAAGGGCCAAGCGAATACTGGGACCCATGTGAACCATCTTTCCTGACCAGAGGCATTTCTGTATGTCTCTATAATCTCTGTGTAGCTGCACCATGTGGCTGATATTATAAGCTTGCTTAGAAACCCAAAGTGTTGAAGGGCTTACTTCAGTGTTCTCTGCTAACCAAAGAGCCTCCTGCTAATGCCCGGGGCTAGACCCTTTCTCCGCCCTGTTCCCACAACTTCCAAATGTCCCCAGAAATGTGGTGGAAGCAGGCAGCCCTTGGACTGTTAGAAAGTCAGAGGTGGGGAGTGTGAACCATGAAAATTACCCATGTGTCAGTATTTTGGGTAGTATTTCTGTTTGCAGTAATTGTCTACGCTCATGTTTTCTATCCATTCAAGAAGCTTCCTTGTATTGTACAATCAATGGAGTGATTTCCTAGAGTCAAACTCACAAGCCAATTTAAAGCAAGCCTTTAGGTCTGCTTTCACAGAAGATACTGGAGAGGAAACATGCAGGTGATTTCCATTTGCTCTAAATTTCCCTCCTAAGTATGATTACACCTGGATGTTTAAACACAAAGTTCCTGTACAACCCTTCCCAGCAAGAAGCTGACTACTAGAAATGCCAGTATTCATAAGATCCAACTAAGCAGAGCTCCCTTTTGCCCAGATGGTGAGAAAAACTGGTTAATGACCATTCTGGTGCTTAACTAGTTATGAAAAACCCCAATCACAAAAACTCCCCCAAACCTCACCAAACCAGTCCCTTAATTTAAGTAAAACACATCCTAAGCACACTACAAGTCTACAAGTCAAGAAACCAAAACTGCATTTATACAAGCACACCCATAGGATGAGCAATGGTTTTTACTGTCTCTGCTTTCATACCCCACTGAGACTATTAAACTCTACAGTTTCATAGTAAATTTTAGTTGTAGGACCATTAGGCAAAGTTGGAAGACTATATTGTGCCTACAACAATAAAATATTCTTCAAAATATCTGTGGCTACTTTGAGTAATGCATACTTGAGTTTTAAATCAGTAAGTTATTTCATAACATGGTAGATGCTCCAGATATTGGATGAAATTACCTCCTTCATTTGACCTACAAACCAGTGAATTCATTAGTAATAGCAACACTGAGAGGTTCTTGAAACAAAATTCAGAGCTGATCTTATTGCAAGGTTCAGGACTGTTCAGATGAGGGAGTTTTCAGTCTTTAGGGTCAGGGTTCAGAGAGCCACAAAGCCTGCAGCTCCAGGGGCACCTCTTGGGGCTGCAAAAGGCATGTAAAAGGGAGCACAGCACCAACATTGCTCCCTCCATAGCTTTCTCAGCTGGGTCAACCATGCACTGAGCACCTTTGCCTCAGCCACCATTAGGGTTAGGGTTAGGGTTAAGAGAACCACAAAGCCTTCCTGTTCTGTTCTACAGATAATTTTGTCCAATGGGTGATGAACACAAAGTAGCAGGAATGAAAATGATTCAATGTTTCAAGCAAGAAATTGTGTATTTCTGTCAGCAAAACTGCAAAGAAACAACATCCTTCAGCAAAAAAACCAAACCAAACCAACAAATAAAAAGTAATAAAAAAAATAAAATTAAGGAGCAGTGAAGGCACTTGCTGCAACACAGTTAAAGGAGGGAAGTAGAGAAATTCTTCACATGTGCTCTGACTCTGCAGTGTATCACTACTTGTATGTGGGCTCTGGCTAATCCACAGAGCAAAACCAAACCTAGAAGAAGACAGAACAAATAAAGCAGTGTCCCTAACTAGCATAATTCTTCTAACTGTGAATTTGAGTTGCTGTGATAGCTATTTTGCCATAGTGCAAACACAGTGAGTGACTTGTCAAAATGCAAATTGATTAGCAGTGAAACAAGAGTCATAAAAGCTTAGAAAGAACATGAAGAGAAGCTAACAATTAATTTTAATTTGAAAATTTAACTTGTTTGCTTTCAGTGAAAGATCTTCAATCCCACCATTAAGTGTGAATAGCATTTGTCTTAATCACAGGCTTACTGCATTCTGTTTCACTACACACAGAATATACTGTTTCCTTATAAGTTTGAAGGTGTTTTTGTTTGTTTTTTCAAGTTAAATCTCTATGGTTGCAGGACCAGTTTAAAATGTGGAAAGCAACGACTGGTTGGGTGAAACTTTACAGAAACAGAACAAGGCACCAACGAGTCCAGCTGCCATGAGTGCCAGGCTGTTGAGTGTAGCTTTGAAAATCCTTCTGGATTATCTCTGATTATCTCCATCACAATCATAATTTTACACAAATGAAGCATCAATATATATTTTTCACCATTTGCGAATAGAAATGTGCACGGCCCCATTCTAAGCTACATACTTTCACAGAAATGTTGTAAGCGGCTCCAAAAGGCACAATGTTTCACATATGATGCAACAACCGCAGACATTTGGTAACAGTGACCAGACTCTACACAATACAAAGTAAATACACCTCAAATGGTTTAAACACTCCCTACCATCCTTCTGATACATTGTGCCCATGCTAAAAGTTAAAGCAATGTTTACAGCTGTATAAATTAATTTCAATTCGGATTTAGACAAATCAAGAACAAGTACTCTCTTGTAAAGCTGCTTATGGTGCTCTATTCAAACACTATCTATGAACTAATGCAAAGAGGGAAAAAGAGCCAGTGATGATAATTGTTAGCAGCCTAGAGAGAAATTATTACCAAATGATTAGAACTATTTTAATAGAGAGAAGCTAGAATTGAATACATTCCTTAAAAAAATCTTAATCTCTACAATGCTATGCTTGTGTTTCACACTGGAAAGATACACTCCCCAAATGCAATTTTTCATAACCAGAATCCCATTAGACTATTGGTTCCCTTCAAATAGATAAATTGAAGACTTTTTTTACATAGTAGAATCATAAACATATACTCATATACACTCATAATTTTAAACCTTTCAGGAGCCAAATGCGCACTCACTAAATAGAATGGCATGCTATAAATTCAAAGGATTGCAACAACTACTCAGTCAAACTGGAATTAAAAGTCTTACCTAAAAATAACATCTGAATGAAAAATTTTTACACTCTAGCCAATATTTAATTTACTTTTACACCCTCACTTTACTTTTACATCCTCACTTTAAAACTGACAGGCATCTGACAGCAAAAAAGGAAGAGAGGATGATTTTTCTCTCTTTAAGGTCCATCATTGCAAAATAGTTGTGCATGATTATTGGTTGAATAGTTTCCATTTCCCATTCCTACAGGGACTGACACAAAAGAAGAAAAACTGGCAGGTCTCATTAGTCCTGAGTAGTCCAGCCTTAGCCTTAGCTATTATCAGATTCTTCAGATGAGGTGAAGAAAAAGCACCACCTTTTCAGAAATGCAGCCATTGAAATTAGAATGCATTGAATGAAGAAGGGAATATTTCCCCTGTCACATGTTCTTTTCAGGTCAAAAAACAGACAAGGGAGATTTTAAATAAGTAACTCATTCCAGGTAGTATAGTCAAATTAATTCCAGGCTGACAGACGGCTATTACATCCTACCACTGCCAGCAGAGTCCACCGCCGTGACTCCAAAGGTTTTGAAAAATACAGTGTTGCAGAGAAGGCAATAATAATTACTTCAATAATTAGATTCTTGTGCTGTGTATCGAAAGCCCAAGGCTTATCTGGAATTAGATGAGGCACCAAGAGTGTCTTTACCACTATCTATTTTAGCAAATGGAGTGGCCAAAAACTCACTCCTTGAAACAGCGGAAGAGCAATCACACTTTTCCCTATCTCAATGAATTTAAAATGCACTGCAAATCAAAAAGAAAAAGAGAATGATCTGAAAAAAGCAGCAAAAGGCTTGGAATAATGCTATTCATGATGGGAACATAATCAATTCTTCCCAGTTTTGTTTTTCGTAGTTTTTTGCTGCAAATGTGGAGTCAGATGTTTTTGCACAGGTAAGATGTAATGAAGGCTGAGGGCCAAGTCATGACTCACAAAGCTCAGGGAGGTGAAGCCTAGAGAGGGCTGGCTGCAGAAGACCAACACAGGACACAGGCAAAGCAGTGATCCTGCCCACTTCCACAGAGGCACGAGAGCTACCTCAGCAGACAGGAACTCTCGTGCTTGTTAAATTATTACGGAAGTGTTTCTTAGCACTCTCTTAGCTCAGACCCCAGGGACCACATGCAGCCCTCTTGCCCTTTAATTAGAAACTTTAAGGCATTGCTTGGGCTAAGGGATAGTGGAATTGTGACTGGGTTGAGTATACTCAGTGAAAAAGTTTTTAATCCAAGTTAAAAAACCCAGAGCTCCATGTCTCAAAATCATTTTACCATTACCAGATTTCCTGGCAGCTACTTGTCTGACTGAAAGAGAGGAGCTGCATGGAAAAGAGATAGAAAGCAAATGACATTTTTAACTCTGTGATGATCCCTTCTTTCCCCCAAGCATCCTGAAATAAAAGACATAAATGCAGAGCACTTAGAGGCTTCAACAGCATCCAAGGCATGTGCTCTTAATGATGACTGCACATGAATATTTGCCCTAAAATCTAGCCAGCAGGTGTTGGTGGACAAGAAAAGTACCCATAGTAATCAGGATCTACAGGGAGAGGGGGACAGACTAAGTTTTGTCAATGCTTTCCATTTAGCATATCTTGGGGATTTAAAATTAAAGATATGTAAATCTGGGCTGTTTTCAAGATTAAGATGTCTAAAACTTGCTGATCAGTTTCAGCTGCACAGTGAAATCTGTTTCTTAGCTACAAGTCAGAAGGGCTAAAATTGCTCAGGCCAAGAAAACAAGCTGCTGCAGCAGAGTGTCGAAGCACTGACTTATTCAGCCTGTGGTTCTCATGCTGCAGAAAGGCAAGAGAGTGAAAGTTACCATGTCAGCCCCGACCTCCTTCATGTTGTTGGTTATAAGCTCAAGAGTAATGGTGGCTGGAGTGCTAAGAACAATTTCAAGACTGGCAGTGGCAGTTCTGTGCAAATGGCTTAGGAACCTCCCTAGTCCTTCTGCAGGGGCAAAAATACCACCTCAAGAATTAATTTAGGCTTTGCCAAAATGAAGTATTTTGGCTATTAGTGGCCACCTATTTCTGCAGCCTAGGAGCAGAGACAACAAAACGATAACGCACTATGACTTGCTTGAAACCACCACAGACTGTGTGAGCGCACACACAGACCCCAAAACTGCTGCCTCTTTCTCCAGTGGCTGCTATGAATGCAAGGGCCTGGGTCAGGCTGCGAGATGCACTGGTTAATGCCTGAGTGCAATAAAAAGCACAGCTGCCCAGCCTTCAGCAGTATTTATCTAAAGACTTCCTTCAGTGACAACTGTAGCATGTGCACCAGCCCTTCATTCCGAATGAAAAGACAGCTAGTTAACAACATCTTTTTTTTTTTTTTTTTTAAATGTATTTTAAACCCATTCAGTTTATCTCACAGTCTCTAATTTGGAAATGAAGGGCTGCTGCTGCTGCAATGTCTCATCTGCCTACAATTTCACTTAACATTTTTAAACCACAGAAAATAAAAAATACGCAGGGAGTAATTGGTATAATTAATACTTCCTTCTTTTCTCTGGCTTAAATCTGAAAATCAACTAAAAGATGCTTTTTTTTGAGATTAGTTATCCCAGAAAGCTGCAAGCCTAAGACCCCACACAGCTCTAGCCCAGCCACTTCACCTTCCCCCTCCCTTTTCCCTTCCCATCTGCCTTACATTGCCTTTCAGCTTGAGCCAAGTGCTGCAGTGGGAAGCTGCAGGCACCTGGCTGCAGGATGAGGGCATTGGATATTATACAAAGGCTCAAAGGAAAAATTGCATCATATTTACCTCTAACACTTTAAATAACTCAGAATGTTTCTGCATCTAAAAGGCCACGGACAGTAACATGTACTGTGAGCCTGGTTACCTGGATCATTTAGCATATTTAGACTATGCATGCTCACACTACTTAGGACAGAAAACCAGCTGAACTGGGGAAAAACCTGAAGATTCAGCCAGCCTGTTTCCCTCTCTCTGGTACCAGCCAATGTTGCGAGAACAAATGGGAGAAACAGGGTCTCTTTCTTCAGTACATCTGTCCAGCCAACAGCAGATTAAGGACTTTCTGAGCAGGAACTTGCACTCATATCACTGTGTCAGATAGCCTTTGCTGGACCTTTCTCCCATGCTGTATTCCATCTTTATTAAATTTAGGTTTGATCCTGGGCTTCAAAACATCTTGTGGTGCTGATTTTCTCCACTGTGGTGCTGATTTTCTCCATTGTGGTGCTGATCTTTCTCAGCCAGCTCTCATCATCTTCTACTGCGTTTTGGCTGTTGTTGCTGTGGATTTGGATTTTTAACATATGGATTATCCCAACTGACAAGAAATGGATAATCAAGCACATTGACAACAAACTTACTCTCTTAGCAGGAGATGAAGTTGTACATTTTAAGGAGTAATCCACAACCACAATCTCTCAGGAGTCTGGAGACCAGAGTCTGAAAATCCCTGCTTTCACTATTTCTTTACTTCAGCTTTCTTTAAAAAACAGTGGCAACAACTACAAAAATTGTCCCGTCCCAGAAAGTCATTGCTTGGGTTTAACCTAGTTAATAGAACCGAACTGTTTTAAAATCCAGTTGAGCCAGTTAAGCAACAGGAGAAGTGCTTATTTTCTTTAGTGGATTTCCAAAGCCCTACATGGTGATTGAGCCAGAGGTCTGTCATGGGCACTGAAAACAGTCGAGAGCTGTGGACAGTCTGGCCCTGATGGACAGTAAATCACAGTTAGGTTTTCTGGCTCTTTGGATGGAGAATTCCAATAAACTGCTTCTCTTGTTGATGTTCATGATTTGTCCTTGCAGACAGACTTGTTTATGTGTCCCTAAAATACATTTATAGGAAGCTTATGCTTCCACTTAGGCTGCTGTTTTCTTTACACACATCCACAACATTTGCTCAGGTGAAGCTGCTCTTATGCTACATAACTGCAAGGTTTGGTGATTCCTACAGAAGACGGACCAGCTTAATTAGGAAGGTAATAATGACTTCTTCCTCTTTACTGCACCTTTTAGGCAAAAAGTAGCTCATAAGCAACCCACAGATAACTGCTATCATTAGGGGAAACTGGGGAAGCATAAGTTGTTCACTGATGAGACCAGATGAAGGCAGAACCAGAAGAGTAACTCTGTACCTTCTCCCCTGCATTCCTATGCAGCCCATGATCCTTTCTTGAGGATTTGCCAATATAAAATACAAATGTATATTCAGTTTCTTTCACAGTTTAGTGTTTTTCTGTAGTCTACTCCATAGCTGAATTGAATGAAAGTGTTGCGTGAAAACATATATAATGTCACTGGACAGAGATATCTGGGGAAAAAAATGGTATTCAATAAATTCTGCTCTTCAGAAATTCAGTACCGCTGTAGACTCAATCTGTAGATTGAGTTTTGAAGACAAACAGTCAGAAATGTTCCCATTCTACAGTTTAGAGATGTTAACAATGTCCTAGAGAGGCTGCCACTGAAATAATTTTGAACTTGCTCCTTTGAGGAAGATATCTCTATAAATTATTTCTGAGCTTTGTATTTGTTCAGTTTGGACTACTATCAAAAGCATTCTTCAGAAGCCTCAGACATTTACACCTAAAATGTCACCTGCAAATGAAAGCATGATATGTTTGCTGCATCAGGAAGGGACGAGTTTTCTGATTAATATCTAAAGTTCTGTCACTAAAAACTCCTGATTCTGGATCAAAATCATACTTAGTTCAAACCTCCAATGTGCCCTGCACAGTCAGTCAAGGGATTTCTACAGTCTCCTCTCCATGTAAAACTTCTAGAACTTTTGGGGAAAAAATGCTGTGCAACTGTTATATTATTTGCTATATTAGCTATAATAACAAGCAATGAAAGAATACTAAGAAAGTAACTGCTGTGGTTTAAACTTAAAAGTATCTCAGGTCTCTGCATGGCAGCAGAATTGGGAAGACAGGGGAGCGGGTACTACTCATGGTGTAGGACAACGAAGTTAGGGATCATTTAGGTAAATGGGGCAAATACAAATTAATGGCATTGGATGCACTGCACGGGTGAGCTGGCCAATGCCGCTGAGAGGCTGCTTTCTGTCATCTTGGGAAAGTGGCAATTAGGGGAAGTCCCCAATGACTGAAAAAAGGGAAATGTTATGCCTGTTGTAAAATCTAAAGGTGCAGGATCCAGGAGAGAGTCCAGAGAAGGGCCCCCAAGTTGATTAGAGAGGTGGAGCACCTCTCCTAAGAGGAAAGACTAAAAGAATTGGGATTGTTCAGCCTGGAAAAGAGAAGGTTGTAGGGTGACTTAATTGAGGCCTTCCAGTACATGAAGGGAGCCTACAATAAAATGGAGTGGAACTTCTTACAAGACCATGTAGTGACAAGACAAGGGGGAATTATTCAAACAGGAAGTGAGTAAGTTTATTTAGATATTAGGAAAAAATTCTTTACTGTGAGAGTGGTGAGGCACAGGAACAGGCTGGGCAGAGAAGGTGTGAATACCCCATCCCTAGAAGTGTTTAAGGCCAGGTTGGACTGGGCTCTGAGCAACCTGTTCTAGCGCAGAGTGCCCCTGTCCATGGCTGAGAGGTTGTAACTTGATGATCTTTAAGTTCCCTTCCAAGCCAAACCATTCTATGATTCTATGATGATTCTATGAACTATGAACCAGAAAAAACAACCTCAGTCCCGAGGAAAATTGTGGACTGGAGGAGTAGCATAAAAGTGAGTGAAAAACTGCCTGGACTGTTAGGCTCAAAGGGTAGCCATCCACAGTTTGAGATCTAACTGGTGGCTGGTTATGAGTGGTGTGACCCTCAGGAGTGCGTGCCAGGTCAGTACTCTTTGCGTCCTCGGAATGATCCAGATGACAGGGATGGGCTGGAGAGCAAAGCTGCTGTTCAGAGAACTCAAAAGCCAGAAGTGGCCTGAACATGGACCTCAGAAAATTCAGCAAAGACAAAACCAAAGTCCTGTACTGGGATAGGACAACCCACAGCAACAGTACATGCGGAAGGTGCACTAGCAGGGCAGCAGCTCTGCAGAACAGGAGCTGCAGGCTCTGCTGTGCAAGAGGCACCAGGGAGACCTTGTGGCGTTGATGTAACGTATGGGCCTCTTTGGCAATAAGGCAGCCAACATGTCCAAGGGAGCAATGCTTTTTAAATGTTATGTCTTTTGTGACTCCAGTACCAGAAAGGTGTGAACAGACTGGCCAGAGGAGACTCACATAATCACCCTGGCTGGATGGTCAGCTTGTTCTCATCATTCTTATCATCCCAACATAGCAATTACATCAGCTGTGTTTTGATGTAATTTTAAACTTGATTCCAAACTACCAGTGAAAATTCTAAATAGTTGAGGATACATCAAGCCCTGAAGAATCCTACTAGAAACACTCATCCTATGTCTTCATATAGGAAACTACTTGGAGAGCTTCAAGCCATATCTTAACACATTTAACCTCTGTCCCTCCCATAAAGAGCAGTTTACATGTGATCTTCCTGGAATGCTACTGAACAGTTTATGTTGATTCAGTTTTTAATCCTGATGCCATTATAGTTTGTTTTCCAGGAATGAAATCCATGAATCCACAAATATTTTTGCTGTTGTTCCAAACATCCTCTCTTGATCACGACACAAATTTCAAAAAGGTAAAAAAAAATTTTGGAGAGAATCACATTTAACTTTCTCAGTTTTTCCATTGGCAAATGCTTTCCATCCCCAAATTCCTTACAGAACTCTAATTAAACTCTTTTTTGTTTTTCTTTCTGTTTACTTCATTATTTGTATAAGCTTCAGTGAAGCCAGGGACGGTACTAGGAATAAGGCTTAACTAATTTGTACTTCCGAAATGCATATTTAACATGTTAACACTGAGCTCTGTGTGCTAATGTACGACATTTGTTTTCTTAGGATCAACAAATGGCAAGTACTTCCATATGAAAAAGAATATTCCCACCCAGAGAAATAGAATTCAGCTTTCTAAGCAGCAAACAATAGAGAATTACTATGTCTCTCAGAGGCATAGCCAGAATAAAAACAACCACACCCCAGATCCAAATGAGATCCTCAGATATTTTCAGTGTGTCTTTTCTGAGACAGAGCATATTACTAGAAAACTGAGTGGCAGAAGCAAATTTACTGATGATTTTTGAGATGTTTAGGAATTGCATATGCTTACAGGAAGAACCTTTTTAATAACAGACGCATTTACACCAATCCACCTCATGTAAATTTTTGAATACTAAGCATCTAAAAGGAAGGAAAAAATTCAACCTCACTGATATTCACAGAAAAAAGAGTGACAAAATAACTTTAAGAGAAAGAAGTCCACTAGCCAAAAAGTGCAAGAACCATTAGAATTTATGATTTTATTTGAAACACCTTAATTTTTCATTACTAGATTAATGAGCTTATTTAGTATTAGTACTGGGTTGAATACACTGGAACAGTTTTACTTTTCTAGGATTCTAAAAGGCAATCAGAATGCCAGTGTTTCAAACTAATTTATTGTAATACTGTGCTGGTTTAAAGGTA
>VWZG01011102.1:0-10166 GCA_013396735.1 Grallaria varia
GCCCTAAACTAAGACACTTTTGCAAGTCTTCCAAGCCTGCAGGGTACTATCAATCCTCAGGGAAAGCACTGAAGGGTAAATTCCAGATCAGTTCCCACTTTAATTTTAAATTAAAGGTTTTTTCATTTCATAGAACTGCACACTAAATGAACCCCCACAATTTCATGGAAAAAAATCCACTGTGTTGTTTTCATTTCTTGTTGGTCCTACTGTCATTTGTCCTGCACCTGTCCCAAGAGCCATGTCATTGCTGGAGAGTTAAGTCATCTCCTGGAGATCTGCCCTGTGCTGCTCAGCAGGATGTGAGGGTTGAACATGGGGATGCTCCTGCCTTCAGGTGGAAGGAGCAGGCATTTTTTTTACAGCCCCACTGGGCTACTAAGGAGGTATCAGTCAAGCAGAAAAAATGTGACAGTGCCTTCACAAATAATTTCTTCCATATCTCCTCCAAAACATAGCAAAAAACCTGTGGTGCTATGCATATAACTAGTGTTTCATGACCCTGTTGTTAGCACTTATGGTTAATGTGTCTTCAGGCTACTAAAACAACTCAGCTGCTGCATAAAACAAAGTGCAAATCCTTCAGTGTGGATTATCCTTCACATGCAAATTAATCCTTTTTTTTTTTTTTAAATATATCTGCTAAAATCCTTGTTTATTTTGATGCTGTAATATCACCAAGGCTCATTATTTACAGCTGCATGGCATTGCTGTGTGCTGCTGTGGAACCTTGAAATGGCCACAAAAATCAGAATAAAATTGTCCGATTTGAGTGCATTGAAAATACAAACCTTTGTAACTCTTCAGGAGGCCAAGGAGCAAGCAAAATTGCCTGGGCTGTTTTACCAGCCAAGAGGGTGATCACTTTGAAGGCAGATCAGTAAAACTTCCTGAGAGCCTGTGTCACTATGGTGGATGACCGATAGCAGCAAGACACTTGGCATCCTATTTGTAAAACTCCTCTTTGGCTCAGAAAAGTGCAAACCCTGAGGAGGAGGAGGAGGTTGAGGTGGGTTTTGACTTGTAGCTTTGCTCCTGCCTGGCCTGAAGCAAGCAAGGGAAAGCATCCCCAAAGCACCCTGGTGACACCTCCTTCCCACCCAGCAGCTGCCTGTGGTCTTGCTGCTGTCCAGAAGATGGAAATTGCCTTTATTGCCCGTGGATAAAGAACACCGGCTGTTTCTCCGTCTCACAGCCATTCAGGTTTCCAAACCTTTGCAAGATCTGAAGCAAGAAAGTAAGAGATAAAGTCAAGATACTGCTGTTTTATTCCCTGAGCAATGCCAAAGGAGGAAAAAAAAGGCATTGTAAGTACCTGTTGGCAAATGAGAAGGCTGTTGTGCTCAATGCCAAGTGCTCAATGTGCTCAATGTTGTGCTCATGATACCAAGATGAAGCTGGTATAAGTCACTCCTATAACTTACATAGGCATGACACAGACTTTTGACATTCAGTTTGGTTTTTTTTTTCACTTATCAGAAGTTATAATTGCCACCTGAAAGTGTGGATCCACTTTCTTTCCCTTTGGCATTTAGTTGTTTTTCCAATGCATATGGTCCATCTGGGCACTCTTCTGGTGCTTATTGATCTCATGGCTAAGTGCTCACAGGGTTTATAGATTTTCAGTTGAGTGCATATCTCCTCTTGTCCTTGGCAATTAGAGACCCAAGAAGTGAACACACCAGGTCACAGCCATGCTGACACTGTGCAGCACAACCAGCAGCAGCAGCAGGGCAGGTGTGTGTTATTTTTCAGCTGCAGGGTCAAGTCCATTCTGAAGCTCAACTTCCTTTTCAAGCCAGGCTCCTTGGAAAGAACCATGATACTTAACAGGTCTCAAAAAGACAGTGGAGGAGAAAATCTGGGCATGTTTCGCCCATAAAATTTGCCAGATTTTCTTAGCAGAGTGTTGTATCTGAAGACTAGTAGTGCCTAATATATAAATAATATTTCCATAAATACATTTTTAAAAAATAGGCATTTCCCCCTTTTTGAATGTGTATTTACTTTATAGGGGAGGTCTTTGGTTAGTATCAAAGTGGTGAAGGTTTGAGTTTTCTGAGTTCAGAGTGACTTTCCCACTACGTGCTGTGGGGGCAGAAGATGGTCCTGTCCCAGCTGGAGCTCCTAATTGCTGCTTGCTTTAATAAGAAAATAGCAGGAAGAGACATCTGAAGAGCACAGAAGCTTTTAATTGTATGTAGAAATACAGAATATTTCATTTATATTGGCAGCCTTGAAGATTAAGTTTCCCAGCAAGAAATCATCTCTGGTCATGAGGCAGTGTGATTACCAGCAAATGGCATGTTGGTAGCCCACATTCTAAACCAATATTTTATATATATAAATAGCAGCACTGTGTGTTGTAGATGCTCTGCAAAGACCCCAGCCATGCTGTAGCATCATCTGGTGCTTTTGCAGTAGAGGCAAAGGTGACATTAATAAATGGTAAAGAAGCAGATTTCAGGTGTGTCCTGGTGAACAGAACCTGCAAGTTGGACAGCCTGAGGAGTGGGCCTTGGTGATTCAGTTTAATTTTCTCTGCCTCTTTATCCTTGAATGATGGATTAAAAAATAATCTTCTTTTGTAAAATGCCCTTAAATATTAATTACTAATATTGCTATAAAATGCACCATGAGAAATGTGTGCTGTTCTTCATGGTCCTTTTTTTTGCCTAGGACAGCCACAATAATTTCAATTCCAAATAATGCTGCCCATTTTAAAGAGTATTTAAAATCTTCTTTTGTCATTCTCTATAAAAATCGTAATTTTAAAATGCTTCCTCCCTTACAACAGGGCATTGAAGTGCTTTGTGCATCAAGGATACTATTGACATATTCACTGGGATATTTTTAGCATAGTGGGGAAAATAAAATCTTGAGAAAGGTCAGCTCTTTCACTGTGCTAATTAAATTTCTGCTGGAGGAGATTATATCACGATGGTGACATGCAGGCTCTCCAGAACACCACACAGCAGCCTGCAGCAGGTAGCCTTTGGTAGCTGGTGCGAGAGGGACTGACAGGGATGGACATATAAGCTTGACAGATCACCCCTGAGTCATGTAGCAGCAGATTTCCTTCCTTGATGTTTTCATTTCACAAAGCAGGGTGAGGAGATGGATCTCTTAAAAAGAGATTTCCATTAGCTAAGTACAGCTCTGTGTCCATCCGCTTTAGCAGCAGAATGTGATGATGATGATGATGATGAAGGGATTTGCACAAGGTGGTGCCTGTCCATCACAGCCATGAGGGTACTGTGCTGTCCCACAGCGTGCTGCTAACACAGCCTTCCAAAAAAAAAAAAAACAAACCCTGAGGATGGGTCAACTTAGATTGGAGATATGAAAGAAGTTTTTTACAATGAGTGTGGCGAGGCACTGGCACAGGTTGTCCAGAGAAACTGTGGATAAACCATCTCTGGGAACACTGAAGGTCAGGTTGGATGGGGCTTTGACCAACCTGCTCTAGTGGAAGGTGTCCCTTGCCAATGGCAGGCAGAGTGGAACTGGATGATCTTTAAGGTCCCTTCCAACCCAAAAAATCCTGCTATTCTGTGCCTTTATACTTCTATGATTCTATGATTTTGGAGAGGGAAATCAAATCTAGGGTCATGTTTTACCCAAAATTATGTCCACATGACCACAGAGAGAAATGGGACTTAACAAATCTGCATTATTTTATCTGCTGCCTTCAATAAAACTTAGACAAGATTTTGAGGGAAATCCTAGAAACTGGGATGCAAAGGTACTTAAACAATAATAATACAAGCTGGATTTATGTTCAGCAAAGGAAACCCCATAGTCCTGNCAGGTTATAGATAAACTGTCCATGTATCATAACAAATGGTGTGCCTTCTGCAGATTAAATCATCTCTGAACACTTTCAGTAGATACAAATGCTTTCTTTTTCTTTTTTTTTTCTTTCTCACGAAGGTGAATATATTGCTGCTGTTTTGTGGACACTTTTGTTTGACTTCAGCAAAGTGTGCTGTGGAGCATAGGTTTTTAAAGCTCTGAGCAATGGTGATTGTTGTTTGTCAGCAAAATAGCCACCTTCTTCTTCCTTTGGAGGGCAAAGATTACTTGCTCCAAGTGGAAAAATCAAGAACGTGCTAAGTAAGATATATCAGTGCTTGAACACTGACTTCTAAAGGATATGAGGAATGGAAACTCCTTCATATTTGCTCTGTTAACACCCTGCCTGGACAAGGTGAGGTAATGCACAGAGTACCTGTGTCAGGAGATGGATGATCTGTCTCCTGCAGGAGACTGAGAGGAGCAGGTGCACAGCAAAGCCAGCAGCTCCACAGTCACCAGCACTGGGGCTCAGTCACCCACAGCCTGACTGGTCATGCCAGGCTTTGAATTCATATCTGCACCCCTGTCACATCTCAAAACTCCACACAGACACCTGGCCACCCCTGCACCCACCGGTGACTGCTGCCACATCCATCCTGCGGTCCTGCTGTGGCCACTGGGGCCAGCACAGCTCTCTTCATCATCCCTGGCCAGGAAGGAGCAGAGGCTTATTTTTCTGAACATGTTCACTGATCTCCTGCAGGGCCCTGTGGTAGTTTAGCAAAACCTTCGTGGCTAAAGACAATTTTGGTTGGTTACCAGTTGATGGCACAGGGACTGTTCCCCCTCCCAGTCAAGTGACTGTCACTTCCCAGCAAGTGTGAACCCATCTTCACGCTTCTGTGAGCAGACAGTGCAAGTTGCCTGGGTTGTGTCTGTTCAGTGGGGGATCCGTCCTGCGGGGTGGAACTGTCACCGCCTTTCAAGACACAGATTTTAATAAGAATCTGCGCAAAGCATTTTAGTTCTGAACTGAATGACTGCTTTGAGCAGAGCAATTAGGAAGATGAAGAGGGGGAAGGGTAGCCTGTGTATCATGTTGTCTTATGCTTCATGAGAGTTCCCGGAATGGGTGTGATGAATCCACGAGCAAATGAGTCTGTACAGGAAGATCAACAGAGTCAAACCTGGGTGCTGCAGTCATGGACCCAGGAACAGGAGGTTATAGCTGGGGATCCTGGAGGGATTGACTGGGACTTCATTTGGGAAGATTACACTGAAGATCATTAATTATGAAATCCTTGGACACATTATATTTAAATTCAAATTAATTGCCCCAATCTGCAGTTAATTTTTGACCTGCTGACAGTGTTTTCTCACCAATACAGACATGAAGGACGCTTCTGAAGAAAATGTCTTTGGCTGAGCTTTCACCCCACAAATGAGGGAGCATCACTCCCAGCATCATGTCATTGACCTCTGTCCCCTCTAGACATCCTCTCCTGCAGACTTTTCGTCTTGGATGTGCAGAAGAATTGCAGCCCAGCATTTATGAAAATGTTTCATGGCAGTGATAATTACATGGTGAAATGCAAACTAACAAGCTGCACCTATTTAATATTAAGGATTAATAGTCTCAGCTTGAGTCTTTGCTTCCCTGCAGGGTGGCAAATCGCACCAAAATCATGCTTCAATAAATATAAAAAGCGTGATACACAGCCTAGGCACAGTGTATGTATATAAATAAGCTTCTTACTCTTCTTACCCATCATCTGGGACCAGCCCTAATGCTCTGTAACTTCAGTCACCTGAGGCAAAACAAAGATGCAGACTTGTAGAGTCATGGAGCACATCATGTTTGGGGTTGGAAGGGGCCTTAAAGCCCATCTAGTTCCACCCCCTGCCATGGTCAAGTACACTTTTCACTAGACCAGATTGCTCAGAGCCTCATCCAGCCTGGCTTTGGACACTTTCAGGGATGGGCCAGCCACAGCTTCTCTGGGCAACATGTGCCAAGGCCTCACTACCCTCACAGTCACAAATTTCTTCCCAATATCCTATCTAACCCTGCCTTCTGTCAGTGTGAAGCCATTCATTCTGGTTCTTTCACTCCATGCCCTTGTCAGAAGTCCCTCCCCAGCTGTCTTGGAGCCCCGTCAGGTACTGGAAGGGGCTCTAAGGTCTCCCCGGAGCCTCCTCATCAGCAGGCTGAACATCCCCAGCTCTCTCAGCCATCATTAGACTTGCCATCACCTGCGACACAACCCCTGCTCTGCTCTCCCCACTCCAGGGTTATTTGTCCCCACTTCCAAGCTGTCTTCATCAGCTCTTTCTCACCATCCTTGTACGCCTTTCACATGGGTGAGATAATGGTTCCTGGACATTGTGGGCCACACCACACAAAGGACTCATCACCTAATGCTTTCCTTTTGAGTCCTTTCCATTGTGCCACTTTTAATAGCAAAGATGTTGTGTTCACCCACCCTTGTTCGTGACCATCTGTCTCTTTCTGGAGCTTCTCTCTGAATCAGAATGCACTGGATACCCTTGCTCTTCTGGTCTCATCTATCTCCCAGCTGCCTGCTGATGGTGGGCTTCTCTTGAGCACTCTGGTACCAGCTGGAGAGTGGTAGGGGGCAAAAAACTCAAATGGCAGACACAGGCAGGGACTTGGCTGCTTCTGGCTCAGTTTGTCTTCATGTCCAAGTTTTCAGTCTTCTCCAAAACTACACCCAGGTGCAATGCTGCAGAAGGGAAAATGTGGTTTCACAGGGGATGTGCAGTACAGGTTGTGAAAACAGCTGCCATTCCCGTGGAGTTCCTGGTACACCCACCTCTCCCACATCGCCTCTGGTGTGTGAAGTGGCTGCTTCATATCATCATCATTAAAAAAGAGATCCAGTCCCCGAGTCAGCTTGATTTTGGTTTAAAGGGACTTGACACTTCAAAGCAAGCCTCAGTGTCTGTTTGGGATGACTTGTGCAGGACACTTACCAGAGATGGCAAATCTGTCAGTGCTCCCATACACCTGTGAGCTGGAAAAACACTTCAAAACAACTCTAACCACAAATGCAACCAAACATTTCATGGAGGATTTTACTGGATATTTTTTGTGAAAGCTACTTGAAAACACTGTTCTCTCTTACCTCCTTTGGTAGCCACTGCATGGTGTATTTTATTCTCATGAATGTGGACCTGAAGTGCCCCCATGATGGGTTGTACATGCATCCAGCTGGCCCACCTTCCCTATATCACCTCTGTGGAAAATGGTTCACACACTCAGACCTCCTGACAGATCCAGCTTAACCATCTGCAGCCTGTTTGAGCAAGAAAAAAGGGTGGAGTAAAGGAAAAAGTGAAGTGACAAAGAGATGTGTTACTGCCTTCATATAGGCAGTAAACACCAGATCTGCCTTGATGATGCCAGACTTTGGAGTTCCACTGAGTAGCTAAAAGAGGAGTGGATCCCTCCTCTCTTGGAGCACAAACTGTCTCATCAGGTTCACTCCCCAGCTAGGGTATCTGTATTCTGGAAGTACACTGAAGGTTTCTTATTATGTCGTTTCTGTGGCTGCTTGTGTGAGTAAATCTTGTAGTCAGGCAATGCGTGAATAGTTTGGCTCATATAATTTACTCGGTGTATTCAAATGCGGTGTCCTGAATACTAAGCACAGTTGTCTCATCAATGAAAAGGACTGATTTTAAATGTTGAGGTTTTTTAATTTTTCTTGGCAGTGGGGGTTATATGTGATCTTGTACTTGTGTGTATGTTTCAAATAAATTGTTCTGGTGATTTTTTTAGGAAAAGAAACCATCCAGACTTGCAGTGAGACAACTGGCCTTGTTGAGTCAGACTCCAAGGGGAAATACAGGACAAAGAAAAAAGGCAGCTCAGAACTGAAATGGATGTGTAATCTCTTTCCTGAAGTGTGCTCTGTCCTACCAGCCCTTGGAGGCATGGCATTCAAACTTTTTTCAGCTCCTGGAAGGCAGTGCCTGGTCTCCATCACTCATGTCCAGTTCTGTGAATCGTTATCAGTGGCACTGCCATTAATGTAGGAGCACACAGGGCTCCTTTTCTTACACCACTGTAAATCAGGAGCAAATACACAGAATGAATGGAGACTCAGGAAGAAGTACAAGAATCAAGCTTACATACTTTATATGGAAGACTTGATCTTTATGTTAGCTTGGTTTCTAATTTCACTCTGAGATCATTCCCCTTGGATTCATACGAGGGCTGAGCCACTCCGAGGATGCAAGGATCTGCTCCCATGGCCCATGTCTGGCAACACTTCTGCTCCCTGTCCCAGGAGAAAACAGATAGAAACACTTGTGCATCTGCGCTGAGAACTGGAGGGTGTTTAGTATGCAGAAAGCTCCCCTTCTTTCTTTTTTTCTGCGGGTTTTTTTATGTTGTTGTGGGTTTTTTGGTTTGTTTTTTTTTTTTTGGTTGGTTTTGTGGTTTTTTTCCCCTTTCTTAATTAGGGAGCTGGAGAGCTCTGTAACACTGAGCAGCTATTATGGCACAGCCTGTCAGCTATAGCACGGGCAGGCGGGTATCTGCAGGTTGTGTCTTGGGCTTGCTGATAGGGACCTTGCAAAAAGAATATCTCTCGCCTTCATCAGTCCCTCTGAACCAGCCTGTCAGCTCAGGAGACAGGGAACAAGGCTCAAGCTGTGATTTCGAGCCTCCAGCTCCCTGCTGGGGAGCAAAGAGGAGGGGAATCAAACCCTGGGGCTGATTTCTAATTGGTAAGACAAGGAGACGTTTGAAGTGAGATAGCTGCAATTAGCATGAGAGGCACTACAGATCAAGAGAAATGCTTCTTCATAAGAACAAGCTGTTACCTCTCTCAGGATGGGATAAGCAGAGGAAAGGTAGCCAGCCTGAAATGGGCTAGCTGCATCAAATTAGGCAGGAAATTCAGTACACAGGCAGAAATCTCTTCCATGAAGCTTGCAACTGATTACAAAGGAATCATAGCTCATTGAAAGTACAAATTAATATTATTAATCTTGACACCTTGCTTAGGTTAGTTGTTTTTATTTTACCTTTTATGGGAGGAGGACAACGTCTAACTATTTTGTAATGGCAGATGACAATTGAGATCAGAGTTACTGCCAAAATTTCTGGTAAACACACTTCCCAAAGTCAGTGACAGAAGTATCCTCCACTAGCACAAAGCTCTTCCCAGAAATCTTGTTTCAATTTATTTTCCTCAGTGGTAATTTTAGTCTCTCATATTTAGGACAGACTGCAGGTTTCTGATATCTACAATTTTCTGGTGCTACTTCAGTCATGACACAGTTTGGATTTGACCTGTTCATCCACAGGAAGCTGGAGATGAAATTTCAAGCCCTTGAAGAACACAGCCTGTGCATATGCTGAATGCAAAGCAGCTGACATTTCCTTAAAAGTTACTTACAAGCAGCACTAATTATCTTATTTTTCTGAAATTTTATGAGTGGCGTCAGTGCTTAAAAAAACATGAAGACAATCTGGAGAATAAGGTTTTGCTGGAAATGTTGATCAGAGCTCAGAGCTGTAGATGATAAGGTCATAGAAAAAAGGAGCAATAGAAACTGAATTTCTTCTGACAGCCTTCCCGGTGCAGCAATGCTGAGTATCACAGAAAAGCAGAGGTTTCCATCTCTAAAAATAAATTCAAACAAGAGCATCTTGAGATATGCTTAGCAGCAGAGTGCAGCAGCAGCTGTGGCACTTCCCTTGATCTCCCCATGGCTCCAACTGGGAGGATTCAGGCCACTGCCTTTCATATATTGTTTAAATTGAAACACTCAAAACAAGCAGCCAACAAGTGTTCTGACATGAAAAAAACTTGCCTTCAGGGCTTCTGCTTTTTCACATGCAATTTTTTTTTTATCCTTCCTACTTGTGCCTTGTTTTCCAACCCCCTTATTAATACAGCAAGTAAAGAGCCAGAGAGAAGCCTCAATTCTCATCTAGCTCAGATCAAAGGAAAGAGAAAAGGAGGACAGAGCCAGCATCGCCCTGACAGAGCAAAATGGGTCCCTAAAGGAAAAAGAAATGGGTGAGGATCAAGCATTTCTTTATGTTAAAGGACTGCAGGAGGCAAAAATGAATTCACAGTGGCTCAGTGGCCTTGAGAAGAGACCTTGAGCCCAGAGCTGCCCTGGCCCTTTGCTGAATGCAGCAGCAAATCCTGTGGGCGATGTTGGGGTACCTGTGGTGGAAGACATTGGGGTATCAGTGGGAGGAGAGAGGCCACACAATCACAAAAACCTGATGGTGCCCTTGCTGCTGAATTCCTAGAGAATGCGGGGGTTTCTGTCCTCTCCTGACCACAGTCCCACACACACGGGTGTTATAAATTGAGACCACA
>VWZG01011105.1:0-12510 GCA_013396735.1 Grallaria varia
GACACAGCCAGGCACTGGCACCTGTTCCCTAAAATCCTCTCTGCACTTGGGGCTATTTGTACTTTATTTTTATAAAAGAGGGTGGCAGCTGCCCAGGAATGCTGGTCTAATACACAGGGCCTGGGCACCTTGAGCATAATGAGAGGTGAGGGCAGAGAACAGGAACAGGGTTAGTGTAGGAACAGGGTTTGTTGTTAATCCCTTATGGGAACTCTGCAAACACACAGTGCTGGATGAATCCAGGCTTTGAGCCTTGCCTTGGTTCTGATGGATCATTTCCCCCTTTGCTCCAGGGCCTCAGCTCCACCCTCCCCTGGGAGCAGCAGAGAACTGCTCCAGGGGAAGAGCTGATTCAGTCACAATCCAGGGGTGCAGCCCTTGGAGAAGGGCAAGAGTTGGGAGTAACAGACACAACAGTCACACAAAATCACCACTGAAATGGACTTTATTGAGCTGCAACACAAACACATGCACAGCAGGCCATGGCAAGAGGGGCACACAGGACCACTCCAGCAGCATCAGGGCATGGAGGAACACCCTCTTCTCCAGTGGTGGAGCCAGGGGATGACATTTAGGATCTCTCCTGGGGGAGTGGAGAGCATTCAGGCCCAGGGTACTGCAGACAGTTCAGCCACAGCAGCAGGGGGATTTTCTGCCTCTCCCTCCAATATTCTTTGGGACTGAACAGTGAGGAACAAGCCCTGAGCAGACAGTGCAGGAGTCTTGTGCACTGTACACAAGAAACACCAAACAGCAACCCTTGGGCTTACCAGTGGCCTGGGCCACCCTAGTCCAGGCTCTGGGCTTCATTTGCTTTCTCCCACTGCAATTACCCTGCCATGGCAGCTTCTCCCAGTCCAGGCAGCGAGGTATTTCCTGAAACAGATCCTCCAAATAAATTTCAGCTACAATCTCAGGGGAAGGTGAGGAACAAGCAGACAGCAAACAGCTTCAACTGCTTCGCACTGCAGCCACTCCAGCAAGTGCAGCTTCCCTGGAATTTCACATCCAGTGTGTCTCTTCCATGCTTAGCAGGGGAACAAACAGCTCTTCCAAGATTTACTTCCCTTCTACTTGAGGCAGCACAGACCCACCCCGAGGAACTGGAATCCAGGGGCACACCCACTTGCCCCTCTCTCCACATTTTCACATTCCAGTGGGATGCAAGTGCCACTCCCCAGAAGCAAGAAAACTGCTTTTCAGTTCTCAGTACAAAACCTGCCTGGAAAGACCAGGACACCGGGAGCCAGCAGCAATTCCTTCGTGTCTCTGCTCACAAGGATCTTCACTCTGCTTTGCTTCCCAGGGGCTTTTCTGCAAAGGGCATTTCTACAGGATTTTACCTTGAAAAACATTTGAGAGAGTTGAGTTTCAGGAGAACACTGGTGTATTTTTGTTTATTCCTGAATCTTCCAGTGCTGCAATTGTCATGATCCACTGGGCACAAGGAGCCTTCCACACTGCCTGTAACTTGGGAAAAGTCAATCCCATTTTAACCAGGTTCTGGGACTTCCAGGCTCTTGCTGCTCATTTCACAGCTCACTCGTGGCTGCATTAGAGCTGGTTCTCCACCCACAGACATGCAGCTGCTCCAGCTTCTCATTTCAGCAGTTCTTGAGACCATTAACGCAACACACAGCTCCCCCTGGGCATGTTCAAGTGCCCGTTTCAGGCCTAGAGATGGAAGACCAAGACACAGCAATGCCAAAAAGCCAAAGGCCAGTTTCCTGGTTCTCCGTGAAGCTCCCCTAGCTGTTCTCCCAGCTCTCCCATGTTCATTCCTTTGCCCACTGGAGTTGTCCACAGCCCCAGGAGTTCCCAGGACCACCCTGGGCTCTCCCACTCAGTGACCTTTCACAGCCCTGAGCCCACTCAGCCCTGGCAGAACTGCTGAGGAGCTGCAGTTCTCCCTGCTCCCTCTATCCCTCTGACTGGAAAACACCCCTTCCAGCTCTTACAGCCCCACCTCCTACCTTCTGGAAAAGAAAGAGCTGCAGTCCCCTGGATCCTCCAGCTGGATGCTCCAGGCTGTGTGGCACCTGGATTGATTAAACACCCATAAACCCTTAATGCCAGTATCAGATTTCTCTGCCCACCAAGGACACACCACCCAGGAGAGACATTTCTCCCCCTCTCCAACAGGGACCTCCTCACTCCACATTCAGGGAGCACCAACTCAGCTCTGGGCTGGTAAACAGTAAAGTGGCAACATTTTTACATCATTCCAGCCTCAACAGTGCCAGGCCTGGGACAACATCCTTGACACTTCTCTCTTGGAATTCCCTTTTCCAGCTCGGAAAGGTTTCTCTCAGGCTGCATTTCATGGTCAAGCTTGTGCTGCAGCTGGGCAGAGCAGAGATGGCACCACACAAGGAGTGACCCTCAAGGTTTGTGTTCCTCACAAACCAACCCTCTCTGGGCTCTCTGACAGGACAGCTCCACAGGGATGCAAAGGCTTTTCCCAGCTCTGGGCAGAAAGAGATCCATTCAGTCAACACCTATTACCTGTTCTTTCATCTTCAACTCATTTCTTCTCCTCCTCAAGTTTCAGTGACTTGCTGGCCCCAGAGCCCCATCAGGAGAAGTGCTGGCTGGGTGGGCGGGATTCCCTGCCCAAGTTACTCCCGGAAAGGCACATCCAACCCTGGGTTCAGACCCACTGGGTTGTTTCCTGCACACCAAACACCAGAGCCACAAGCACCAGGAGCCTGCAGATGTTCTGCACTGCCATTCACAGCCTCAGTCCATCCTACGAGGGGAAACAAAGTGGATTTTCCTCCTTGGAGAGAGAAAAAACACACAACAGCAAGACCTGACCCTCGGGAGCAGCTGTGTCCCTGACCAGGAGAATCCACTCTGGCTCACTCAGCCATTGCAAAACCCTGCCCACCCCGGGGGTCCGGGCCTTAAAAAGCTCCGTTTAGGTCAGCAAAAACTAACTCTGGCTGGGACAATCCACCGGCAGACCCTGAAAGCTCTTACCAAGGGCACAAAAAGGGGCAGGAGAAGGCGCTGAGCACGCAGGATTTCAAGGCGCTGCAGGGAAATGCCCCGGGCGTGGCTTTGGGCTGCTGGCGCAGAGTGCACTAAAAACGCACATTTACCCCACTTGTCCCGCCCGGGGCTTTCCCAGCGGGGCACGAAAGGCATTTCATTGCGATCCTTAGAGGGAAATAACATCTTAGCACGAGCCCTGCTCCCTGCCGCTCTCCCAGCCCTCAAGAACGGCTCCTGTACCGTCATTTAGTGGCCTTATTGCCGCAGGTACACAGCGAGCGATGGCGGAGAAATTAAGGCAGGGGAACGTCTGAGCCTCCCGCACCCGCGGCGCGTTCCTCTCCGGGAGCACAAGCTCCGCTCTCACCTGCAGAAACTCACGGAATGAGCAAAGTTATGGTTTATGGCACAGCTTTCCAAAGGATTTCGCTGTCCCAGGAACAGCAGAGGCTCCCAGCGCTCGGCCAGCGGGCCTGAGGCTGCGGATGGTCTCCATGGTGGACGTCTCGGCGGTCACTTCCGGGTTCCGACTCTGTGGTTCCGGTTCCGCCTCGATGGTCTTGGAGGACTCACCGACTTTTTAACTCCTTGCAATGCCGGGGATTTGGGCAGGAGGGAAGGTGGAGATTTTGTCCCCTAATTTGCATAATACCTGACTAGTAATCATTAATTCACGCTCCAGCGGTGCCAGGAGTCACGTCCCTCCCTGTGCAGGGACATCCCACCGGGGGGGCTGCAGGACACGGCTGGACGGAGATGGGAATTTGGGATCCCATACCCACCACAGAGGGAAAACTTAAGAGGGAACTGAAAAAAAACCCCAACCCAAATCTCAGTAACTCACCTCTTAGTAAAAAGCTGCGCCTCTCTTTAAACATCCAGGAAAGGCACTCCCACTTGGAGGGGTCCTGGATTTTCCTTTGGCATTCCCTGGACCAGCACAGCTCAAACTGACCCCATTAGATGGTCCATCTCCCAGCTCCAGGTTCTCCTTCGCCCTGGGGTTTGTGCCTGTCCCAGAGTCCGGAGGGACCTCTGGCAGCTGCCGTGGGAAACACCGTGGGGAGGGGGGCAGGAATCCACTAATTCAGGGCAGCACCTCAAAATATTTNCCCCCGGGGGGGCTGCAGGACACGGCTGGACGGAGATGGGAATTTGGGATCCCATACCCACCACAGAGGGAAAACTTAAGAGGGAACTGAAAAAAAACCCCAACCCAAATCTCAGTAACTCACCTCTTAGTAAAAAGCTGCGCCTCTCTTTAAACATCCAGGAAAGGCACTCCCACTTGGAGGGGTCCTGGATTTTCCTTTGGCATTCCCTGGACCAGCACAGCTCAAACTGACCCCATTAGATGGTCCATCTCCCAGCTCCAGGTTCTCCTTCGCCCTGGGGTTTGTGCCTGTCCCAGAGTCCGGAGGGACCTCTGGCAGCTGCCGTGGGAAACACCGTGGGGAGGGGGGCGGGAATCCACTAATTCAGGGCAGCACCTCAAAATATTTTGGGGGGGAAACCACAACATTGCACTGCCTCCTTTAGTAAACAAACAGCAAACTGCTTCAATACAACCAATAATGGTACACCACAGCCATGCGGCACTTCCAGTTCAACCAGTGCAAGTCAGTTGGGAAATTACTTTATTTTTTATGAGATTTCCATTATGATACAAAATAAGATAAAAATAATTTAAAAAAAAACCTCAAACAGTGAGATCAGAATCCCTTCTGGTTCTACTTTTAGGTGAAGAAAAACCAAATCCCATCCCAGGTGCTGCAGCACCTCAAGGTCCCCAAAAAAACTCAGGGGATGCTTTTGGAGCACAAGGAGGAACACAATGTCACCACCCCCAGGGGCACAGCTGAGAACCCAAAGAGCAGCAACCCCATCAGCCCCTGGAAACATTGTTTTTTCCTCCTGCCTGAGAGCAAAAAGCCTCCTTGCTGATGAGTTCTCCTGCCAAGGGCACCAGCCCTGAAGGGAAGCTCAGAAAATGCAACTTCTCAGAAACAGACTTCTGTCTTCTGGAAAACTCCTTCCAGCTGAACTCAGAGCAGATGTTCAGGTGTTGCCTCAAATTTCTTACAAGAAGCCTCCAAGACTCAGTTGTGAGTTTTACAAGCCAGGCATTCTTTATTACCGTGCTCTGCAATGATTCCAGCCCTCCGGGTGCTCCCAAAGTGCACACAGAGGCACCTCCACTGCAGCTGATATGGCAGCATCACATGAGGGTTCATTTTTGCTCCCTGCATTCCTCTTACATATTCATGGCATTTCCCAACACTTATGATCATATATACAAATCCTTATAAGGTCTCCAAGGGGCTTCATGGAGGGTCTTCAGTGGTCTTCTGTGCCAGGAGCCCCCAAAGTTCTAAGTGCCTGCCTCAGGAACTTCAAGACAACTCACCTGCTTACATAGTAACTTGGTGTTTCTTGGCTGGCTGCCTCAGCACCCTTCAGTGGTTGTTTCCTTTGCTTGGTTAGTGCCTTTAAATCACTTGGCTCAGCCCCACAGAGTTTCCATGGCACATTCTGCTGCAAGAACTGTTCTCGTCACATCTCAAACCCCAGCCCTCATTCCCCCCTTTTCCTTGAGGCTTTCATTAAGGCCCATCTCTCATTATTTAAAGCAAAACTTGGAGCCATAATTGACTACAACAGCTACAGCACTGACTCATCATACAAGCTAATACACAAACAGATGATACTTTTTAAGCGTTCAGTTTGTTCTGCTTACCAATCAAATGCAGCTTTCTTAACTCAAGAATAATGTATCCAAGGTCCTTTTCTGCAACTTGAACTGCTCTAAGTGTGGTCAACAAAACGTGGAAAGGTCCTTTCCACTTGGCCTGTAGGGGCTCAGAGTCCTATCCACTTGATGTGGAGCCAATGGCCAGGCAGGAATATCCAATCCCACTGGATCTCTGGAGTTTCTGCAGAGTAGATCCTAAAGCCATCAAATAATTACAAAGATAATTGTTTTCCTTTAATATGCACACCTCCTGGCATCTGGGGAGTTTGGTAAGGCCTACTACACATTAGTTCCTAAGGGTTTAAGTTGTGTGCTCTTGCAGGTTGGACCCACTATCCCAGCAATGTGCTAGGCAAGGCCTGCATCCACATCACTGAAGTTTGCTGACAAGTTTTATTTATCTTGTGTACCCCTGCTGCGATAAAATGTGATCCTCTATCTGATGACATACCCAGAGAAACTCTGAACCTGGGAATAATGTGGTTTACGAGAACCTTCACTACTTCTCTTCCTTCACTGATGCAATGAGGACAAACTTATGGCTACTCATTAAAAGTAAAAAGCACTAAAAATGGTATCAAAACCGTTCTTTCCAAGGTCACTCATCTTCCCTCCCAAACAAAGCTGCTTCAAACAGTTCAAAGGGTTTTGAGAGAACTAGCAGACCCAGAGCTCTCATCAGGGAATGCTTTGGCTGCTCAAAGGCTGCTCTTGCATCATCTGTCCAAGGGAGGAAACTCTTACAGGCTGTTTTTAAAAGTTTGTATCATGGTCTTACCAAAAGTCCACAGTCAGCAATCCAGAGTCAACACCACCCCACCATTCCCAGGAAGGCAGTTCAAGGCTCAGGGAGACAGGTGGCTTCTCTTCTTCCTTTCCAGTTCACGGATTTTTCTCATTCAAAAGCAAAGATTCCTTGGCTTTCCTTGCTCAAGAGGATGCAAAAGAGGCATCTTTAAAATCTAATACTTTAAACTAGTCTAGGTCATTATTTCAGGTGGCTCTCTCACTAATCAATCGCCTTTACCATTTGCTTTCCTTACTGGTACATGCATTCACATTCTACAAGCAAACCATGCTCAGTACATTTGCCTATTACTGAAATCAATATAAATTGGCTTTCTAATTTTAAAGGATATTGGTTTTGTCTTACCAGTATGGAGCCCAGCTCAAGGTTAATTCTTACAGGTTCTGCCCTTGTCCATTTTCCTGCAATTCCAATCGCCCACATGACAGGAACAACTGCATCTTCAGCAATATTTATAGCACAGAAACATGCAGCAAGCTACTAAGCAAACACTAATGACAACCATGACCAATATAAACAGTTGTTTTTATCCAGGTTTGGTTAGGTAACGGTGAATTAAGTTGTTGAAGATATCTTTGAGAGTTACCTGATTTAGAATTTGAGTTTGTGTCCAAATTTCAGCCAAATTTATAATACAAATCCAATAATTATTTTTATGTCATTTTATACTAGAGCCAATTGCAAATTTTGGTTTCAAATCTGAATCATGGTTACCAGCTGTGTAGGTAAACACAGAGAACAGTTTAAAGCACATCATCTTAATCTGCATCAGTCTCTGCTGTTGCAGTTGTTCTTGGAGCAGAGACTTTAACTTTGGAATAGTGAGTCCAGAATCTTTGCCTGCAGCCTTGACTGGTGGTGAGGGTGGTTAGCAGACCTTGGAACAGTCCCTCCTATCTGGCTTGTAGAGGATCACAGTCCCACTATTTAATATAGAGGCAATTTCCAGGCTGGAATAATTTCTGGAGTTTCTGCAAAGTATAACTTACAGACATTAAATATTTCTATAGCCATTTTCTTCTTCATGTGAATATTTCCTGAAAGATGAGGGATTGAGCTTTTATAGAATAAAGTGGTTGACTGCCCGTCACAAATTTATGGGCCAGTTCAGATCTTACCAAAGGCAGGGTGTGTCTGGAGCTTGATGCAGCACCAAACAAAATCCTGGCCTTACCAATTGCTTTTCACAGACAGCTTGCATTTTCTGAACCAATTCCAGGTGCAATGGGGCAGGCCATCCTGCCATAGTCTGTCCTCTGACTGCAGTCAATCCTCTTTATCTCATGGAGTGACAGTGCAGGTGTCGCTTGCCTCCATGCTATAAAAGCATCTTCATTTATATCAAAATACATGTATATGTTATTATGGCAAATCAGTTAGTATCAACTTGGTTACTGACCATAGCATCTTCATATGTTGGTGTGTGTGATAAATATTAATAAACCAGCTGTATCACAATAAAGTTAGGATGTTCGTTGCAGCTAGGTACAGGCTAAACAAATCATTTACACAACTTAAATCATCTAACTCATGATGTTACCAGTTTACCTCAAAGATTGCAGGCAAGATGTACCCCAATGTCCATGGAATGGTCCACAAAGTCAATCTTCCATTTGCAGTCCTGCAAACCAGCCACCTTCTTGCCTTCTAACACAGGACTCTTCTTCTGAGGCTCAGCACCTCACAAACTGTTTAATGACACTAGATGACAAAACATTTTAGAGACAAATTTGATCCTACAATCACATGAAATCTTGTGTGGACTCTCAGACTGAATCCTGGGAAGCATCTTTCACTTAGACCTGTTTAAAAGAGGCTAAACAAACCAATAATCATGGTTGCAGTAAAAAGTTCAGAAAACAATGGTACTGGTAACTATAGTGACAGAACTTCTTTTGCTCCCCTCAGAACCAGTTCGGCGACACCAATGCCGCAATACCAATGCCAGGGGAGTTTTGGTGGCAATCTCCTCCTGCTTTCTGGACTGACTACACCCCATTCTCAGGGGGAAGAACAACAACAGACAAAATAACCACCTCTCAAGGCACTAGAACCCGTAGGCTCTGGCTTCCAAGATGCCCTTGCAACTCCATGCAACACCAATGGCTCTCAGGTCAAACTTGCATCCACAGCAAGTAACTGGGGAATGCCTCCCCTTCTCCCGCGGCTTCTACAAATGCCCTTCTCTCCCTGCTGCTGCCGCCTGGCCAGGGTGGCTCTCAGGCTATGAGGGTGGCGAGGAACAATCAGGGACAGAAGCAGAAGCCAATGCTGCCCGACCTTTCACAGCGCCATGCCAGTGTCTGCCCTCCCCATGGGGCTGTGGCACCGCCGGCGCTGCCCTGCGGTCCGCGCTGCTTACGGTGGGTCAGGGCTGCTCTCTCCTCTCGCCGGCACGCTCCTGCCAGCTGAACGCAGAGATGGCAGCAGCCCTCGGCTCCCCCTTCTCGCAACACAGAAGCCACACAAATGCCAAAGGCTGGCCTGTCCCCAAACAGGTGGGATTCGATTCACCGCACCCCGGGCGAAACGCAATGCCACACCGCAAAGCAACAAACAAACTTTCCTGCTTCTCCACCAATCAAAACCCTCACTGGTCTATGGACTGAGCCTTTGCTCTTAAACCACAAAAACAACCAATGCCTTAGCAAAATCCAGGGATCTTACAATCCCGGTCCCAACAAGTTTCTGGAAAATAACTTACAACTGGTAGCAAATAACAACCAAAAAGAACTTCTCTTTACCTTCACTTCTGTAGTGTTTGGGATCTTTAGGAGCTGTGCTTCTCGGGTCGGTGCGAGAAATCCTTCTAAAATGTATGCCGGCAGGAAGAATGTCTCGTTGATGAAATTGCTCGATCCAGAGAAGTCACAGGTCCTGGGTCCCGTCTGGGAGTCGCCAATCTGTTGCCTAAAACGTGGACAAAAACTTTCGAGGCAATTTAATTTGAGGTAAAGCAGAGAGGAGTTCTTTACTGAAAAGCTGTTCAAGTTCCAAAAGTATAATGACGCGCACGCAGCATAGAGGTGATGCCTATTTTTATAACACTACTTCATTATCATAACTAAAGCTTACATCCAACCCAGAGACCATCCACCCTCGTAACCACCTTGGTGCCATCCTAAGAACCTCCCTCAGCTCTGTCCCTCGGCACGCCTTCCTAGGATTGAGTCGGGGGTCTCAGGGCCCCTTACTTCTTCACTGTCATCATCTTCACATCACATTCCCCTGGTTGGAGGTTTTCCAAACTTCACAGGTCTTCTATCTTGTTTTGACTACAATGTGCATTATTATTCTAGTCCTGGTACACGAGTCCTAAATAAAATGTTCTAGTCACTATCTTATCCTTAGCTCAGACCTTCAGAAATGCAGTACAGAGGTAGAAACTGCTAGTTGCTACTTCAAATATGAGGAGCTATACAGCTACATAAAATATAAAAAAATACAAAATTATATACATATATACAAATATATACACATACACAAATATACACAAACACAGAAAGTCTTAAGGTATCACCATGAATAGCTTCTTTTCCCCTTTCAGTACAAAACTATTTTCACAGGATCATTTAATAGGAAGTGCCCAGGAACCCCAGACTGTGCCCTCAGGATCAGAAAATAAACAGAGGGAAGAAGCTTTGCACAGATGCAACTCGCTCCAGAACAGACCTGACTTCAGCTTCACTCTGTGTTAAAACTTTTCATAGAAGAACTCCAGCAGGAGAGTTGGCACATTCCCAATGGTACCTCCAAAGTCCATACCACAGCTGCTGCAGGAAAATCAGAGTCATGCAAGTCCCTTGTGCCTGCAGATCCCTGGGGATCCTTTCCATGCACCTCATGCTCTCCCAAGTAGCACTTGGTCTTCTGCTGAGAAAGGAAGGAGACCTGTAGCATAAAGCTGGGCTGAAATCTAAAACTTTCTTTTCTAGGGAGCTTTGTGAAGTTTGCAACCAAGAGGTGGAAAACTTGCATCACCTGTGGCACAGGTATCAACAGAGCTTTTGCCATTTTCAGGCCACTGTGCCCTTTTTTGGCTCCCTGGCAGCTCAAACATCACCAGAACCCCTTTCCTGGATACACACAGGGGTCACACACAGGTACATACACACCTTTTGTCCAGCCCACACGTGGTCAAAATTGCCTCCCCCCCACACGCCCCAAGGTGAATAGTTATGCTAAAGAGCATAGTAACCTCCCCAGCCTTGCAAACTTTGTCCTTGCAAACCCCAAAAACAAAAAAGGAAGGGTTTTTAAAGGCCTTTTAAACCTTGTTGTGCCACCAAACCTGGTCAGGATTCCTCCCAGCTTCTGCCTGTCCTTGGATTTAACAGGCACTTGCTCTGTTCCATCTTCCAGTAGCAAAACCCAGTTCCTCACTGGGAGTACAAGCCCTGCTCTGACCTGTAGAAACTCCCAGACGTGGCATAGTTGGGGTTGATGGAGCAGCTTCCCAAGGCAATTCTCTGCCCCAGGAGGAAGCACAACACTCCACCAGCAGCCCCGACCGAGGCTGAAAATTGACACAGGATGAGGAAAAAAGCATTAATTCAGCACCAAAACAACGCAAGTCAGAGCAGTCTTTGCCTTATAAGCCTGCACAGGGAGAGGCTTTGGAGTTCCAAGGCAAACCCTGAGACTGCCAGAGAGAAACAGTCCCTCAAGCCTGGCACGGCTTCCCCTGAGGTCACCCGGGGTTATGCGGACCGTGGTATCCAACACAACACGCACCTGAACACCACCACCCCACCCCTCAACTCCCGTACACAGTAAACGCGAAGAGAAATGAGCATTTTACCTCCATAACCTGGCTAAGAACGGCGCGAACTCCCCAGCGGCCACAGACAGAAAACAAGAGGCGCCTCCTGCACCGGTCTTTATGTACGCCCACCCGGCTCGCCATTGGTGGAGGCGCTGAGGCGCTCGAGCGCTGATTGGGCAGAGCCGGCGCGGGACGCGGGCACAGCTGTGCCGGGAACTCCGCGCGCGGGTGGGGGGGGGCCCCCTCCACTTCCGGGTTGCCAAGGCAACCGCCGCGGCCTAGGCCCGGGGCTGGAATTTGGGCCCGGAATTGGGCCCGGGGCAATCCCGGGGCAGTCCCGGGATCCCGGCAGCGTAACAGTGAAGCTGGGCAGGGAACACGCAGCTCCTCAGGCCGGCCGTCTCCCCCTACCATGCCCCTTCCCCACAATCCCACCCCATCCCGGCTCCGACACTCCATTGCAGGCTTGGGATAGAAACGGTTCATTTTATTGGTTAAGCAACACGAAGAGCTGACGAATTAAGTCGTCCATAAGCTAAATAATTAACAGACACATCCTGTTACCACTTTATGATCCTGCAGACAGCAAAGCTGCTAATTGTAACTGTACGAATCCCACGGGACGCCGTCACTCTTCCTACTGCCAGACAGCGGGACAACAGCACCGCAATGCAGTCACCCGCACCCCTCATTTCCTAACACCCTCCCTGAGTTCACCTTCAAATCACTTTATATGTCATTCTTTGGGTTTTTTCTCCCCCATTTTTGGACCTTTTTTGGCTACGATTCCACCTCCCTTTCTCCAACGCAATAACTGTGTTTTTTAATTTATTTTCCCTCCCCCAGGGCCCCAGTTTTGTGTCACCCATACCCAAATTCCCCGTTTTCGCTCTGACTGCCTCGGCCACCCCAACATCCTGCGGGATTCCCGGATCCCAGGATGGCTCCTCCGGGGGGAGGGGGGNGCCAGAGGCTGTGGGGGCAAAACGGGAGGGGTGGGGGGGGGTCAGCGGGGACTGGCAGAGGGGTGTCCCCCCTGTGTCCCCCCCGGCACCCACCTGTAGGTGACAGCGGGGTTGTCGCCGTGCTCCAGCAGCGCCTCCCGGATGGGCCCGGGCGGGCTCAGCCCCAGCGCCTGCGCCCGCTCCCAGCGCTGCAGCCGCGTGATCCCTGCGGGAACACGGCACC
>VWZG01011107.1:6176-42777 GCA_013396735.1 Grallaria varia
CCCTCGCAGGTGATGTCCCTCGCAGGTGATGTCCCCTCCCAGGTGATGCCCCCTCCCAGGTGATGTCCTCTCCCAGGTGATGTCCCCTCCCAGTTTATCAGCAGAGGGCAGGTCTCGGCCCTGTTGGCTCTCCCACAGCAGCTCCCTCAGTGACCGTGAGTCAGGCTGGAGAAATTCTATTTATTCCGGGCTTCTGGCACAGCTGGAGATACCAGGGCGAGGAAACGCTCCCAGCCAAATTTCAGGATTTCTAATTCATGGGAAATTTTGGCATTTGGAAATGTTTTTTATTATTCTGACTAAGAAAATAAAAATCTTTCCTTCGGGGGTTTTTCTTTTGTTTCATTTCGTTTTGGTTTTTTCCTCTGACTGGAAATTGCAATTCAAAAACAAAACAAAACAAAACAAAACAAAAAACAAAACAAAACAAAAAACCCAAACAAAAACCAAACCCTTGGAAATATTGACGGGAGAGTTTCTGTTCACAGTAGTGGGAATGTGCAGGATTGGGAAGGAGGATTTCTGAGGAGCAGGAAGGGGTCCCCTTCAGAGGTGTTATTCCTGGGTTTTATTGTTCAGGAGTCCCCAGCACGGGAAGGACGTGGAGCTGCTGGAGAGAGTCCAGAGGAGGCACCAGGATGGGCGGAGGATGGAGCAGCTCTGGGAGAACTGGGATTGTTCACCTGCAGAAGAGAAGGCTCCAGGGACACCTGAGAGCCCCTGCCAGGGCCTCAAGGGGCTCCAGGAGAGCTGCAGAGGGACTGGGGACAAGGCATGGAGGGACAGGACACAGGGAATGGCTTCCCACTGCCAGAGGGCAGGGATGGATGGGAGATTGGGAAGGGATTGTTGGCTGGGAGGGTGGGCAGGCCCTGGCCCAGGTTGGGCAGAGAAGCTGTGGCTGCCCCTGGATCCCTGGGAGTGTCCAAGGCCAGGTTGGATGGGGCTTGGAGCCACCTGGGCTGGTGGGAGGTGTCCCTGCCCATGGCAGGGGGTGGCACTGGATGATCTCCAAGGTCCCTCCCCACCCAAGCCATTCCATGACTCCTTTGCTGCCAAAGGACCAGGCAGGCCCATGACATGGCAGTGTAGCAGAGAAGACTCAGCCTCAAATTTGCCACACAAGGAATGAGACCAAGGCACTGCAAAAGAGGCCAAATTTCCGCTTCCAGCTGGAGATTCACCTCAGAGAATTCTTTGCCCGTGAGCACAGAAATGATGGGTTTATAATCCTACAACTCATCCATGAGGGCAGGACCAGCATCAAATCACCAACCCAGCGGGGAATTAATTGAGGGGATATTTGCAAAGTGAAGCTTGGGAAGTTTTGGACAACAGGTCACATCCTTATTCTTCAACCAGAAGGTTCTTTAGTCAAAGCTCCTCGTGGTGCCACAACGAAGTAAAGGTCTCCATGTCCATATAGAACACAGGGAGCCCAGATGTAAAATGAGACAACACTGGGGCCACTTTTTGGATCAAACCAATGGTTTCACTTCTGAGAAGAGAGTTCTCAGATTCTTCAAATATCCGTGGGGTGAGACATCAACATCCCTGGAGGAAAATGTCTCTATCCCTGGAGAGAAAGGGCAATTTTCCTGCAGAAAAGTGGAGATTACAGATATTCATCTTTGATCAGATGACTCAAACCTTTACACCCTTGTCCAGAAATCCTGAGATGATTGGATGGATTTATCGGGACTCCACTGTGGTTCTTGAAGGAAAATAAATCCCATCAAATTGCAAATGAAGTCAACGATATGGATGAGGGCTCGGTGCCACCTTGGTGTTGCAAACATTCCATTTAGCCAGACAAAAAAACAGTCAAACATGGGACATAAATTTAAAATTGGGCTGTTTTTTTGGTGTAGAGAATGTAATTTGCTTTAAATCACAGGGTGGTTGCTGGGTGAGATTGATCCTTGGGGAGGAACAGGGAAGATCTTCCCATTGGAGGTGGATGGAGAGATCATCTCTTCCTCAAACCTTTTCCTCAGTGGAAAGATGTGATAAAATCTCCTCATTGCAATGAAGAAAGGGAAGAAAATAATGACCATGTCCTGTGGGTTGTCACAGTGACCCCTCCCCAAACTCCAGGGGTCCTTTTGCAAACATCCACCAACACTCTTCCCACAAAGAGTCTGAGGACAACCCTGGATATACCATCCCAGCTCAGCACGAGGGTTTCTAGGGATGCCAAAAAATGTGGAAGGAGGGATTGAACTGGGACAAACTCCGAGCAGACAGCTTGGGAACCATCCAGCGCCCAGCCGGTGCAGTTTGGGATGCTCTGTCCAACCTTGTTGGCAGCAGCGAGGGCAGGCCATGATCCAAAGGCTGCTGAAGGGGGTGCAAAGACTCCTGCTGACCTCCGAGGGCTCGGCGCTGTCCCGGGAGCCCGGCAGGGTTCCGGCTGCGGCGTGGGAAGCGCCGGTGGCCCGTGTGCCTGCGGAGAGCGGGGCTGCAGCTCAGCCCTGCAAGAACACCACCGAGCCTGGAGACAGCTGAGCTCCCAAGGCTGCCATTCCTAAGCTTGATTGGGTGTGCGGTGGTTTGCAAGGGAATGTGAGGGTTGGCAGGATTCTTCCCGAAAGTTTGGGAATTAGGGATCTGGTACCTTCGGTGGAGGCGTTTTTACAGGGAACGGGTGCCAGGACTGTTCCATGCAGAGGTTTCTGTGAGTCTGGGCACAGCTCCTGGACCCTGTTCCAGGCTCTGCTTTCCTAGAAATCCTTATTTCTGCCCCAGGGATCAGATAAACCTCAGACCTGAAGCTGACCCACGGAGTGTCTTTCCACCACAAGTGATGGCCCAGAACATCGGTGGACTTTTATTTCTTTTGTTCATCTGTTCCTTCTTTTCTTGAAGGCTCAATCCAGAGGAAAACGCTGCTGAAAACTGGTGTGACTTTCCCTTCCTTCCATAATTAGCCAGGAATGAACTCCCAGTCACCTTTTATATGAGGGAAAAATTACCTCCTCCTGGCCGCTCTTTTCGGAGTGAAAATCCCCTGCAGTTACAACATCTCCCTTTTACAGGAATCCCAGTTAAAAGGCAGAATTTCCTCTCATAATCTTCACACCAACCTCCCCTTTTCTGGCTCCGGCCGACTTCAGGAATTGATTTCAAGCCCACAAGTTCACCCTGGGACAAAAATCCATCCATTCAGGCTTTTAACATCTCCAGCGTGGACACCACAACTCTGATCCAGCATTTCAGCGGCGGGCTCAGAAATTCCGCAGGGAACGGGAGCGTTGGATCCATCTGGCCTGGGATTCCACATCCAAAGGCTTCATTAGCCCTCCCAGTGGAGCTGTTCAACCACCACAGCCCCAGGCTGGTCAGGGCTGCTGCTTTCCAGGATGTTGTCTCCAGCCTCGTGTGACTCGGAGTCTTTGTTTCCCGATTTTTGGCGGCGATTTTGGCTGCGTTAAAGTGAGTGATCCCGACCTTTTGGGTGTCCCTGACCCCACTCCTGGTGGTTTTCATCACTCCACTGTGGATGCCAACATTTGTGGGTTGTGCCAGCAGTAATTTTCCACTTTTCTTGGATCAATCCAAGATGTTGATAAAGGTGTTGGATGGGGGTGAGTCACCGTGGGCCCCATTTTCGGGGTGTTTCAGGCACATTATGAGTCTCTGGGCACAGATATTTTCTGAGCTCTGTCAAGGAGACACTTTCAGTCCATTCAGGACAAAGCACAACTTTTCCAATCTCTTGGAAAATTCCTCCCTTTTTTCCCTCTTTCCCTTCCCCGCCAGAGGTTTCAGCCACACAAAGCAATGATCCAGTGTTTAGGGGAACAGAGAGGGCTGGAGACCTCCCTTGGGAGCTGGGAATGACCAGGGAGTGCTGGGAATCTGCTCTGCCCCATCCAACCTGGCTCTAAACAGCTCCAATCAGCCTTCCAGGGAATGACCAATTCCGAACATCAGTTCCCCACAGTTGCCTCTTTGTCTCACCAAGGAAGAGACACGTTCATGGCCCCACCTAACCCACCTCAAGAACGTGGTTTCAACACCTGAGACATCCTTTGGGACACTCCCCTTTTCCTTGGATCTGAACATGCCAACTCAGTCACTGGGAGCAGGCGAGGAGAGTGTCAGCATCCCAAAAAACTCCCATCTGGGAAGGAGCATGGCAGATTCCCACAGCCTTGACGGGGGATTGGAGACTGGATCCCTGCTTTTCCAACACCTTTGAAGTCCCTTCATGAAAGCTGCCGTTTGCACTCCGGGTTGTTCTCAGGGCAGCGACCAAACCCTGCAGGAACAGAGCAGAGGTGTCCTGGTCACCAATAATAGTTCCAAGTTCAAGGCCTGTCCAAAGTGAAGCCAAGTCTAAGTGACATTCCAGGCACGTGGTGCAGCCAAGAGGAGCCTTGGCAGCCTCACCCAGGAACGGGCACAAATAGAACCTGAACCTGAACTACCTGTCCTGGGAAAAATGGGAAGGGATGGAAACAATGTGGGACACTGTGACGTGGGGAACGTGACACTTGGTCAGCATGTGGAACTCCGCTGAGGCTATTCCTGGTCATTCCTGTCCTATTAACTACTCACGGCTCATTTTGGATGAAAGTCAGAAGCTACTTCTTTGGAGGAAGAAGAGAGGAAATGATTCCAAAGGAACCACAGGGAAGGAATAATATTGACCGTGCCTGAATTGCACTGGAAGAGTCTTTGAGAGGACTTTGAACAAGGGCATGGAGGGACAGGATGGGGGGAATCGCTTCAAAGTAAAATAAAGGGAGATTTGGGTGGGATGTTGGGAAGGAATTGCTGTCTGGGAGGGGGGGCAGGGGCTGGCCCAGGTTGGGCAGAGAAGCTGTGGCTGCCCCTGGATCCCTGGAAGTGTCCAAGCCCAGGTTGGACGGGGCCTGGAGCAACCTGGGCTGGTGGAAGGTGTCCCTGCCCATGGCAGGAGGTGGAGCTGGATTGGCTTTAAGGTCCCTCCCAACCCAACCCGTCCCATGGTTCCAAGAGAAGAGGAAGGATCCCGGCAGAGCACAGGAGTGCTGGGGGGGATCAAGAGGAATTCAGAAGTGTCAGGAGCAGGGCCTGACATGAGGAGCAATCCCGCAGGAGATAAGAGGCTTTTAGTGCAGGTGGAAATCCCAGCTGCATCCCATTTCCACTATTTGCTGGATTTTGGGAGCCAGTTGTGCTCTCCCAATCCTCTCACCTTTCAGTCTCTCTGAACCAGGAACCACAGCGTTAAGGCAGGCACAAAAATCAGCTGAGATTCCTTTAAAAACATAATTAAAATTAAATCCCCACATCCTTATTCTGCCACCAAAATGGACAATCTGTGACTTCCTGCAAGGCTGAGCTTGCACCTCACTGACTGGAGGATGAATGCCGTGCTCAGATCCAGTGGGGATCAGGACACAGCAGAAAAATGGGGGTTTGCCTTGGTCTCCAACCCCTTCTTGAGGCTCCCACTGGAATACCATGTGGAATTTGGGAAAATCTTGAGGATGCCTCTTTAGGTGCTCTGGGGGGAGTCACTACATGGCACTGGTGCCATGGCAGGAGGTTTTGGGCAGCACACACAGGCTGGGGTTGGGTTTATGAGGGTGAAGAAATGCAGTTTAGCCCCAGAGTGTTCTGTGCCTTTGGGGACAGGCCACGGCAGGAGGCACAGAACTGGAATTCTGGTGGCTGGAATAAAGGACAAGTTCAGCCGGACCTTCCCAGAACAGCAGAATCAATAGAATCCCTTTTTCAAGGCCAGGGCTCAAGTGTAAGGGCTAAATGAAGCCAAATTAACCTGAGCTCCCTCTCCTTTAATTATTCCTTCACTTGGAGGACAAAGCTCCTTTTTTCTGGCCCTCTCTTGCTGCATTTATTGGAGTAAATTAAACCAGCCGGAGCATAAGGAGTGGATCATTAGATCCCTGACATCACTCCACGCGTCCCAGGTCACCTCCAGTCCAAGCCAACCAGCTCATTCCCAGGCTGTTCCTGTTTGGAATCAACACAGAGAGGGGGTCTTGTCTGTCTTGGACATTAAGAGGGTTTAATCACCCGGATTAAACTTCCAAGCCAAGCCATTCTATGATTCTATGAGATGGGATTGTCCCGTGGTGGCGGATGCAGGCCAGGGAACAATCCCGGCCACCCTGTGTTAGAAATAAAGAGGGTTTCATCACCCAGGTTAAACTTCCAGCCCAAGCCATTCCGTGATTCTGCAAGATGGGATCATCCTGTGGTGGTGGATCCAGGCCAGGGAATAATCCCAGCTCTGTCCAATTTATTAACCTTGACTTCACCTTAGTGCCTGCGAAAGGAAAGAGGCACCTTCTGGTGGACACGTGGCATTTTTTGGGAGCAGAGGGAGGCAGGAGGTTGTTGTGGAGGCAGGAGCCGTGTGCTGGAACTCCCACCATCCGTGTGTCTCCCTTTCCCACGTGTTTGGAATCCTGAGCCTGGCCCAAGGTGGGTGGAGGAGGCTGAGGTGCCGTCCCAGTTGCTGTCACCAGAGGAAGCTGATGGATCCCAGGAGCAGTCGGGTGGCAGGTTTACGTTCCTGACAGCAGAGGTCCTTCCCTAATGAAATCAGAGCAGGAATTCAGCTTTCCATAGGGCTGTTGGTGTCCGTGTCTCTACACGATGTAAATCTAAGCTCCTTCTCATTTCTCCAAGCCCTGCTCTGGGGAAGGGAAAGGGCCTCTCTCGTCCTGTTTACATTTTCCTAATTACCTCATTTGTTTGGTGTTTACTGAGGGATTGGGTTCACAGGAGGCCGGGCTGGGACATCCCAATAGATGCAGGACGGCCCTTGATTGGAGAGGCCTGAGCAGAGCCGAGGAGAGGATCGGGTGGCAGGGATGGGGATGTGTGAATTGGCCACAGGAGTTTGGGGGTTAAACACCACTGGAGGGTCTTGTGTGCATGGGAAGAGAGGCACAACGGCACGGGAAGAAAATACAGGACATGCAGAAGCCCAGAATATTCATGGAAGCACAGGATCATTAAGGATGGAAAAGACCCTCAAGATCATTAAGGATGGAAAAGACCTTTAAGATCATTGAGACCAATAATTCCCCCAGCACACACGGCAGCCTGAGGCTTGGAAGGGCCCGGGAAAAGGGCTTGGAATGCCCCAGTGCTGCTGAGAGCAGGGCACAGCTGGCACGTGGCCCGTCGTCTCCAAGCTTGACCTGCCTTATCTTGGCCATGCTGGTGCTCTGGGCTCTGGGTGCACCAGCACTGCTGGCTCCAGACCTGCTCCGGCCAGCCTGGCCCTGGACTCTCTCCACATGACAGAAGCCACCTCAGCAACAGCTTCTTTGTGGTTCTCTGGCCACTTTCTTTCACTGAAGTTTCCTCATCTTTGCCTCCCTTGGCATGACAAGTGTGAGATTCACTGGTCCAGTTGTGAAATGTCTGAGGAGGGACCAGTTGCAAGAGGAAACTGAGTCCAGCTGTTTTCCTGGTGGTCTGGGACATGGATACCTTGGATCCAAGCCAGAGGCTTGTTGAGCAACTCTGGGTAAGTGACAGAGCCAAGATTCACCAGGAGAAATGAGGTTTCAGTCGTGGTCCTTCAGCTCAGCAGTGACTGGCCCTGGGAGTGAGGCTCAGATTTGGGATTTGTGGGTTTCAGGAAGGGAAGAAGACTCATCCCCAGACTGCCTGGTGCAGACACACTCGGGGGTGGACCGACACCCCAAAGGCCTTGCTCTGGGCAAGTGACCTTGACTCATAACTCGTGGTTTCCTGCAGGGAGAGGGACAACTTGGTGCAAAGTGCCTGGAATCGTGGTGGGACTGTCTTGGTCCCAACCAAACAACGTTTCTGCAGCATTGTGGGTGTTCCAGGGCCTGGAAGGAGCTACAAACAGAGACAGGAAGCTGAAAAGGAGAAGGCAGGATGGGACAGTTCAGATGGACCGTGTTGGAGGATTGGCTTGGGAAGCTTGGTGTGTCCACACTGTCTCTCTGATGTGGAACCATGAGTGAGCGACTGAAATTCTTCTTGTGGTGGAATAAGTGCCTTCCTTCCAAGGGGAGACTGGACAGTGGGAGGAACCTGAATATGCAGCAAAGCAAGAGATAAAGGGAAATCAGGGACTCATGGAATGGTTTAGGTTGGAAGGGACATTAAAGCCCATCCAGCTCCACCCCCTGCCATGGGCAGGGACACCTTCCACCAGCCCAGGGTGCTCCAAGCCCCATCCATTCTGGCCTAGGACACTTCCAGGGATCCAGGGGCAGCCACAGCTTCTCTGGGCACCCTGTGCCAGGGCCTGCCCACCCTCCCAGGGGAGAATTCCTTCCCAATATCCCACCTAACCCTGCCCTCTGGCAGTGGGAAGCCATTCCCCCTGCAGATGTACCCTTATGGATGTCATCAGGGACAACTCAGCACATCCCCCTTCCATTGTGGCCTCAACCCTATTAAGCCCAAGCAGCAGAGGTGGTTTCAAGGCTGTTGTTGATCTGAAGGAGATCAAACCCCCAGCTACCCATTTTTAGAGCCATCTGTTATTTTTGGTGCTGTCTGGGACACGTGGAGCACTTCCCCTGACCTGAGGGATGGCAGACAGGCTGGGCTGGGAATCCAATCCTCTGCATCCCCTCTTGTTTTCCAAGGCTCACACAGCTGGTGGGGCTGTCGCTTCACTGACCAACTTGGCACAGGAAAGTGAGTCAGGAGTATTGCTCTGCTCTCAGCCCCTGGAATACAGCCAGCATTCCCAGGCTTCTTGTCCTCGTGCATCTTGAAGGGAAAAACTCTCTCTGCTTCCATTCCTCTGTTTGGGAGAGAGGTGGGATCTGCACCAAAAGGGAGCAGAGGCTTATTTCACAAAGACTCCAGAATGGAGGGTGATACTGAGGTTTTCCATTTCTTAAAAATGAATTAATTCTGTTTCCCAATTCAGACTTCTCCAGGCCCCCAGTAAAGTCAAGGATGTGACAACCTGTGGAAGGCAAGAACTGAGATCTTCAGTCAGTCACCAACATTGAGGACTGAGCTCCAAGGGAAAGATTTCCAGCTAAACTGGTGGTCTGGTTTGGACTGAAGCAAATCCTGGCTTAGAATCCCAGAATCCCCAAGGCTGGCAAAGCCCTGCCAGCCCACAGAGCCCACCCTGTGCCCGATGCCCACCTTGTCCCCCAGCCCAGAGCACTCAGTGCCACGGCCAGTCCTGCCTTGGGCACCTCCAGGGCTGGGCACTCCAAACCTCCCTGGGCAGCCCTTTCCAAGGCCTGGCCACCCTTTCCAGGGAGAAATTCCTCCTCATGTCCCACCTGCCCCTGCCCTGGCCCAGCCTGAGGCTGTTCCCTCTCCTCCTGTCCCTGTCCCCTGGCAGCAGAGCCCAATCCCACCCTGGATCCATCAGGGACTTGCAGAGCCAGAAGGTCCCCCCTGAGCCTCCTTTTCTTCAGGCTGAGCCCCCCCAGCTCCCTTGGCTGCTCCTCACAGCACGTCAATCACATCAGCTCTGCACACTAAGTTTGGGCTGCATGATCTTGTGTATGTGAGGTCCCTTTCACTGCAAGGCTGAGCATCCTCATGTTATTTATTCCCAGTTTCCACAGGTAGGAAAGCCCAGGACAACAGCCCTTAGGTTGGGGTGGGCCCTTCATTCCAGGGATGGCACTATTAAAATCTCAGCTCTTCGAGGCCAGCTCCTTCACTGCCTCATAAACTTTGCAAGTTCCAGGAATTAGTTTATTTGCTCCCTTTGGAAGACCAGGCCAGAATCTGGTTGCTCCAGAGGTTCAAAAACGTCTTCCACTTTCCAACCTAAATTTATTCCTGACCAGTTTATCCCCATGTGTTTCGATGCCAGGCTGTCTTTATGTTTAAATAACTCCTCTCCCTCTCTGGTGCCGAGCTCCTGTTCTATTTGTAGGCTGTGATCTTATTTCTCCCAGCCTGTGTTTTGCTGAGCTAAACGAGTTGAGCTCTTGGAGTCTCCTAAGCAGGTCAACACCTCCCTTTTCTGCTCGGTGTTGTCCTTCTCTGCACCTGCTCCTGGTTGAATTTCTCGTCCTCAAACACAAGGAGCTGAAATTGAATCTCAGGGACCAAGAGGTTTGTGTCACTAATTAGGACACCACGTTGGAGATGCCCTTCATGGAATGGGTTGGGTTGGAAGGGACCTTAAAGATCATGCAGTTCCAACCTTCCCTCATGAAGAAAACTGCCTTTAAAAGTTGTCATTCTCCACCTCAAGCTGGTTGAGATCCTTCTCTTCCCACCTCACCTGGAGAACAGCTGCCTCCATTACACACATGGACTGTGCAGACATTGTTTCCTTGTGTTGAAATAGTTCCAGTGTATTCCCAAAACAACGGGAAGTCCTTCACTTTAAGCAGCAGAGTTTGGTCATGCTGAGATCCCACCAGCTGATGATCCTGGGGTCAGCGGATACCCAGCCTCTTTGTCTCCCCCACCTAGATGAGGAAACCCTTTTTCCCCAGTTTGTGGAATATATTCCTTTGCAGAATCCCGTGGTCATTAAGGTTGGCAAAGCCCTGCCGGCTCATGGAGCCCACCCTGTGCCCAATGCCCACCTTGGCACTCAGTGCCACGGCCAGTCCTGCCTTGGGCACCTCCAGGGCTGGGCACTCCAAACCTCCCTGGGCAGCCCCTGCCAAGGCCTCACCACCCTTTCCAGGAGGAAATTCCTCCTCATGTCCCACCTGGCCCATCCTGAGGCCATTCCCTCTCCTCCTGTCCCTGTTCCCTGGAGCAGAGCCCAATCCCACCCTGGATCCATCAGAGAGTTGCAGAGCCAGAAGGTCCCCCCTGAGCCTCCTTTTCTCCAGGCTGAGCCCCCCCAGCTCCCTCAGCCCCTCCTGCTGCTCCAGCCCCTTCCCAGCTCTGGTCCCTTCCCTGGACTCCCTCCAGCCCCTCCGTGTCCTTGCCATGAGGGTCCCAGACCCGGACATGGCACTGGAGGGGCCAAGTACAGAGGGGCAATCCCTTCCCTCAGTGACAAGGCAAAGTCCAGGTCCCTCTGACACTCTGAATTTGGAAGGTCACCCTGCTCTTATTCCAGCTCTTCATCCACGCTGCCTCTTCTCCAGCTCAGGCAATGAGCTCCAAGCCCACACCACCCGCTCCAAGCAGGGCTGTCCAAAGAGTGTCAGTCCTACAATGAAGCATTTTGCTTTTCACATCCAAGAAAATCCAGAAGTTCAATCCATATCAGAGCAAAATACGTGTCATGGGGCATGACCTGGGACAAGGTACTGCAGCAAAGGGAATGGAGCCAGTTTGCCATAAGGGATCCGAAATATTGCCTCAGAATTCCTTTCACTGCCTGCAGACACCTCACAGGATCCTGCAAAGGGGTGGAATTTGGAGATACCCATTTCTGCCTCTCCGTAAAACTGAAAGCAGGTCCAAGAAGCCTGGAGGAGGTGGTGGCACAGGTCCCGGGGAGCTGGGGAACATGCCCTGGTTGATGGCTGAGCCATTCCCGTGACTCACGGCGGTGACTCACCCGAGCACGGCTGAGCTCAGGAGGGAAGAAGGAAGAGCTGCCACCTCTCCCTTCTCCTTTTCCCCGAGTTTGGTCCCCAGAGTTGTGTGGAACAGTCTCAGGATTTCTCATCAGGAAGTGGCACGAAAAGGACAAGACAGACACAATTTCAAGACACTGCAAGGAATTTCCTCCTGCTTCCATGGCAGGAACTTCTGTGTTTTGTCTGTTGCCACCGTCAGATCCCACAACACCAGGCGCCATGGGACGGGCAAAATCCCAGTGGGTTTAATGTCTCCAGTTTAGTGAGGTATGGGTGGGGTTGACATGACTTCCTGCCAGAAAAAAAACCGGGAATTCCACCTGTGTCCAACTCTGGGTCCCACAACATAGAGAGGACATGGAGCTGCTGGAGCCAGTGCAGAGGAGGCCCCGGAGATGCTGCAGGGCTGGAGCCCCTCTGCTCTGGAGCCAGGCTGGGATATTGGGAAGGAATTGGTGGCTGGGAGGGTGGGCAGGCCCTGGCCCAGGCCGGGCAGAGAAGCTGTGGCTGTCCCTGGATCCCTGTAAGTGTCCAAGGGCAGGTTGGATGGGGCTTGGAGCAACCTGGGCTGGTGAGAGGCGTCCCTGCCCATGGCAGGGGGTGGAATGAGTTGATCTTTAAGGTCCCTTCCAACCCAAACCATTTCATGATTCCATGAAGGCCATGCAGCCCCAAGGTGTTGGACAGCCTGCCAAGCTCCTGCCTCATGGAGCAGGTTGCTGTCTGTCATATCTTCTCAGCAGTGAGATCTTGGGCAGAGGATTCTTTGTGCTGCTGAGTCAGAGGGACAGTCCCAGGAAATGAGAAGTGACCTCCAGGGCAGCCAGGAGCCACCGGGCATCCTTCCCACCCTGCCAGGGAGAAGTTTTCCAAGGAGAAGTCACAGTAAGGACAAGGTGCTCTCTGCAGGGCCCACTGGCTGTTCATTTTGCAACCTAAAACCCGACACCCCTGGGGGGAGTTTCTCTCTCTCTTTGGCTCAGGATGAGAAACATTTCTGTTCAGTTTTTCTTTCTCTTTTATTTTTTATCCTCTTTTTAATGCTTCACTTGAGAGGCCAAAGGCAACCAGGAGCTCAAGGAAATTGCAAGTGACTCAAGAGGATGCAGAACATTTCATCTCAACCACTCAGCTCCTCACACCAACATTTTCCATCCTCGGAGCCGCGTGGAGCTGGAAATCCCAGCAAATGTTGAAAGGCATGGAAAGAAATGACAAATTTCTCATGAACTTCTGGCTGGCCTGGCACTGAAACCAGTCCTGGGCCAAGGGCAGGTCAGAGCAGGGGCAGCCAACGATGGGGCACAGCAGAACAACCTGCTCTCAGTTGGACTTCCAGGAATACAGAGATGGTTGGGTATTCCCTGGCTGAGTCCTCCTTGAATTGTGTCCTCCTTGGTTGCAAGGTTGAGTCCTCCTTGGATTGGATCCTCCATGGATCAACACCCCCTGGTTGGAAGGTTGAATCCTCCTTGGATTGAGCTCTCCTTGACTGAGTCCTCCTAGGACTGGATCTTCCCTGGTTGACCTCTCCTTAGGTTGAGTCCTCCTTGGATTGAGTCCTCCTTGGTTGTTCAGCTGTCTCTCGAGGAATGGTGTCCAAGAGGTCGAGCAGAGTGGCAGAGCTCTCCCATTTTTGCAGAAAAACCACAGGATCACAAAGAGACGAAAGTTGTTCCTCTGCTTCTCTATCAACATAATGGAGAGCTGAGTTTCCACCACCTCAGGAAAAGGGAAAGGGTCTGGAGCCAAATGGGGTGATTGGATAGTGTCTGCAGGCACCAGTGGAAAGGAATCTTTCCCAACATTGGAGGAGAGTTTGGCCTGCAGACACCCCCACCCTCAGATGGTGGAGGACACACCATGCTCATGCAAAGGGATCTGAGCTCCCATTCTAACCAAAGGAGATCTAGGAAGCAGATTCTGGAGCAATCCACTTATCCCAAGCCCATGCCAGGTACTTTTGTACCCTAGGTGACCCTGAATACCTGTGTGGGGACAGCCAAACCAACCCAGACACCACAGCAAGTCCCTGTGAACTGAGAGGAGAGCAGAGTGCCTCGGGGTGACCGGCATGGACACATTCCAGGGGCTGGGATGCAAAGATTTCTCAGCTGAGTGATTGAGAGGAGCAGAAACCAAACTGGGTGTGACAGCAGAGTTGCTCTTCTTGGACTGACCCCTCAGTGGTGTTTGCCACCTCCGTGGGGGAATCTGAGAGTGTGGGAACATGGAGAATCTCATTGCCTGGCAGGAATTCCAGAGCCTGAGGCCTTGGCCATTCCCACCTCCGGTAACTTCACTTTTCCACCAGGAGCCCTTGGCAGGCCGGCCCAGCACAGCCTGTCCTGGCCACCAGTGCAGGGCCAGGATGTGATCCTGTGACTGACAGATTCCACCAGGGACACGTCACTGAGCTCCACATCTCCCTTTGGCCTTCATTTCCCTCCCCCTGAGGTTTTTTTTTTTCTATTTAAATAGAACTCGCTGCTTTTCTGCCAATAAAAACTAGTGAAAAATCAGGCTGTTCCCTGTAATTTCAGCAAACCTGCCTGGGGTTGGAGGCCTCCCAGCAGGGTCACGACCTGCTTTCTATACATCCCGGGGCTCTATTTTTAAACTGGCAGCTGGAACTGGGACGTTTCAATTCCTCTTCCAAGAGGACCATCGGGAACAGAAAATCACCTCAAAGTTCGCTGCTGTCACAAAGCTCAAAGAAACCCAGAGCAAGGTGGGATCCACCACCCGGCACAGGGAAAGGAGGGATGGGCTCCAGGGAGCTCACACGTCAACAGGCAAAGGGATTGATGGAATCATGGAATGGTTTGGGTTGGAAGGGACCTTCAAGACCACCAAGTGCCACCCCCTGCCATGGGCAGGGACACACTCCACCAGTCCAGGTGGCTCCAAGCCCCGTCCAACCTGCCCTTGGACACTTCCAAGGAACCACTGCCAGAGGGAAGAATGTCTTCCCAATATCCCACCTAACCCTGCCAGGACCAAATCACTCCTCAGTCCTTGTGCCTGAAGTTCCCTGCTGGCTCACTGTGGAGATTCCTGTCCCAAAGGAACACCAGGCTCCAGATCCTGCTGGAACTTTGGCTGGAAGAATCTGGGCTTGGATCACATGGAAGTGGAAGAGTCACTCACCCATGAGAGGACTGGGGAGCACAGCAGTGGGAATCTACTGCCATATTCCATATTAAACTGGGGAGCACAGCAGTGGGAATCTACTGCCATAATCCATATTAAACTGGGGAGCACAGCAGTGGGAATCTACTGCCATAATCCATATTAAACTGGGGAAAGGGAATAGGTGTTGGTGCCACAGATCCGTGCTGGAAAGTGGCAAAGGGGCACCTTGGAATGCAGCCAACCCTGCTGTAAATCATACTTTGGTCACAGGGCACTGCAGAGCAGAGGAAAACATGGAATCTGGGAATCACTTAGGTTGGAAAAGCCCTCTGAGGTCATCGAGTCCAACCATTGCCCCAGCACAGTTAAATCCCTCCAGGGATGGGGACTCCACCACTGCCCTGGGCAGTTGTACCAGGGCTGGGCAACCCTTTCCATGAAGGAATTTTCCTCATATCCAACCTAAACTTGAGGCCGTTTTTTCCTGTCCTGTCACTTGTTGCTTGGTCCAGTCAGTCCCACCCAGCCCAATCTGGAAGGTGGAAGCGACAAGGTGGGGAACCTCCATAGACTGTCCAGCTCTGCACTGCCAGGGAATGTGGTTACCAGCGTGCTTTGGACTAAAGGCTCATGTCCACAGGGAATTCCCGAGATTCCCTGCGTCCCTTTGGAGGCTGAGCCTCCATCCCCGTGTGGAGCAAGGGCGTTGCTCACACGTGCCAAGGGGATGAAAACAAACAGCCTCAGAGGCACATTTTATTTCGGTGCTGGGCCCACACCCGCGTTGACTCAGCCTCCCTCCATGCCTTTGCCCTCTTTCCCTCCCGGGGCTGACACCAAAAGTGGTTCCCTCAGCCAACATCTGGAGCGTGGTGGTGCCTGTTCCGCTGTCCTGACACAAGTGTAGGAGCCCTGGGACCCTCCTGACTCATCCTGTCCCTGCACATCCTCCTTGGCTGCAGCATCTGCAAAGGTCAGACTGCCAGAGATGTTTTTCCACGCAGCAAACGCAGAGGCAGGACTTGGTCCTGAGGGATGAGGGTGTCTACCAGGACTTTTCTGGGTGGCTCTGGTTTCCCTGCCTTGGCACATCCGCCAAGCAGAAGAAGCCGTGAGCAAGGAGAAGACACAAAGTGTGGGACGGGAGGAGTAGAAGATGATGGATTGGCTGGGACCTGGTTTATTCTTTCAGCTCTTGAACTTTGAACTCCTTGTGAGGAGGAGAAAAAAAGCAAAGGAAAGAGGCCTTTCTGGCAGTGTAGGAATGAAGATTGTGGAGCACTTTCACAAACCAGTGGATCAGTGCCATTGTCAGCAAGTCACCAGCTTACCATGAATGGTCCTCGCTGTGGTTTTCATCTCCTCAGCCACCAACCCACTCCTGGGAGCACAAACCCTCTGAGAGCAGAGCCCACCTCACAGACCTCCAGAGGGAAGCAGCTGGGTGTTAACCCTGTTTGTGAACAGCTGAGGGAGTGATTGGCACTCTTGCTCATGTCCTTTCTTCTCATCCTGGAGTGGGTTTCATTCATGAATCACTCTGTGTTTACTCCAGGAGCTGGACTTGCTCCTTGTGGGTTCCTTCCAGCTCAGGCTGTTCCGGGACTTTATGACTCCACAACAATGAGGGCTCTGATAGAATTCCCTGTGCCGTGTCCCATACTGGCCAAGAAGCCATGGGTTGCCCCAGGTGCCCACACAGGACTGGCTGGACCCATGGAATCTCCTGGGAATTCTGTGCTGCAGTGGGAGCTGGAGAATAAACAGGGGACAAAGGTCCAAAGGCATTTGCTGGATTTGCTGTTTTCCAGGGAAATGAGATGTTCTAATCCCAGCAAAATTATTCTCCTAAAACTGCAGCAATATCTGAGGGCACTTCCAGCAACTCTGAATCATGGATTCAAGAGGCAGTTGCCCACCTTGTCCCTCTGCAGAAGGGCAGGAGAACCAAACCCATGGAGGCTCCTCAGACACAGAGCTCATGGAGCAGCCTCATAACTCAAACCACCACTGAGACGGTGCTTTGGTTTTGCCAGCCCTTGCAGGTGGTTGGTAACCTCTGGTGGGAGGTGGAAACCTCTTATTCCTCTTCAATCACCCCCTGCTTCCCAGTGAGGCCAAGGAATCCAGTGGAATAAGCCACTTCTGTCCCTCTCAGGTGGTTTCTCCAGGTCAAACCTCTTTGGACAGCAAGGGAACAAAGAAAGCTCCAGCTCTGGCTGTTGGGATGTGACATGGTCTTGGGACACAGCAAGAAATCCAACCTGCAGGGTTGTCTCTGGCCCTTCTGACCAGCTCTGAACATTCAATCCATGGTGAGAAAGAAAACAGAGAAGGGTTTACCGGATCTTTGTAGGTCAGTGTGGGACAACCACCAGGAAAGGAGAGGTTTTTCACGTAGGAAACAAGGATTTTTTGCCCTATGTGTGACAAGATGCACAGACACCACATTTCTCCCTCAGTTTCCCTGGCAAATCCAGGTTTTGCAGCAGGAAGGGGTCTGAAGTAGATACTAAGAAAGTGCCTCATCTAAACTGCTTGTTCTGGTGTCGAAAACTGATCTAAGGTGGGCAGGACTGAGCTCACTTCACTCCAGACTTCTGCAGCCCAACCACTTCAGCAGAGCCACCCACCCGCACCTTGTGTTTGCAGGACATGGAGAGGAATGAACAGCTCAGAAAAATGGCTCATCTGACCAAGTCCAGGGGATAAAATACAGGATCCAGTGCTGGGAGTGGCTCTGGCTGTACCTGGGACTCCCTTGTTGTTCTGCTGTAGAGAATTTAGTCCCCAGCGTTGCTCAGGTGCCTCCCACCACATCCAAGCTCGAGGGAAGGGTGGGCTGTTCCAAGCAGCTCCTTTGGCAGGGTCTGGCTCACTGTCTGGGCAGTCAGAGGAGAGAAAAGGTCCTGAAACATCTGTAAGAAATGAGGTGCTTTAGTTCCTCGCCTCTCTGCCCTGGCTGTGCAGAGAATTGGGCTCAGAGTACAGGTGGTGGGAATCCTTTCCCTCTTGGGAATGTGGTGGGTCAAACGCAGGCACAGGAGTGAGCCTGAAAGGGACCTGTGCTCCAAACCCACTCCAGTTATATCCATATAACTCTGTGTGTCCGTGGGAAAAGTGAGGATTAATCAAGCAGAGGTGTGGAGTCACCACGCAATGAATTAGAGCATGTTCGATGCTCATGTGGATTTTCCCTAAATAAATAAAGCAGATTTGTCTGTAGTCACATAAAGGGTGGGAAAGAGCAGACGGGAAATGCAAACCTTATTTTATGTGAGGGTCTGGATCCAATATCTTGGCATCTGGGACCAGCTGTGCACCAGAGGAGGGACCAAAGTGAGTTCCAGGGGCATTTCTGCCACTTTGGTGGGCAGGGGGTCCCTGAGCCGGGTGGCAGCTGCAACCAGCACATGTGCCCTCCTGCCACACCACACAGGCCCAGCTGCTGTTTTCCTGGGAATTCCAGCCACCACAGCACGCTGGGCTTTCAGACTGGAGAGTTTGGGATGGGCTCGAGAACCTCATTGTCACACCCTGAGTCAGGAGGTCTGTGGGCTGGAGAAAAGCACAGATCAGGTGGGAGAGGTGGAAGAACCAGCCTCCTGCTGGCCAGGGGTGTTGGTCTGAACTGGTGTGAATTGTGGAGGCATTTCCCCCACAGCCCCAAAATGGACATTTCTCCAGGCTCAGAGACAAAATTTCTCCCAAAGCCCATATGTGGTCAGAGCCTGTTTGAGCAGGAAGGACATGGAACCATGGAATGGTTTGGGTTGGAAGGGACCTCAAAGCCCATCCAGTTCCACCTAGGGACACCTTCCACCAACCCAGGTTGCTCCAAGCCCCGTCCAGCCTGGCCTTGGACACTTCCAGGGATCCAGGGACAGCCACAGCTTCTCTGGGAAACTCAGGACCTCGCCACACTCACAGCCACCTAGTATTCCACCTCACCCTCTGTCAGTCTGAAGCCATTCCCCCTTGTCCCATCACTCCAGGCCCTTGGAAACAGTGTCTCTCCATCTTTTTTGTAGATCCTTCGGGTCCTGGAAGGCCACAGTTAGGTGACCCCAAAGCTTCCCTTCTCCAGCTGAACAATCCCAGCTCTCCCAGCCTTTCCTCCCAGCAGAGCTGCCCCATCCTCTCACCATCCTGGTGCCTCCTCTGGACTCTCTCCAGCAGCTCCGTGTCCTTCCTGTGCTGGGAATCCCAGAAAAATCAAAATACTGAAGAGCAGCAGCAGCAAAGCTGATTTTGTGGAGCACCCCGGGTGTAACTCAGGAGTGAAGCCAACTCTTGAGACAGGAGCAGAGCTACTGTGAGCACAGGTACTACAGGCACAGTCACTGCAAGCACAGGCACTACAAGCACAGATAGTACAAGCACAGCTGCTAAAATCACAGTTACTACAATCACAATTATACAAGCACTTTGCTACTATCACAGTTATTACATCACAGATACTACAAGCACAGTAACTACAAGCACAGATAGTACAAGCACAGATACTGCAAGCACAGTCACTACAATCAGTTCCTACAATCACAATTACTACAAGTGCAGTTACTACAAGCACAGATAGTACAAGCACAGTTACTATAATCACAATTACTACAATCACAATTACTACCAGCACAGTCACTACAATCACAGTTCCTACAAGCACAGTTGCTACAATTACAACTACTAAAAGCACAGTTATTACTATCAGTCGCTACATTCACAGTTCTTACAATCACAATTACTGCAAGCACAGTCACTACAAGCAGAGATACTGTAATCACAACTACTGCAATCACAGCCACTACAAGCACAGTTCCTCACTGTCTTCCCAAGCCAGGCTCTGGCTGCAGTGGCTGTTCCAGCAGGAGCTGCTCTGTGGATCCTCTGGGCTGCTGGGATCCCAGAGGGGCTGCTGGGATTCCAGGGGGACTGCTGTGAGTCCAGAGGGACTGCTGGGATTCCAGAGAGACTCTTGGGATTCCAGAGGGACTGCTGTGAGTCCAGAGAGACTGCTGTGATTCCAGAGAGACTCCTGTGATTCCAGAGTGACTCCTGTGTTTCCAGAGAGACTCCTGTGACTCCACAGTGACTGCTGTGATTCCACAGTGACTGCTGGGATTCCACAGTGACTGCTGAGATTCCACAGTGACTGCTGTGATTCCAGAGAACCTCCTGTGATTCCAGAGAGACTCCTGTGATTCCAGAGTGACTGCTGGGATTCCAGAGGGACTGCTGTGAGTCCTGAGTTACTCCTGTGATTCCACAGTGACTGCTGGGATTCCACAGTGACTCCTGTGTTGCAGATGAATTCCAGAGAAGTAGTCTGACTGTTCTTCCAGTCCTTACAGGAGTCACCAGCAATAACCTGGATTTGAGGAGGTTGTTGGAATGTGAGCCCATTGACAGGGAGGTGGCCCTTTCTCCTGCTGGCTGTTCTCGTGTGGTGGCTTGTAATGTTTGACTTGGCTTCCCTGAGCAAGCCCCAATCCCATGGTCCTCATCCATGGATTCACAGAGAGAGGATCTGGAGAAGAGTGATTAGATTGTTCTGTCTATTCACCCTTGGCCTCTGGAAAGCTGTTCCCTACTCCCTGTTCCCCCAGTTTTTCTCCTGGATTCCTCAAGCCCAAGGGCTTCCACTCTGCCCTTCACAAGCTCTGCAAGCCAAGGCTCTTCTCCTCGTGCCTCTTTGCCATTACTTGTGTCCCTGGGACTCTGATTCCTAATTCCTTTTCCTCTCCGAACTGTTTTTTTCCTCTGCTGCAGCCCTTTCCTAAGATTCCTTTTTAGACAGAGCACTCAGATTTCTGGGGGGGACATCAGGAGACCTTCCAGTCCACCTCTGCTCCCATTTTCTCTCTAAATGTTTGGTAGATGTGGCTCCAGCACCCTCCCCTCCTAAAGGCTGGAGATGCCAACTTTCCTTCCAAGGACCTGTGCTCAGCACCCTTCACTTGGGGAAGGTGAAACTAATGGCTAACCCAAATTTCCACTCACACTTTGGACATTAATTATTTCCTTTTTCCATGTGTTTTCTGACATATTTCAAACCTTCAGTTGGCTTCTTCCTTAGACTCATTTGAGCTTTTCTTCCAAGTCATCTCTCTTATCATCCTCCTCGTGGTCCAAACGGACTCTCCAGTTCCTCCATATGTTTCTTGCACTGGATCAGCCAAACCTGACTGGAGCAAAGTTCCACTGGCAGGAAATATTCCTGCTGGTACAACTCAGTGCAACAGGAGTCTCTTCTATGCAACAGCAGGAATCTCTTGATCCCTGATCAGTTTGCAGTCCATCATCGCTCCCTCTGATGACCTGAGACCCAGAATCATCCTCCAGCTGACTTTTAGCCAGGCAATGAATCTTGTTCAAATTCAGCCCTCGAACATGATTTCTTTAAGTATCAGCTGCTTTTTACATTGAGGGTTTACTACTTTGGCTACCAATGTGGGCCAGGACTTGGGGGCCCAAAAAGTTCCCTGGTTCACCTAAAGAAATTACTGTGTCAAAATGAGCTGAGCAATCAAGGCCCTGTGGAGGACCGATATTCCAGGGACAACATCAAAACCAGCTTCACTTCCCTCTCCTTGGATGGGTTTTGCCATCAAAATGTAAATACAACTTTGCATCCGGGCTCCTCCGTGTTCCATCCCTCACTTATAAATGGTTCATTTCCTACAAGGAATCTCCTCCACTTCAGAAAGGCATATCCATAGGGAAAAAGTATTCTCCTCTCTAAAACATTAGGCTGGACACAGGAAATAACCAAGTGTGGACAGGGAAAACCTGGAGAGACTCCCAGGTAATATTAGGGGGTTGCAGGAAGTCACACAGGGCAAAATATAGATTCATGGAATGGTTTGGGTGGGAAAGGACCTTAAAGATCATCCAGTTCTAACCCCCTGACATGGACAGGGATGTCCCTCACTATCCCAGATGGCTCAGAGATCCATCCAGCCTGGCCTTGGGCACTTCCAGGGATGGGGCAGCCACAGCTCCTCCAGGCCATGCTGGGAATTGGCCCCAAGGGGTACATTCCAAGTGCTGCTTCTGGTGAAGCCCCAGGAGGAGAAATGACCCTGCTTTGACTTGTGCATTCCCAAGATGGACAGGAGACAGCTGCCAGCTTCCAAAGGAAACACCTTTTTCCTCTCAGCCAGAGCCCATCCCAGGTACCAGAGCTGTCCCTGCACCTCTACGTCTGGCTGCTCCGGAGCCATCCGTCCTCTCCTGCTTCCCAGACAACACCCCAGCAGCCAGAGGGGCACGGACCCCACCAGCAGCCTCCTTCCCTCAGCCCAGCACCCCCAGGGCAGCCAAACCCCAAATCTGGTGTAGCTAAACCCCCAAATCTGCTACAACCAAACCCCCAGATCTGGTGTAACCAGACCCCAAATCTGGTGCAGGCAGACCCCAAATCTGGTGCAGTGCAGCCAGACCCCAAATCTGGTGCAGTTCAACCCCTCAAACCCGATGCAGCCAGACCCCAGATCTGGTGCAGTCCAATCTCTCAAATCTGGGGCAGCCAAACTCCCAAATCTGGTGCAGCCAGACCCCAAATCTGATGCAGCCAAATCCCAAATCTGGTGCAGTCCAATCCCCAGATCTGCTACAGCCAGACCCCAAATCTGGTGCAGCCAGACCCTCAAATCTGGTGCAGCTAAACCCAAAATCTGGAGCAATCATACCCCTAAATCTGGTCAGTTCAACCTTCTGACCTGGTGCAGCCAAATGCCAAAATCTGGTGTAGCCCAACCCTAAATTTGGTGCAGCCAAACCCTAAATTTGGTGCAGCCAAACCCCCAAATCTGGTGCAGCCAAACCCCCACATCTGGAGAAGCCAGACCCCAAATCCGGTGCAGTCAAACCCCCAAATCTGGTGCAGTCAAACCCCCACATCTGGAGCAGCCAGACCCCAAATCTGGTGCAGCCAAACCCCCAAATGTAGTGCAGCCAAACGCCAAATCTGGTGCATCCAACCCCCAAATCCGGTGCATCCAACCCCCAAATGTGGTACAATCAACCCCCCAAATCTGGTGCAGTCCAACCCCCCAAATGTAGTGCAGCCAGATCCCAAATCCAGTGCAGCCAACCCCCAAATCTGGTACAATCAACCCCCCAAATCTGGTGCAGCCCAACCCCCCAAATCTTCGAGCCAGCCCCGCTCCTCCCCATCCTGACTCCTCTCAGCCAAGACGTTTGTGCAGTTCAGGCCCAGCAAACAGCTCCCGTGCCTTCCAGAGGACATCACCAAGTTAAAAACAGATGGAGATGGCTCTCCCCACCCCCCCCTCCCCGGTTTTGGGTTTGTTTTTTTTTTCCACTCATGATTCAGAGGGCCAGGAGCGGCGTCCTGGCGCTGGCCCCGGCCCAGTGCATCCTGTTGAGTCACGGCTGATGTCTGAGCTCTAATCTTAACACATGTGGATGGGTTTGTTAGGACTTGTCATCCAGCCCTGGCTACCAAAATATCCTCCTGCTTGACCTGCCCCGGGGGTTACACAACCTCTCAGACCGTGGGCACGCACAGAAGTGTGCGAGGGAGGGCTGGAGAGGGCCAGAGGGCAGCACGGGACACACAAGTGGCTGCAGCTGCAAATCCCAGGTGGGAAAACACACGGGTCGGTTTTTATCCCATCCCTGCTTTGGAAGGAAAAAAAAAAAGTGTTAAAAAGAGACCTGGAAGGTTTTGGTGTTCCCGGTTCAAGGTCCGTCACCGAGGGGTTTCGGCGGGGTTTTGGACCGGGCACAGTTTCTGCCACTGGGTGATACTGTGTGCCCACGAACTGGGCAGGAACTGGGCAGAGCTGGGATGGCAGCCGGTGCCCATGAACTGGGCAGAGCTGGGATGGCAGCCGGTGCCCACAAACTGGGAAGAACTGGGATGGCAGCCGGTGCCCACAAACTGGGCAGAGCTGGGATGGCAGCCGGTGTCCATGAACTGGGCAGAGCTGGGATGGCAGCCAGTGCCCACAAACTGGGAAGAACTGGGATGGCAGCCGGTGTCCATGAACTGGGCAGAGCTGGGGATGATAACCAGTGTCCATGAACTGGGCAGAGCTGGGATGGCAGCCGGTGTCCATGAACTGGGCAGAGCCGGGGATGATAACCAGTGCCCATGAACTGGGCAGAGCTGGGATGGCAGCTGGTGCCCACAAACTGGGCAGAGCTGGGATGATAACCAGTGCCCACTAACTGGGCAGAGCTGAGATGGCAGTGGGTGCCCACAAACTGGGCAGAGCTGGGATGATAACCAGTGCCCACAAACTGGGCAGAGCTGGGATGATAACCAGTGCCCACAAACTGGGCAGAGCTGGGATGGCAGCCAGCTGAAATCCCTCGGCTGCTGGCAGGGCGTTCAAGTGTCGGACAAGTGGCTCTTAACCTTTAATGTTGTTATTTGCTGCGGCTGAGAAGCTCCCCCGTGGCAGGACAAACCCACACACGGTAACTCCTCTCTCCAACAAGACCTCAGGCTCTTTTCCGAAGCGAACAGTATTCCGTGAGCGTTTCCTGCCTCTCCCCCAGTGGAGGACTGGCGGTCCCACGTTTCAGCCTGATGCTGTGGGAGATGGACAGATAAGCAGCCCACCGGGAGGATGAATCGATGGGATGGGAGGAGATGGGGGCTCCAGCCGTAAGGTTTCCGTGCAGACCCTCCCCGCTCCTGAAGCCCCCAGATGGAGGATTTCTCCTGGCCTGGGTTATAAAGATAAAGCACATTTGCAAAGGCAGCTCCAGCTCGGAGTTCAAACAGTCCCAGCGTTGAGGAATGTTCTGATTTGTGGGTTTGGTCCGAGTCCACATCAAACTTCAATTCCAAAGACGAGGGGAGATTGCCCCGGAGATAACGGGACATAGGCTGGAGGGTCCAGGGCTCTCCAGTTGGGGCAGGAGCTGAAACTCTCCCAGGCTGAGTTTCCCTTTCATATGCAAAGCTCCAGAACACTCAGCACTTGGAAATATTTTCCCAGTGAAGTGCTGGGAGATTTGCCACTGACTTCAGCGGAGCTTGGAATCCCTCCTAAATGTTTAATCCTCCATATGGGGGAAGCATTTCTCCTACTTTCTTGCAGATGGGGGGAAATGGGGAGGAATCACGTTGGAGCTGCTCGCCCAAGGCCAAAGCACGGCCAAGGCGAGCTCCCAAATTCCCTGGGGCTGAGCCCCGTGCTTGGACCTCGTGCCACAGTTTTCCTGGAGAATGGGATGCTGGAGGCCACACACGGAGTGGGTGTTCCTATTCCTATGCTCTGCTCCCTGTTTTCCTGGACCCAGGAGGACAAACTCTGCCTCCTGTGCCTGCTTCCACCACAGCCTGTTATCCAGGGGGCAATCCCACCCTCGGGAATGGGAACAGCAGAGCCTGGACACAAAACCTGTCCCCAGACTCCTTCTCCAGAGGAAGGTTTGAGAAGCCCTATCCCATTTTTCCCCAGCTGAAACACAAAGTTGGAGCACACTGGGATTCAATCAGGTCCATCCTGGACTGGAAATAAACATCCAGAGGGCATTTTCCCTGGAAAAACTCTAAGGTGGTGTGTGAGACTCCAAAGAAGCTTTGTGGTGGCCCAGGGGGCTCCCTGGTTTCTAATATCAAAATAGATCACATTATATTATTTATTAAAATAATATAATCTGTAACATATTATATGATAATTATAATTTATATTATAATATTCCATGACCTCTGGAGGGGCCCAATCCCTGCTCCACCCATCAGGAGGGGCTGGAAGAATTGTCAATGCACACACTGCAGGCAAGGACTGAGCGAGGTGGGATGAATCCAGAGCCTGGAAAAAGGGATGTTGATACAAGCCAGTCCCTCTCCGGTGCCTTGGGAGAGAAAGAGAGCCCTGGCAAGGCAATGCCTGGATTTTAATGGCTTCCTTAGACCCCTTTGCAGTAGAAGATCGTGGAATAATCTGGGGTGGAAGGAACCTTGGAAGAACATCCAGTCCAACCCCCCTGCAGTGAGCAGGGACAAAACCCCTAAATCTGCCTGAAACACTATAAAAAGGAGCCTCTTGGATACCTGGATATCGGATTTTGGATACTACATTTATTTGGAAGCAGGGAAGAGAAAGGTCTTGTGGGTCAGGCTTTGCCCTTACCTTGCTCCAGGAAATTTATGGGATCAAAAGCAGCTTGTACAGGTTAACAAGACTACAATGACTGAGCCCTGGGCCTCTCCTCAATCCCACAGCAACGAGGGTTCCCAGGATCCTGGTGGGAGCTGCAGCCAGGGAACAGGGACCTGAATACGCCTGCAATGGGAGATAAGCACAGAAGGACCAGAGGGGCTGACGGATAAATCCTTCCATTTTCTGTGCCTCAGTTTCCCAAACTGTGAGCAGGGAATGATGAAATCGTCTGGAAATGGTTTGGAGACGCAGAGATGAACAGGAAAAATAGGTGTTGGTTGTTGCTAATTTTAGCCCAGGAGTTGGGCTGCTCTGGACAAAGGACCAGGACCCCGGGCCAGGAAAATCCTTCCAGCAACACCCCAGTGCCAGGAGCCTTGCAAGGAAAACTTGGGAACGAGTGTGCCCAGGAGGAATGAACAGGACCCTGGACTTCCAGCCAGCAGGAAAAGGGAGCAAGGGAAAGGGCCAGGTGAGGGGGGAGGTGGGTGATGGAACAGGGAAAGCACCCGGAGCTGCCCAGGGATGGGGGAGCTGGGAGGGGAAACAAATACAGGAGAGCATCAGTGGAGGGGTCGGGCTCTGCTCCAGGGAACAGGGACAGGAGGAGAGGGAACCACCTCCAGCTGGGCCACGGGAGGTTTAAATTGGATATTGGGAATATTCTTTCATGGAAAGGGTTGTAAAGTATCAGGACAGTCGCCCAGGGCAGGGGTAGAGTCCCCATACCTGCAGGGATTTCAAAGCCCAGTGGATGTGACACTTGGGGACATGGTCAGGGGTGGCCTTGACAGGGCTCGGTGGACTTGGTGATCTCAGAGGGCTTTCCCAGCCTTAAGGATTCTGTGGTTCTGAGGACCTTCAATCCTGGAATGGTTTGGGTTGGAAGGGGCTTTAAAGCCCCCCCAGTGCCACCCCCTGCCATGGGCAGGGACACCTTCCACCAGCCCAGGTTGCTCCAAGCCCCATCCAACCTGGCCTGGGACACTCCCAGGGATCCAGGAGCAGCCACAGCTTCTCTGGGAATTCCATTCCAGTCCCTCCCCACCCTCACAAGAACTTTTTCCCAAAGCCTCATCCAACCTGCCCTCTTTCCAGAGTCATTCCTGACGTGGTTTTAAGGTTCCCAACTGATACAGCTCCATAATGAATATACAATCTATTAACATCTATTAATACAAAATACAAAATTAATATGAAATAATAATTAATATAGAATATTTCTAAATTTAAGCAATGAATACACAATATTAATATATAATGTAAGATATCAATAATTCATATAAAGTTAAATGATAAAATCATGTCATTAAATGTAGCATCTTTCAGCCTTTCTGGACTTTTTTTTTCCTTTTCTTTTAACCTTGTCAAAAATTCCTCTTGGAAACCTTTGGTGCTGAATTACAGACTTTAAAAAGTTTCATTAAAGGTTTGTTTTGCTTGAAATTGTCCAGATTTTTTTCACTGGAAGAAATTCCAGCCCCAAACCTATTGCTGTAGGAGCTGCCCCAGAGCAAAATGCTTGGGTGGATATTCCGGTTTAAAGAGGAAAATACCAATTGGCATTAAAAATTACCAGGCTGAGGGGAGCGATGGAAGAATCTTTCAGGACTTGGTGAAATGCATGGGATTGTTCCAAACCTTTCCACCAAAAGGGGACAGAATCAGGCTAAACAAGGGATAAAATCAGGCTAAAGCAGGCCTGGGGAGCACAGCAGTGGCTCCTGGTCCAGTTTAGACATCCTTCCTTTAAATTCAGCATTTCCAAGGAATTGGAGATTTCTAGACTGGAAGATCAAACTGGATTGGGATCTTTCAGCCCTGACTTTGAAGGTGGTTCAGCTTTGAGCAGGAGAACGGGCTGGGACACTCCAGAGGTGATTCCAACACTGATTATTCTCAGATTTCCAAATGACAGATGACGCAGCTCTGAAAATTCTCTGTGTTATTGTGTGTGTGCTGGGAGAGGAGACCCTTGGAGCTGGAGGAGACCCATGGAGCTGGAGGAGACCCTTGGAGCTGGAGGAGACCCTTGGAGCTGGAGGAGAGGACTCTTTGCTGGCTAAATGGCCCTGATTCCTGGCAAGAAACCACTCTGAGCCTGGGCAGACACTCAGGGAGCAAATTTATGGACTTCAGTGTTTTAAGCAAGGCCTTTAAATTTTCTGGAGGTGTCTTTGAGTCACACAGAAGGTGACAGAGCCAAGATGAAGTCACGGTTTGCTCTTGTTTGGAGGACAAATCCACAGGGGCTCAGTGGAGTTCTGGTGTCCTGGTTTTTATCTATCCTGGCCACGGAGCCAGGTCCGAGTCAAATATTCCCAACTGGCCTCTGGTAGGAGAACAGGAGCCCAAACCACACCAGGACATGGAGCAACTCACAGGGAGAAACACTGAGGCTTGTTTAGAAAATTGGTCAGCAGGTCTGGCCACCACCACTTTATATTCCTTTATTTATCACTCTGTGATTCCCGTGGGTCCCTTCCAGCTTAGGATATTCCCTGACTCCTGCTTCTGCCATGGCACTGTGAACTCCCAGGTCTCTGTCAGGTCCCTCTTTTTTCTTGGCCCTGAGAGCACCAAGTGATGATTCTTCTACCCAACACTCTCTGCTGGCTTTGCTCCAGGCCCAAGAGGAGGAGAGGTACGGACACTGCTGGAAGGAAAAGAATTTAAAAAAAAAATTAAGAATTTTAAAAATAGAATATAAAAAATGGAAAATAATCTCCTCTGCTGAGTGATTCCTCTGGCCAACTATTATGATCTATGAGCCAACAGTGTTCCTATGGACTGGAAAACACCTGGACCACTCCCAGGTCTTCACATGAGGCAGGAACGAAGCATCTTTTGCTGGGAATTGCAATGACCCAACCAAGGAATTTCAGTTGAGATTCCATTGAAAAGCCAGAGAAGCTGTGGCTGCCCCTGGATCCCTGCAAGTGTCCAAGGCCAGGTTGGACGGGGCTTGGAGCAACCTGGGCTGGTGGAAGGTGTCCCTGCCCATGGTAGGGGTGGCACTGGGTGGGTTTTAAGGTCCTTTCCGACCCAAACCATTCCATGATTGTCAGTCACTCCACTTTTCCAGGGCCAGGTTTCCTTGTCTGAACAAAAAGCAATCGATTATTAAGGAAACAACAAGGTTTGTTTTGAACTGGGAGCTCCTGCCCTGCAAGAAATTCTGTTGTGGTGAAGTTTCAACTTTTGCTCCCTCCGTGTGTGAGATTCCCCAGAAATCTGAGTATCCACATGCAAATATTTAACTTGTTCGTGGAAAAAAAGAGAGGAAGTATGTTGGCTCTGAGCTGCTTTGGAGAAAAACATCGTGTTTTGACATTTCTGAATCAGCCAGTTTTGTTTTGCTTCGTTGAACCAAACTGAAAGTTTGCACTTCAGCTTAATCCAGGGTGATCCGAGTGCTGCAAAACAGGCTCTTGGATGACTTTTCTTCGGAAGTCAAGGGACAGACAGGGGGCAAAAAAGGCCCAAACCGAACCCAGCCTTGACCTACCTCCAACCAAACAAACTCTGGGGGTTGGGGTTCCCTCAGCTGGTTCTGGATGCAGGGGAGGGGTGGCAGGTGAAGGGCTGAGAAGAGACATTTATTCTTGTTCCATGGTCCGTGGAGGGGGAAAGAAATCAAATTTAATCCAGCTGAATCGTGGAATCACAGGATGGTTTGGGTTGGAAGGGACCTCAAAGCTCAACCCATGGGCAGGGACACCTTCCCCCAGCCCAGGTGGCTCCAAACCCCTTCCAACCTGGCCTTGGACACTTCCAAGTACTAAAGAAACACATCCATGGTCAGTACCAGAAGGAAGATGAGAAGGAACCATCAAAGATGGATGATTTAGAGGGCTGGGCTTCTAAGGGGAGCATTTAAAAACCAGGGAGCACATTCCTGGTCCACATGATGCCTGGGAGCAGAAGGAAGAGAGGAACAAGTGGCCACTGCCACCATTCCCAGCAAAATTATCCAATTCCAAGCATTGAGACCTGGCTGCCATCACAGCTTGGGCACTCCTGGCTTTCCACAGGGTGGGTTTCAGGATGGAATGTCCACAGGCCAGTCCCTGTCCTGAAGGGAAGGAGAGGAGTAACCCAAAGAGGATTGGTGGAGTCCCATCCCTGTTCAAAAATGTGCGGATGTGGCACTTGAGGATGTGGATTAATGGCTTGGATTGATGGTTGAACCTGATGATCTTCTCCAGCCTTAAGGAATGTAGGATTCCATAAAGCATCATTCCTGCTGCATGGAAAGGTTGGAGAGTCCTGCATCCAGTTCTGACCAAACAGTGGCCACATGGGATGAAAATGTTCATGGGGCATCTCGGGAAAGTGCTCCTGGAAAAGCAACACCTAAACAACATGGAACATAACAGTGGGAGCTGGGAATGTCCCACAAGGCATCCTGGCCCACTCCAGTGCAGCCTGTGTGGGTCTCACAGTCCACAGAGCACTTGGATCTGAGCCTTCACCCTTCCCTCCTCTCTCCTCCTTGACTTTTCCTGGGATCTCTAAACTTCATCCTCTGGAGGTGGAGCACAAAGGCTGCACTGCAATAAAAGGCCTGTCTAGAATCCCAAACTCAAGTAATGACAGTGCTGGGAAAGTGCAGAGTCATGGAATGGTTGGGGTTGGAGAGGCCTTACAGATCAGATCATCTTGTTCCCATGGGCAGGGTCACCTTCCACCAGCCCAAGTGGCTCCAAGCCCCGTCCAACCTGGCCTTGGACACTCCCAGGGATCCAGGGGCAGCCACAGCTTTAATGGGCCAGTTACTGGTGGCCTTCAAGCCAGTCTTTTCCCTTGGATCAATGATACATTTTGCCCTTTCCCCACCACTAATTCCTGTGGGACGCAGGTATTTCATAGCTATTTCTATTTTACAGTTATTTTTATGTTCTCAGTGTAGACTCCTGTGTTGCCAGAGCCCAGTTGGCCATAAAAACATCCATTCCCCAAAGTCTTTATTTCCTTGGATGTTAGAAGGGACTCCGAGATCCTCAGAGTCCTGAACATTCCCTGTGATCCAGCAGGAAGGGAGGGGGTCTTTCTACAGGATCTCAGTGCTATTCCAAGGCGCTCCCCCTGCTCTCAGGTGGGAGTTTAATGCTCCAAGTGTACATAGAAACACGAGATCATTATCTGGGAGGAACGAGCCTGAAAAGAAAGGAGGAAACTTTCCGTGGAAGCGTCAGGAAATGTTTCTCAATGTTCAGACAAAACTGTCAGGCTGTGAAGGAGCCTCCGGGGGCCACGGAGGGATTTTTCCCCTCATGACTCATGTTTTGTTCAACTGGACAAAGTCAACAACTACAGGAGGGGAGCCCTGCTAACAGGAGTTGGGTTCGTGGATTTGGGAAGCTCTTGGCAGCGGATGGGCCATCCATCCTGCCACTTGGATCCTGTCTTGGCAGCCAGGACGAGTTCCAGACCCTTGGAGTTGGTCTTGTGTAACCCACTAATCCCAGGGAAAGGTGTAAATCCCGGTAACTGGGAATGGTTCTGGTTTCAGGTGTGGATCTGAGGATTGCAGGGACACAGGACACACCTCGCACCAAAGGCTGGGCGGACAAAGGACAATCTGCTTTATATGTGAGCTGCTTTCATTGGTTTCCTCCAATAAAAAGTATGAAATGCCAGTTAACTGGTGTGCTGGGCACTGGCGAGAGCACACCTTCAGTGCTGGGTCCAGTCTGGGCCCCTCCAGTCAGGAGGGGCTGGAGCAGCAGGAGGGGCTGAGGGGGCTGGGGGGGGTCAGCCTGGGGGAAAGGAGGCTCAGGGGGGACCTTCTGGCTCTGCAAGTTACTGATGGATCCAGGGTGGGATTGGGCTCTGCTCCCAGGGAACAGGGACAGGAGGAGAAGGAACAGCCTCAGGATGGGCCAGGTGGGACATCAGGAGGAATTTCCTCCTGGAAAGGGTGGTGAGGCCTTGGCAGGGGCTGCCCAGGGAGGTTTGGAGTGCCCAGCCCTGGAGGTGCCCAAGGCAGGACTGGCCGTGGCACTGAGTGCCAAGGTGGCCATCGGGCACAGGGTGGGCTCCGGGGGCTGGCAGGGCTTTTCCAGCCTCAGGGATCCTGGGATGCTGTGAAAAAGGTAATGATTAAATTTCATATTTACTGCATTGTTAGATTAGATTTTGCTGCAAACAGGCACACAAATAAATGCCCTTGCATGGGATGCAACTATTAAAACAAGTTTGTTGACTGAGATGTTCAGGGGCCAACACACTGATGAGCATCCCAAGATTCCTGGTTCCCTGAAGAGCATGGCACAGCCTCTGTCCACAAGGATTTCTCCAGGTCTTACATGGCCATCCACTCAGAGCTCTCATGGCTGAGTGCGAATTTAACCTCAGTCGGCTGGTGCCCAGAGTGGAGAACCCCCCAAACTGGGGCCTTGGCTTTTAGAGTCTCATGGCAAGCAGAGGCTTCTGAATGGGATCCCAAAAATCAGCTTGGGGACAAATCCATCCAGTATTAGCCTAAAAAACCCACTAAGGGCAAGGACACATCCTACCCATTAGGAAAAGGGTGGGAAGGACCTGGCAGAGGCTGCCCCATCCCTGGAAGTGTCCCAGGCCAGGTTGGACGGAGCTTGGAACAACGTGGGCTGGTGGGACGTGTCCCTGCCCATGGCAGGGGGTGGCACTGGATAGGCTTGAAGGTCCCTTCCAACCCAAACCATTCCATGATTCCGTGATTTTATGAACCAAACAGGTTTTGTTATTGAGTCCCTTATTCTAATTTCCTCTCCAGTAGCTCCCAAAAAGTGCTTTGGAATTTCCTTCTCTGCAAACTTTACCAAGGCATATTGGAAAAGGTGGAATCTCTTCTGGACTCACCCAGAGGACACCACAGCACTCCCGAAAACCAACCTGTGCCTGGGCATTCAGGTCTGGCCTGGGTGAGAACTGGTGCCATATTGCCACTTCAAAAGAAATAAATAAGACTTTTGTCACAGTGTTAAAGTAAATTTTAGGGAGAGAGACAGATGGAGTGAGGAGATGGATTCAAGCACCTCCTTGGTCCTTCCCATTGTTGCTAAAGCTGCACTGAACATCTTTCACCCCAAATCCCTCACAAACAGCTCTGTGAGTAGTTACTCCTCACATCCCTTCCTCCAACCAAGCCCTAAACCCTCAGAATTCCCAGCACTGGCTGGGACAACAAGCGCATTTGCTGACAGAGACCTTCTCTTTCCAGAAGTTGTTTGAAGCCAGTCCCGTAGGTTCCATGAAACACCGATGGCCTTGGACCCCGAGCCACGGAATGCCATGGGATGTTACTCAGCCATCAGAGCTGCCCAGTTTCCTGGAAGTTCTGAGAGAAATCCAGGAAACCTGATGGACAGTGTGAGTAATTCTTGATTAGTTTTATTTTCATTATTATTATTTCGCATGGTAGCAAACAGGGGAGCATAAATTCCACGAATGTGGAAGAGTCTTACCTGGAAGTTAGTCCCTGAGGACTCTCCAGCTCAACCACCAGGTTGGTTAAACCCGGATTGTTGTTATTGTGATTCACATCAAAACATCCTTCCAGCACAGCCTTGAAGGCCAGACCAAGGAAACCCAGTGCTGACTCATTTTTGTTTATAACCACATTCCCACATGGAAAAATCCATGTGAAGATCAGCAACCTGTGGGATCTTGGTGGGACACCCACCCAGGATCAAAGGACATGACTACACTCAGGCAGTTGCAGTGCCTAAAGCAGGTTTGCACCTTATAACAATGTTTTATGGTGGTGTTCTGTGTGTTGTGCAGTTTAGGGACAGGGTTTGCTGGTGGCCTCCAAGTGCTGGGTGATGGCTGGACTTGGGGATCTCAGAAGGCTCCTCCAACTTTGGTGATTCTCTGATTCCACGGCTCTCTTCGTCCCAAAGTGGGGAGTTTGCTCCATATATAAATCAAACCCCAACTTTTCCAGGGAAATTTTTCAGCAGGTGCTGCTGGGTGGGCCTGACAGAACCCAGCCAGGGCCAGAAGAGCTTGAAAAACTCAGGCCAGGTCTGGTCCTGCCACTGAAACTGAGGATAATGAGCTGGGACAATGTCCCAGCCCCACTGGGTTTCACTGGAAGTCTTTGGTGGCTGCAAACATCTCTGCATCCAGAGAAGAGAGACCAAAATTCATTAATATCCTGCAAATCTGGAAGAAAGAAATGCCCAGAAATGAAGTTGATGGTCTCAAAAACATCCCATTTCTTCCCACAGTCACAAACTTGTGTGCCATGAACACCCACAGGGATTTCTGGTGTCACGTTGGACATCCCAAGGGATGTTTGCTCGGGGCCCTCTGGAAGGAAGGTGAGAGAGGGGCAGGAAATATCACAGGTCTAAGAACAAATAACAGGGCATTTTACAAGAACCTTGGCATAAAGTTCATCAACCAGGAGACACAAACCCTTAGAAAAGCAGGGTCTGTTTCTTCGGCCGCTCAAAGAGACAGAATTCAGTATCTATGAAGGGATTGCTCCCCTCCCTTTCACCTGCACTTGTTTTTCCCCAAAGACAATGAATATTTATTATTTTTCCTGACTTTCTCCAGCTTTTCCCCTCAATTTCTTGGTAGTTGCCTCTTTTTCCCTCTCATCCCAGGCAGCATCCCGGGAATGCCAGAGGTGACACCTACTTACCCATCATCTATCAATGAGCAGTTGTCAAGGCTCCTCCAGCTTTACTTCCTGGAAAAATTCCTGGGCAGGGCATGGAAACAAAATGTTTGGGAACACAGAGACAAGAAGACACTGACTGGCAGCCAAGACTCATCATTATTTTAATTAATGACCAAGAGGAGGGTCATTAGCACGCAGAATATATTTACTAAAGCAATTGAGGAGAGGCTGGAAGTCCCTGGGAGCTCGGGAGAAGAGTGGAAAATGGGTTTGAGAAACTTAAAAAAAAAAAAAAAAGGATAGAAAAAGAAGGGTGACATTGGATAGAAATTAGAAGGGGAATAATCACTTTTCCATGGACAGAAAGAAAGGGAAGTCTGGCTTTGGAGAAGGGTTAAAAAATGGATTTAGGGAAAAAGTGAGGGTGAGGAGCTGAATGTGAGTCGTGGAATCATGGAATGGTTTGGGCTGGAACGGACATTAAAGCCCACCCAGTGCCCCCCCCTGCCATGGGCAGGGACGCCTCCCACCAGCCCAGGTGGCTCCAAGCCTCATCCAACCTGGCCTTGGACACTCCCAGGGATCCAGGGGCAGCCACAGCTTCTCTGCCCAACCTGGGCCAGGGCCTGCCCACCCTCCCAGCCACCAATTCCTTCTCAGTATCCCATCTAAATCACCCCTTTTCCAGCTGGAAACCATTCCCCCTTGCCTTGTCCCTATACACCTTGTCCCCAGTCCTTCTCCAGCTCTCCTGGAGCCCCTTCAGGCCCTGGAAGGCCACAATTAGGTCACCCTGTGGTCCTGTTAGAGAGTGCAAACCCCTCACTGGGCTGCAAATGGCAAAGGCAGACCCGAGATAATCCCCCAGTTGTGTTCTGTCCTGCCTTGGACACATCCCCATGTCCAGGTTTGGGGGATGCACTTCCAGGGAGCTGTCAGAGACCAACTGGAAGGAAGGGAGCAGAGGCAGAGGTCTGGGATGCACATGCTGGGAGACAGACCAACAGAATGGAGGTTTTACCTTGGGAAACATGGATGGTGACATCCTAAAATCATGGAATCATTATGGTTGGAGAAGACCTCCAACATCTCCCAGTCCAACCATCAGTCCATCACCACTAGACCCATGTCTGTAAGTGCCACATCCCACAGGGATTTTAAGTCCCCCCAGGGATGGGGACTCCAAACCTCCCTGGGCAGCTGTGCCAGGGCTGGACAGCCCTTTCCAGGAAGGAATTTCCCCACTATCCCACCTGCCCCTGCCCTGGCCCAGCCTGAGGTCGCTCCCTCTCCTCCTGTCCCTGTTCCCTGGAGCAGAGCCCAATCCCACCCTGGATCCATCAGGGACTTGCAGAGCCAGAAGGTCCCCCCTGAGCCTCCTTTTCTCCAGGCTGAGCCCCCCCAGCTCCCTCAGCCCCTCCTGCTGCTCCAGCCCCTTCCCAGCTGATCCGATGGGAACTGCCTCCTACAAGGCTGTTGCAGGGCAGGAGGAATCAGCCCTTCCCCAAATCCACGAGGATCAGAGAGCAGAGCTGGGTTTCAATTGCAGCAAGAACAGAATAAGCTGACAAGTGACAGGGCAGGGAAGCAGAGCCACACGAAGCGGGATGGAGGATATTCCCGGAGGCCTTTCCTGCCAGATGAGGTTAAAATCCGCTCAGGATGCTGTCGCTGGCGCTGTCCTGGAGCAGGGACACGTTGCAGGTGACCTCCTGAGATCTCTTGGAGGCCCGTGCTCCCGCTGCCTGCCGTTCCCACTGAGCCAGCTGGACTCTGCTCCCCGCTGAGCACACAGCGTGGCCCCAGGGCCCCGAGCAGGACGCTCGTCCCGGGGTCCCTCGGGAGCAAACCTGCCCTGGCAGCATCTTGGTGAGGCTGCACATCCATCTCCACCACAACAAAGAGACTCTTCCCAATGCGGCTTCTGCCCCTGGGATGGGACAGCCCTGGATGTTGGGACAGACTGGGAATGAGAGGTTGGAAAGCAGTGCCGGGAAAGGACCCCGAGGGTCCTGGTCAGGGGCCAGCTGGCCACCAGTCAGCAGTGTCCTGGAGCCAGGAGGGACATCCCTGTCCTGGAGTGACATCCCTGTCCTGGGGGGACACCCCTGTCCTGGGGGGATACCCCTGTCCTGGGGGGACACCCCTGTCCTGGGGGGACATCCCTGTCCTGGGGGAGCACCCCTGTCCTGGGGGGACATCCCTGTCCTGGG
>VWZG01011107.1:42974-69526 GCA_013396735.1 Grallaria varia
GAAGAGGAGACTGAGGGGACATCTCAGTGCAGGGACAACTCCCTGTGGAGGGGCAGAGGAGGGGCAGGCACTGAGCTGTGCCCTGTGGGGACCAGGGACAGCCCCAGGGAAGGGCTGGAGCTGGGCCAGGGCAGGGCCAGGTGGGATCTCAGCCAAAGGCTCTGCTTTGCCCAGAGGGTGGTCGGGCACTGCCCAGGCTGCCCAGGGCAGTGGGCACGGCCCCAAGGCTGCCAGAGCTCCAGGAGCCTTGGGATGATCCTCTGGGGCACAGGGGGGGATTGCTGGGGTTGGGGCTGGGCAGGGCCAGGGGTTGGACCCCGTGATCCCTGTGGGTCCCTTCCCGCCCAGAACATCCTGGGATTCTGGGATCCTGTACTAAGAAGTTAACAAGAAGCTGTGCCTGGTTCCTTCCCCAGAAGTCTCCATGGAGCCTGAGCAGGGCAGGGAGAGGTGGCTGGAGCCTTTTACCTCCTTCATCTTGCACAGGGGGGGATCGGCGGAGTGTCTGTGCACGGCCAGGGGTTGGACTGGATGGTCCTTGGGGGTCCCTCCCAGCTCAGCACATTCTGTGACTCCATGAGCATCCCGGAATAATCCGAGCTAATCAGGAGAGCCTGGCTGGAGCTGTTTGCCCAGGGAATGCTGTCCCGTGCCAGCCAGAGTCCCTCTTGCAATCAGGGATGTGTTTAATTGCTGGAAACATAAAGACATGCAAAGAAACAGCAACTTCTGCATCCTACCCATGGAAAAACACACGACTACCCTTTTATGTTTCCCTGGAAGCTGCTTCCAGGGCTGTGGTGCTGAAGGGCTGCCTGAACACACGGACATTCCTGGATAAAGCAGCTCTGAATCACCACTATTGGGAAAATTGCTTCCTCCAGGGAATTATTATCATTTCTGCCCCTGGAGTCGATCCAAGGCAATAATTCCTTTCCTCAGGATCCTGGTTGTTATTGCACCCACAGTTCCTCAGGATGAGGGGTGCAGCCAAGGGGCACAAAAAGGGCTTTTCTGCCCCAAAAGGTCTGGGTCACTTCACACCCTTCCCAGCAACTGAAGCATTTTGTTGGATCCTCTGGGGATTGCCCTGGCTTGGGAGAACTTTTGCTTCTGCAGAAGGAATGAAGATGCTGTTTCACCAAGGACCAGTCGCCGTTTAACACCCAGAGCATCCTCCATGATTTCATATTCCTGATCCTATTGCCTGTGGAAGAACCTGCCCCACCTTCTTATGCCCAAAGCTGTCTCTGCCTTCCAACTTTTGTGTCCCTTGGTTGCCCCACAGGAGGAATTGCGGGCGCAACAATAACCAGGAATCCCGAGGAAAGGAATTATTGCCCTGGATCGACCCCAGGGGCAGAAATGACAATAACACCCGGGTGGAAGCAAAGCCTGAGCAGAAACTTCTGCCTTCAGAGAGCAGAGATTTCCAAGTGGCTCCATTTTTTTCCTAAAATTGTAACTTTTAGAGGTGGATTCTCAGCTCTGCTCTCTCCCTGCCCTGCTGCCCAGGTTTTATTCCAGCACGAGCTCCCCATTTCACGTGTCCCTTGTGCAATTTGCTGTCCCCCAGCAGCAAAGGCAGAACACCACAAATGTCAGCAGGAGTCGTGGATTTAGGGAAAAGCATCAGGATAATGAACGTCTGGCTCAGTCTTCAACAGACAGGACAATCTGTTGGGTCACCTGTTGGGCTGTAAACTACCACTCCTTGAGTCTTTTTTCCCCTCCAAAGGTCCCATTGGAGGCAGAAAAGAGGCACCTGAGCTCTGACTTCCACCAAGACCACCCAAGAGTGATGAATCAGCCTCATCCCCAAGCAAAGAGAGCAAGTTCTCTTGGGCTGGAATGTTATAGGATGAAAGGAAACTGCCTCAAGTCATGCCAGAGGAGGTTTAAATTGGATATTGGGAAAATTTCTTCATGGAAAACACAAAAACAGACTGCCCAGGGCAGGGGCGGAGTCCCCATCCCTGGAGGGGTTTCAGAGCCCTGTGGATGTGGCACTTGGGGACACGGTCAGGGGTGGCCTTGGCAGTGCTGAGTTAATGGAGTGGAAGAACTCTGAGGTCCTTTCTAACCCTAATGATTCCATGGCTGTGTTTAATGGGAGATCCCAGTTTCGGGGCTGTTCTCAGTCAGATGCTTCATTTATGGACAGTTCCCATCCAAACCAGGACACTCAAGGCCATTGGGGGTCATTTCTGGACATCAAAATCCCTCTGGCTTTTGGGAATCCAGTGACCTTGGAGGGTGGGAACCTTAATGGGCACCTCTTGGCCTTAGGAGACCACACAGGGCTGTAATTAGGACAGCACTGATGAGCCCCAGGCTCCTGGGTGTGGAAACGGGGCTTCCCAAGGCTGCAGAAAACTGGGATGACAAATACATTCCGAATGATAAAGTCCAGAAAGGGTCTGAAGTCTGGGGAGGAGGAGGAGGAGGAGGAGGCCAGGTTGTCCAGGGCGAGGTCCGTGTGAGCCGAGGTGGAAACAGATGAATGTAAGGAAAGGAAAATTTCAGCTGAATCTCCGGCAGCGTTTCCTGACAGTGAGAAGCACAGGGCACCCCTGGGAATGCCCTGGGAACAGCCTGCTCGGAGTCACTCGCTGCCCAGAGAGCTGATAACCAAATGTGAAGGAACAATCCCCGACGGCCCCCCCGGGCCCCCAGGGCTGACCTCAGAGGTGTTCTTTCCACCTCTAATCTCCCCACTATCGCCCCGAGAGCGACGGGAAGCGCTGAGCTCACACCCTGTGCATCCCTGGGAAGGCAGAAATCCTTGGGATGTCAGAAACAGGGCAGGGAAGGGGCTGCTTCAGACAGGGGCAGGGGGACAGCAGAGCACTGCTTGGGACAGGCTGGCCAGAGTCCTGCAGCTCCCTGGGCTGGGGCTCGTGGAGGAAAACAGAGGTTGCAGCCCAGGCTGTGAAATCCCTGCAAGTGTCCCAGGCCAGGTTGGAGGGGGCTTGGAGCCACCTGGGCTGGTGGGAGGTGTCCCTGCCCATGGCAGGGGGTGGCACTGGATGGGCTTTAAGGTCCCTTCCAACCCAAACCATTCCATGATTCTCTAAGAGTCTTGGTGAACTCTGAGCTCCTTCCTGCAGATGGATGGTGCTGTTCTTTCCTAAATGGAGTTGTTTTTGTGGGATGTTCCTGGGAAACCCACCCAGAGCCCAGGCATGGCAAAACAGACAGGAAAGGTAAACAGCTGCCTGTAATGTGTGACAGTTTTTTGCAGTGTCACCAGTGCAGGACAGATCATGTGCCTTCAGCCTTCAACTACCCACCCAGCTCCAGCCCCTGAGAAGATCTCACGTGCTTCCCGACCTCTGTGATACCAGATTCCCAGTGGGACACACCTGGGCAATGTCTTCCTCAGGGTCTGAGGAGAACGAATCCCTTTCTCTCCTATTTGAAATCCTGCAGCAAGAGCTCAGAGCTCCACCCTTCAGGAATTCCAGCTGACTGCCTGCCCCAGGCTCCCCCCAGGCCAGAACTCCCTGCCTGCCTCTCCAGCTTGGATAAATCACCACAGCTCCCAGAAACTGGGCTGCATCCATCCCCCAGAGGGTCCCTTTGCTCCCCCCACCACTGCCCCTTCCCTGCTACCCTGCAGGTAACTCCTGAGGGTAAGGAAGGGAATATTCCCGGGCGAGGATGGATTGCTCTGCCTGTTTCCACTTGGCACTGGAGCAGTTTGGCGTGTTCATGGCAGAGACCTGGAGCTGCTGGAAGTCCCTCAAACCCAAGGAGATGTTCCAGGAAGGGTGTTTGCACCAGGTGAACTCATTTGCCCCGTGGCTGATCCCAGCTTGGTGTATCCCAATAATTCTGCAGGACAGGCTCTGTTACGGAGCACAAGGATCCAACCCAGCTCCTGGAGGGACCAAACCCCAGCGATCCCCTGATTAATAATTTAAATAATCCCTGTGAATAATCACTGAGCCTCTTTTCTCTTCCACCTTGGACATTACCCTGCCAGGACAATTTCTCTGGCTCTTCTTCCCTGGGATTCCCAGCGGCCTTCCCTAAACCAAGGCTTTTGGGGCTGCATTCAGCTCATCTCCAGTCTGATTTCCATGATCTAAACCAGCCCCGTGGAGGGGAGTCCCACCCAGCCACAGCTCAGGATTTCCTGACAATTCACCAGGAGCAACCTGAAGAAAGAACCCAGCTGGGTTAACATAAGGAGAAGGAGGAGGAGAAGGAGAAGAAGGAGAAAGAAGGAGGAGGAGGAGGAGAAGGAGAAGGAGAAGGAGAAGGAGAAGGAGAAGGAGAAGGAGAAGGAGAAGGAGGAGGAGGAGGAGGAGGAAAAGGAGAAGGAGAAGGACATTGTTCTGCCTTGTACTTTCCATTCTTTCCAAACTGGCAAGAAAAGCAAACCTTGCCCACAGATCCTCTGGAAGGAGGGAATTGTTCCCAGATCAGAGTGGAACCACTGGATTTTATGATCTCCTCCCAGTCTGGGTGAAGAGGGAATTGGGAAGCGGTCCTGGAGCAGGGAGGGGATGCGGGGCACCATGGGGAAGTGGTTGTCCTCTGGTCTAGTGCTCCCTTGTGGATGATTCATGTAGAGAGCCCACCCCATTCCCACCACTCTCCCTGTCAGGATCAGGGACTGAGGAAGCACCAGCAGCCCCCAGTTCCAGTGCTGCTGGTTCCCTGAGCACATTTTCACCTCCCAAAGCCTTGGCTTTGCCCATAAACCACGGCTCACACCAGAGGGCACATCCCTGCCAGGCCAGCTCGCCCCTTCCCCACCCTGGAGCCCACCCTGCCAGGCAGACACCTCCTCCCGAGCATCCTGAATTTCCCTCATGTCCTGCTGCCTCTCGGCTGGATCCTCCCCGGGCAGGGCTCTGGCCTTGTTTGGCTTTCCAGGGAGGCTCAGAAAACTTGTCATCCCAAGCACGCGCTGTTGTTTTCCTTTGGTTCCATGGGCTGTGTTGGATTTTGAACCCTGCTTGGCTCCTCTTGCCATGGATGTTTTAGTGCTCTCTGGGTATTGGTTTGCTTGTTTGTGGAACAGCCGGAGAGCTAGGGCTGGGGAGGCATCAAAATCCAATGCATTATTATTATTATTATTATTATTATTATTATTATTATTATTATTATTATTATTATTATTTTCCTGATTACATGCTGGCTGAGCACCCACGAGGAGCTAGGAATGAAAACCATGCCGGTTATGTGAGGAATGGGGAGCAAACAGAGCCGCTCTGCAGCAGAAAAAAAAAGGAATAACAAAACAAACTGCGGCTTCAAATCGACTCCCAGTTGGTTGGGAAAACATGTGTGTTTATTTAAGCAAGTGGTGGCAGAGATAAGAATCTATTACATGGTTAATTTTCCATGAATGTGTTTCTAATAATCAGTTGATATTTTAACATATGATAACTTGTCATATTAAACCCCCATCAGATTTCCATGATAAGGATTTTGCTGGGCTTCTCCTTCCAGTTTGAGATGATTATCAAAGCCAGCCCAGCCTGAAGATTAGCGAGGGGTTTTTATCACTCCCACACTGCTCTCGTTAATTCTTAATAAATCTGCTTTCAATAATCATCTCTAAAGAGGCAATCGCTGCTTGGTTGTGTTGGAACCCAACAGCAGTTCCCTGGGGGACTGCAAACCCTGTCAGAGCTCCTGCCATGAGATCCCGGGTGCCAGGGGACAATTTGGGATTGCCCTGCTCCGCTGGCCAGGTGCAGCTGCAGCCATGGGTGTCAGAGATGACCCTCTGCTCCTGGGAAGGGTCCTGTCACCTGCAGGATGAGACACAAAAAGGATGGAGAGGGAATTTTGCCAAGGGCATGGAGAACAAGGGGGATGGCCTTGAGCTCAAGGAAGGCAGGGATAGGTGGGATATTGGGAAGGGAATTGCTGGCTGGGAGGGGGGGCAGGCCCTGGCCCAGGTTGGGCAGAGAAGCTGTGCCTGCCCCTGGATCCCTGGAAGTGTCCAAGGGCAGGCTGGACGGGGCTTGGAGCAGCCTGGGCTGGTGGGAGGTGTCCCTGCCCATGGCAGGGGGTGGCACTGGGTGGGCTTTAAAATCCCTCCCAGCCCAAGCCATTCCCTGATTCTGTGGTTCTATTCATGGAGTGTACCGGAGCCTTCAGTGGCATGACCCTGACAGCAGATGAGGCCCCACCTCTGGAATCCCAAATCCTGCTCACATTCCCACACTGCACTCAGGGATCCTCGGGCTCATCCCCCTCCTGCTTTCCTCCATGCCACCTTTTCCCCGGGGCTCCTGCAGTGCCCAGCTGTGTGGCTGTGCCGCAGCCCTGGGCGCACATCTGGAAAGGGCAGCTGGAAGCAGCGCAGACCAAGACAAAGCCCCTCTCCGGGGTGCCCTGCTGTGGGTACAGGCAGCCCGGGCACAGTCAGCACCACAGACAGAAACCACATTTTTCCCCTCCCCTCTCCCTTTCCGTGCTCATCTCTCGTTTTGTTCTCAGGGAATTTGAGCTCCAGGAGCAAACACAAACCTCCCAGACCCCGCTGCTGCTTCAGCAGCTTCTCTTCCCCCTCCAAAGGGCAGCTCTGCTGGCACCTTGGGGGCTGGGGGGGGTGGCTGCCAGGGTGGGGGAGAGGACATTTAGTGCAAAAATGTCACCGAGAGAGAAAATAAAAACATTTGTTCAGTTACAGGACAAAGAGAAAGGGATTCCAACTGAAAGGGAAAATGTAGGGTGGATATGTGGAATAAATTCCTGGCTGTGAGTGTGGGCAGGCTCTGGCACAGGGTGCCCAGAGAAGCTGTGGCTGCCCCTGGATCCCTGGGAGTGTCCCAGGCCAGGTTGGAATACCCTGGTCTGTGGAAGGTGTCCTTGCCCATGGCAGGGGTGGGAATGGACGGCCTTTAAGTTCCCTCCCAGTCCAAACCGTCCCCTGAGTCTGTGAAATACTCTACCTGCTTTTTTAAATGTATGTTGAATTAAAGAGCTTCTTAAAGCGTGGCTTTGGTTGGTGATTGCAGCAAGAAAGTGATGGAGATGAGTGAGGTGAGAGGAGGGGAGAGATGGAAGGTCCTGCTCAATAATATGGGATGAACTCACCACTGCTATCCTCTAAGAGGCTTTTAGGGGAAAATGTCATTTCACTGAGATGAAAACCCCATCTCACATATTTTTTGCCCAAAAGATACACCTTTCAGAGATTCCTTCTCTCTCACTGTCATTTCAGCCGCGTTTCAGGGCGAGCTCCAGATCACAGACACACAGAGAAAAGACACAGAAAGTGTTTTCTGCTGGTCCTGCAACCTCCCCTTGGCAAAAGGAGCTCCAGGCTGTGAATGGGAGTAGAATCCTGGAACTGTTTCTCCTGGAAGGTACTTGAAAACACAACCAGTGCCACTGGGTGCCCTGGGCAGGGACCCTTCCTGCAGCCCAGGCTCAGAGCCCTGGCCAGCCTGGCCAGAGGGGTGAGGGTGTCCTTGGTGTCCACGGGGGTCCCTCTGCTCAACTGGGATCCACTGGCTGCTTTCCTTTGGAACAAACAGGGGACACATCCCAGAGATACTTTCAACAGCACATTTAGTAGAAGTTTGTTCATCCCTATCCGTGTGTTTAGAGAAGGAAAAGTACCGGTGAGATCCCAACCACTTCCCCAGCTTCCAGTATCTTCCTGGGAGCTCTTGAAACCCAATTTCATTTATTTTTCAGACCCAACCACTCTGTCCTTCCTGAGATCATTTATATCCCCACTGGAATCAGACCAACTGCAACTATAATCTTGTACCAGTCCATTCCCAGTCAAGCTGGATAATGCCTCGAGACAGAAAGGACCTGAGGAAGGCAAGACATTCCTGAAGAGCATCCATGGGAAGGAGCCAAAGAGCTTTTCCTCACCTGTGTCTGAAGGACAACTGTGAAAAACAACTGCCAGGACAACTCTGGGCTCAGTCGTGACACAACAAATTCCCACCCTGGCAGTGAGAGGAAATCTCCATTTCCTAAAAATAGGTGCTTTCTCCAAGTGTTTTCCCAGCCTGGAATCAGGTCAGATTAAGCCAAAGCTAAGCACTTCTAGCAGTTTTCCCTTCGGGGCCAAAATCGCTTTGTTTGGGTGCTGTCGGGGAATTCTTTGTTTGGTTTTAATAATTTGCATTTCAGGGAGAGGGAAACTCAGGGTGTTTTCCATGAGGTTCCATAACTTTAGAGAGAGAAACCTCTGGAAGTTTGTCCCAGTGGGTGGCACTTTTGCCCGTGAAACACCCAAAACTCCAGGATTTGAGGCTGATGTTGAAGGAATGGGACAACTGAAAGATTTAGGGAGTACAGAGAACTGAGATGACAGGCACGACAAATTCCCTCCCTCCCCAGAGTTTTGGTTTTTTGAAGTTTTTCTGTTTTCCACAGATCTGGAGGAAAAAAATCTGCCAAAGGAATTGCAGAAGCAGCAGGTGACAAAGAGCTCTGTCCAAGGAAGGGCCTGGAGGACCTTCAGGAGGAATCAGTGTTAGCTCAGCTCCTCTCACCGCGGAGTTTTGGGGCTTTGTGCTGCAGAAATGTCAGCAAAGGTCAACCTGGAGCTCCACCACAAAGTGCCATTTGCCGTTTGCTCCACAGTGATGTGGAGAACTTGAGTCATCTCAGCCTGACAAATGAATAGTTGGCGTTTTATGCCATTAATTTGGGAATTACCACCCTTCAAATGGAGTTTTTCAACTTGTTGAGCTTGGGTGAACTCTTGCCTTCGCTTGAACAATTCCATATATTCCTTTTGGTCTTAAAAGTGATGGAAATAAACTCCGGGAAACTTTTTAAAGTCTTTTTTTTTTTTTCTTTGTTTTGGTTTTGTTTTGTTTGCTTAATCCCAGGCCACTGGAAAGTGAAACTTTCCTCTCTCTGAATGTACAGCCAGAGGGATCTGCAACTGGGGGACTGTTTGAGCTCTTTTCCCGAGCAGCTCTGGGAGCACAAAGGCCAGGCTTGGACTTTGGGATTGCAGGAACACAGGGAGAAACAGGCAAAATCCATGGCTGGCACAAAACTTAAGGACTGAAAGCCAGGTGCCATTCCAGAGTTTGGTCAAGAAGGGATTCCCTTGGAACCCCTTTTCCCTGGGGCAGCTGCCAGGCACAGGAATTTTTGGCTGGAATTGTTGCCAGAAGCCACCTGCAACCTTCCAAAAGTTTTGACAACAGGGAAATATCCAGGGAATGATCCTGTTGTCACCAAATAATTTACATTGAAAAATCATTTGAAACAGTCAGACCTTCAAAATCCCTAACCAGACTTCCTGTTTTTACTCAAAATTCCTCTCGATTCCTAATTTTCTTCCCGCTCTCAATTAAAATTTCAAACTCCTCTGAATTCAAGAATTCAGATTTCTGTGACCTGAAATCCGACACTTTCTGGTTTACCAAATATTTTGGAACATCCTTCGGCTCAGGAGGTCCAAAAGGAATTTGTTTCTTATTTAGAACTTCCAGTTAAATGTAAAAATCAGCCCCGGACAGGTCAGGTCCTGCCGGTGGAGGATTTCAGAGGTCAAATATCTGTCAAAACATGACTCAAAACGGGGTGAGTTGATTTCTTCTCAACAAACCAACCACAGGAGTCAACGGGATCGAGTTTCCTCCAAACAAAATCCTGGCCATTTTTGGCCCTCCAAAAAACCAGGAAAACGTCAGCCCAGAAGGACAAGAGCTCAGCGAGTGCCATCCTTTGAGGAGGGACACTTGTCCAAGGAAAAGGCTCAGACATGGGTGACTCCAAAATCACTCGTCCCCTTCAGGAGGGTCCAAAACTCCCGGAATTTCTCTGCTCTGGTTTTGGACCACGAACGTTGGGATGCCCTCAGTGTTGGCCCCCTCAAGGCAGGGGTTTCAACACACCAGAGGGCTCAGGGAAAGCCCTTTCCAAAAGAATCCTTTCCAGAAGAAAACTTTCCAGAATAATTTCAAGGTCGTCTCATAATAAATTGCCAAGACAACCGGAGCCCAGCCCAAGTTATAAATAAGTTTTCCAAACAGAATATTCCTCAGTTGGAATTCAGGCCCTGCCATGACTTGGTGGAAGGGACAAGTCCTGTCCTTTCTTCCCTCTCATAATCCCAGGTCAAGGTTTCCCTTGTTCCTGGGAATCCTGGGGTACAGAGCCCTCCAGGATGGATCCTGCCCTTTCTCCAAACCTCCTTCCCATGGTGGGATCCACCAGGACCTTCACCCAGGTGGCATTTAATGACCCAGCAGGATGGAAAGGTGGGGAGACCAAGAGGTTCCTCTGAGGGCTGCCCCACGAGGGGCTGCAGAGCTGATCTATGGCCCAGGGGGTGAGGGCAGGCTCCTATTCCTTGGCCACATTCCAAGCAGAGTGTAAAAGGATCCATCCTGGCTTCTTCCAACCCTCCAGCTGCTCGACCACCCCCCTCCCGGAGCTTCATCCATCAGGGAGGGAGGCAAAGACCTGCAGGAGCAGCTCGGTCCTCTCGGAGCCCTTTCATTTGCTGGGCTGGGCAGGGGATCATTTGTCTTTTGGCACAGAGCACGAAGGTGGTCGGGACACCTGAGGTGGGGCCGAACTCCAGCCCAGAAAATGAGGGAATTCATCAAACCCAAGGAGGCTCCGATTAATCATCCTCTTCCTCAGGAAAGGTGGGGACAAGCCCTTTGTCACTCTCATCAATCACAGCCCCCCTTCACAGACGTTGCCAACAGCAAAGTCTTCACAGAAAGGAAAAGAAGAGCAGAAAAGCCCCAAAGTTGTTGAATTTGGATGGTTTGTTGTTTTGGGTTTTTTTCTTTTACTTTTTGGTTTGGGTTTGTTTGTTTGTTTTAATTAAAAGCTCTGAGCAAAGGAGAGACAATGACCAAAAAAACCAGCTCCTGTTTTCCAAAGTGTCACACTTGGTGAGACCTTCTGGTCTCCAGTCCTGTCAGTCTTTGGTGCTCCTGGCAGGAAACAGGGATGTTCCAGCGCCCAGCTCCCCGAGCTGATCCTTATATTCCAGCTGCACTTCCCAGTCTCCCAGGAATTACATTTGCCTTGTGTTTGTGGGCAGAAAACTTTTTCAGATGCTCCATTGCAGGATTAAAGTCATAAAACTTTTAATTAAAAAGAGTAATAAAATCGTTTTAGTTATAATTTGTTCTGAAATAATTTAATATTAAATAATCCAAACTGTCCATCACCTTTCCAGCAAGAAATCCAGGACTAAATCCACATTCAGCCTTGATGAAAAATGGGAGTTTGGCAGAATTTCCTCATCCGTGGCCTTTTGGGGAAGGGGAGTTTTAGGGACTATTCCAGTTCCTTGAAAGACCCCTCCCCGTGGGCCAAGAGCTCCAGGAAAGGAGAGACAGGAAAGTGTCCTCACTTTCATGTTTCCTGATGGAATTCATTCCGGGAGGGATTGGCAGTTCATGGTCCTTGGTGGGCACATCCCTCTGCTCCCTGAACAGGATAGATCTGTGTTTGGGAGGGTGGATTGGCACTACAGGTCAGGCCTGTTTATCCATGAAATTATCCACAAGGACACTCAGCTCCTCCCGCAAAAACCCTGGAGATGAGGGTGGGAGAGCCAGGCTCAGGCTTTGATAGCCTTTTCCAAAGGTTTCCCAGGTCCTGGTGTGGAATACATCCATCTCCCTTAATCTTAACATGGCTCACAGGGAACAGACTGTGGGGAGCTGTTAGTTGGCAAAATCCTCCAACAATCCCCAAAAAATAAGGAAAAACCAACAAAACCGATGCTTCTCTAGAGAGGAAGGAGTGGTATTGCTGTTTTCTGCCTGTGCTTCCCAGAAAAGCCAGGGATCAGCCTAGGAATCCTTGGATTGCAAGGATGTGATTGGGGGTGGGAGCTCTGTAGGACACCAGGCTGGTTCCTGATGGTGAAATCTGGAGGTGTTTGTGGCTGAGGAAAACACAAATCCAAAAGTTCCCAGGTAGCAAGAGACAGGATGAGGTGAAACCACCTCAAGTGTGACCAGGGGAGGTTTAGGTGAATATTCAGGAATATTTCTGCATGGAACAGGCAGTGGTTGGAGTCACCATCTCCGGAAGTCTTGGGTATGGCTCTTGAGGACATGGCTTAGTGGAGGTGCTGGGTTGACATTTGGACTTGATGGTCTAAGAGGTCTTTTCCAACCTTAACAATCCCATGAGTCTAAAATCAAACCTAAACTCTTTCTCCAAATGAGGAGTTGGAGGAGATTCCTGTCTCCTGCCACAGTGGGTTCTGCTCCCTTAAAACCCAAAAAGATCAGTTGGAAATGATCTGGGAAGCCACAGGACACGTCCGTTCCCCAGGTCACCTCTGGGCAATCCTGGATGGGAGAGATGAAAACATTTTGGGGAGAAAACCAGGAATTTTTAAAGCAAAGGAGATTCCCCCACGTTGTGAAGCCCTTTCACAGCAAGAGACATTTCCAGCTTCCAGGGACAGGTCTTGGGAGGCTCCCCTTTGATTTCCAGTGGGAATTTTCTCCATGATGGGTGACTGGAGCTCTTTTTTTTCCATCAGTCTTGTCCATCTGCATCTAAGAAAGACTTCCAGCCTAAAGCTACGGACTCGGTGGGTGTTGGGAAATCTGGACTGTCAAATAAACCTTGGGAACAATTATTTTCTTAAAATGCATTTATGTATGAAGAGAAAAAATAGAGAGATGAACAGATTCTGACGGCTCCTGGCACTTGTTGAAGGCAACTCGACCACCGCCCCGGGAACAGAGAATCCATTGTAATTCCCAATATATTCGGGCCCAGTAGCCAAAAGCAACAAACAAACTTGCCACAAAATGGATGTGGAAAGGAAGAACCAAAACTAGGGAGAGGAACAGGGAGATCTGGAGAGGGACAGCGAAGGAGAGAGAGAAAGGATTTTGAGGGAACTTTCTGTTCAGGAAAGAGGGTAAATAAGAAAAAGCTGGATTTTTGGCCTGATTCGAGGTGGTCCTGGTGTAGAGAAGACCACAAATGTGCATTTTTTAAACCAAAATGCCCTGCTGTGCCCTCAGAAATGTGCCACTCCAGCAGTGGGAGGTCCCTGCCTGAGGTGCACCAGCATCCCACTGCTCCAGGGACACCCACGCAGGGAGAAGGAGAGGAAGCAGCTCCGGCTCCTTTCCTGGATGGCCGTGCTTGGAAAGGGCAAGAAAAGAGGGAATGGAGCGAAACCCTCCCCCTCCTCCCAGTTGAACTCCAGGTTGCAGTTGAGGCTCAGCCTTGGCCACGCCATCGTTCCATTGTGGCATCACCATCACAGGGAAGTGCAAACATTCTGGCCCCAGGTTGCACCAGAGGAGGGTTAAATTGGATATCAGGGAAAATTCCTGCATGGAAAGGGCTGTCCAGCCCTGGCACAGCTGCCCAGGGCAGGGGTGGAAACCCCATCCCTGCAGGGATTTCAAAGCCCCGTGGATGTGGCACTTGGGGACATGGGCAGTGGTGGCCTTGGCAGGGCTGGTTGGACTTTATGGGCTCAAGGAGCTTTTCCAACCTTAAGGATTCTGGGATCCTGAGTGAGCTACAGCTTTGACATCCTGCTGATGGGGGCAAACACTGGAGATCCCTGAGGGAGACCCAGGCTGGGGGTGAGCAGATCAACGGCACCCAACCCTGGAGGAGCAAACACCTGGGATGACCTTCTTTTGCTAAGGAATGGAAGCTCCATCATTCACACTCCTTGGAAAGAATTATTCCTGGGTTTCCTGTGTTTTACCCACACATTAAAAGGGGCAACACCAATAAATCCATCCTAAAAACCCCCCTTTTATCCAACTTTTAGGACCAACCCTTGAGACCTGGAACGAGACGTTGCCACGGTCCACGTGCTGTGCCCTCTCCCGACATTCCCTGACTCTCCCGAGTCCCCGAATCCTGCTGGAATGCTGGGAACCCCCCTCTGTGTGTGAAGGAGCAGCAGGGGCTCTGTGGGCTCTGTGTGTTGCAAGTCGAACTCCCTCTGAGCCCTTTCCAGGAACTTGTTTGTGAATTCCCATCAGCAGCTGCCGGGAAGTTGAGCCTCTCCTCACTCTCACTTCATCAGGCACTGGGATGGACTGGGGGCTGGGGAGTTCCTGGAACATTTCTGCTCCTTGTCCAGCAGAACAGCCTTGGTCTGACTCGGGGACTCCTTGACATGGGTTCAGCAGGGGTTGGGTTGGGTTGGGTTGGGTTGGGTTGGAAAACCCTCGATTCCTGTTTTCCTACTGCCCTTCCTTCGGAGCCTCCAGGAGAGCAGGTGCAAAGGAAGAAGGGCTGCTGCAGTCTGGGAACAGAGTGGCACTTGATTTCTAACGTCTCTTCATATTTAATGAAGATTAGTAATGAAATTATCCTCAAATGCTCCTTTAGATGCCTCCAGAACTGAAGCTGGAGGAGAGAATTTTGACTGGGCCCATTTGGAATTCTGTCCCAGTGACAGCAGGAAATGGCCTCAGGTTGTACCAGGGAAGGTTTAGGTTGGATATCAGGGAAAAGTCCTTCATGGAAAGGGTTGTAAAGTATTGGAAGAGGTTGCCCAGGGGCAGGGGTAGAGTCCCCATCCCTGGAGGGATTTGAAAGCCACGTGTATGTGGCACTCGGGGACATGGTCAGTGATGGCCTTGGCAGGGCTGGGGAACAGCAGGACTTGATCTAAAGGGCCTTTTCCACCCTAAAGGACTCCATAATTCTGTGATCACAGAGCTCTGCTGGAACCAACACCTGGCCATTGGACGTGGGTGAAGCTCTCCAGCTGGTGAACAGCAGAGAGGGTTTGGTGTCTGGTGAGTTCCTGCTTTTCCCATCCCACCTCTCCCTATAAAGATGATCCTTCATTCTGATAACATTCCACAGGACTGTTGGATGGACCCCAAACTGCCACAGGTTGCAGCTCTGTCCTGGGGACAAAACAACCCTGGGGTGAAGTAAAGATGGAGACCTTTTGATGGACACAAGAAAGGATTTCCTAGAGCCAAACTCAACCCTGAGGGAATATTTTCAGGGGGGAAAGAGGTGATTTCTGTCACCTCAAGTAGGAAAATTCAGAGCTGACATCCATGCAGGCCAGGAGTTGGACCAAACCCAGCATCTCTGGTCCCTTCTCAGAGGTTCCTCCATTACTGGGAGGTTTTGGGGTGTCACTGGGGAGCGAAAAAATTCGGGGGTGAAGGCAAACCTTATTTGAGGGCCCCTTTTTGGCCTCTTTGATGAGCTCAAGGGCAGACCCAAATTAGGCACAGCTTTTCCACACCAAGCCCTGCTCTTGCTGGCCACGTCCCGGAGCCTTCTTGGGGACGACTCCTTCCTTCTGCAAGGTCTTTCTGATTGCAAAAGTCGACGCTAATTTATCAAAACGAAGAGAGAAGAAAACCCTTCCCGCTTCTGAGCTTGCCTTAAAAATAGAAGGGAGTTTTGGGAAGCAACCAAACCCCCAGGAACTGGGGGATTGTTACAAAACCAGGAACATTTCTGTTCAAACAAACATTTCTTGCCAAAAACAGTCACTTCAACCAAATGTTTATTTCTTCTTTATTTTCCTTTGGAAAAGGGGGGAAAGGTTCAATTAGGAAAATTCTGCCAGGTGCACGCAAAGCTTTTCCCTGCCTCTCTCCACAGGGAACACAGGGAACCCTTCTGGGGTGTGAAGGAACATTCCGCCCCTTGGAATCTGTAAAGGGGCTCAGCTCAGCAGAAAAATCCTTGGAAGATTCTCTCCATGTCCACACTCAGAGAGCAGCTTATCAGAGTCAGGGAAGAGGAGGAAAATATTCCAACCCAGCCAAAGAAGGCCATTTGTTGTGGAGATGTGGCATCACTGAGGGACGAGCAGGAGAACACCAGGATTTCTCCCAGTTTTTTAAGGCCAAAGGAAGTTCTCCACAGTTTCAGTGAGCCACCAAAATCACTCGGATTAACTAGTTTTTGTAACTTGAAAAATAGAAGTAGATGGGGGTGGGAGGGAGAATAACCCCTTTTTTACCCAACTCAAAATAGAAAGATCTTGGAAACGCATTTTTTGGGACTTCTTTTCAAATCCAGGGGAGGTTTCTGTGGATTTGGGATGAACAGAAATACACCTGGAAGGAATAACTCAGTCCTGGGAAATGGATGGAGGGAATAGTCCAGTCCTGGCAAAGGGATGGAGGGAATAGTCCAGTCCTGGGAAATCTATGGAAAGATTAACCCAGTTGTGGGAAATGGGTGGATCCTGGAATAACCCAGCCCTGGTAAAGGGATGGGAGGATACCCAGTCCTGGGAAATGGATGGAGGGAATAACCCAGCCCTGGGCAATGGATGGAGGGAATAACCCAGCCCTGGGCAATGGATGGAGGGAATAACCCAGCCCTGGGCAATGGATGGAGGGAATAACCCAGCCCTGGGCAATGGATGGAGGGAATAACCCAGCCCTGGGCAATGGATGGAGGGAATAACCCAGCCCTGGGCAATGGATGGAGGGAATAACCCAACCCTGGGAAATCAACAGAAGGAATAACCCAGCCCTGGGAAATGGGTGGAAGGAAAAAGGGCACTGCAGCTCCCAGTTTTTTACTCATCCCAGGGGGAAAAAAAAAACCAACAAAAAAGGGGTTTTACAGTTTTTTTGCTTGGATGAAACTCCTGCCCCACACTGGCCTGTTGGGCTCACCTGGGGATCTCCTCCAGAGCTTTTCCTTCCCCACCCCTGGCAAGGAACCCACCCCACCAGGGTCCCGATGGATTCATGGGGCTGTGAGAGGAGCCACTTTAGGGCTACAGAGGAAGAAATGGGGAGAAATCTGCTCATTCCTCAGACTGGACACTTTCAAACACACCATTAAATGCTCAAATACATCATTCCCACACCCTGGGTTTGTGTTGTCCTCCCACACCTTCTCCTTGGGGTTCCACCTTCCCTCTCTTTTCCCTGCTATCCCTCTCTCCATATCCTTTTCCCCTCCGTATTTATATTTGCCACATTTCTTAAGGTCAGGACCAACCTCCTGTGAAATTCCAGGAGCACCAATGTTTGGATTTCGAGCAGATGGTTTTGTGTTATGGGGGACACCCAAAATTAGGAAGCAATGGTTGATGTCCCGTATCCCTGGGGATAGAGGGGTCCAACTGCTCATCCAGCACATTCCGTGGAAGACAGCAGCTAAAAACAGGGATTGAGGAAGAAATCGAAGCGTGGGTGAGTTGTAAACCCACAAAACACAGCAGGTGGAAGTAGGAGGAAAGTCATCTCTTCTCCACAAGGATCCTTGCTGGTCCTGTTCCATGGAAAATAGCCCAGGGGATAAAACCAACAACTGTGGGTCCTGGGAGCAGGGAGGCTCCTGAAATTCCAGTTGCTACAGGACAAACTGCACCAGGAGAGGTTTAGACTGAATATTTGGGGAAATTTCTTCATGGAAAGGGTTGTCAAGCACTGGAAGGGGCTGCCCAGGGCAGAGGTGGAGTCCCCATCCCTGGAAGTGTTCAAAAAACCCGTGGATGTGGCACTTGAGGACATGGTGGTGGCTCTGGGCTGATGGTGGGACTTGATGATCCCAAAGGCCTTTTCCAACCCTAACAATTCCATGATTCTGTGGTTCCAAGTGCAGCCTTGGCACTTTATCTCAGCAGGGATCAGCACTGAGGTGATGCCTCAGGAAACGGTTGGACACTGAGGGCAGGGATATGGATGGGCACATGACATTCCACAGCCAGGGGAATGCCCTGGATTTCTCCTCTGGCTGCTGCTGCTGCTGCCTGGGATGATTCCTGCAGCTTCCCCCTGCCTCCGTTTCCCTGGATTTATGCCCCTTGTCTCCTGTCTGCTGTGGCCCTGGGATCTGCCAGGAGCAGTGTGGTGAGTTTGAGGGGTCTCTGCCCTCCCTGCTGTGTGGTTTTACCTGGACTGGAGAAGCAGGAATCAGGAGGTGGGAGCAGAAGAGGATGATGCTGGAGCTGTGGATACAAACCTGTGTTGTTCCAGCGAGGTGGGAAAGCAGAGGAATCTGGATCCATACAAACAGCAGCATCCAGACTCCAGCCTCAGGTCCTGGATGGAAATTGGAAAAGGTGGGAAGGAAACAGTTCCCAGTGTTGGTGTAGACCTGGAGAGACCCATCCCTTAAGGACACGTGGTGGCCTCAGCTCCTGCCCTGCTCCATGCCCTGCCCTTCCCAGCCAGGGAATCTCCACACAGGGATCCTGAGGAAACCTTCACTCCCCAGCTCCTTCCTGCTGGTTCCTCTTCCCAGGGAAAGCTGCGCTCAGGAGCAGAGCACTGCAGCTGCTGGTGGTTGGGATGGAATCCCTTCCTTTCCTTGCACAGCTGGGAACCTCTGGGAATCTTTTATTTGGGCTGAACCTCTGTTCTGAGGGCTTTGGTTCTCCCAGGAGAACAGACACGGGGAGCTTCCCAGGACAGGGAAAGCACAAGATCCAACAATTTGGGATCTTAACTCCTGTCAGGAGTGGGGGGACAGGTGAGGTTTTGTCTTTGCTCTCAGAGAACAAGGGACAGGATGAGAAGAAACAGCCTCAAGTTCCACCAGGGGAGGTTTAAGTTGGATATCAGGAAAAATCCTTCCTGGAAAGGGCTGTCCAGCCCTGGCACAGCTGCCCAGGACAGAGTCCCCATCCCTGGAGGGGTTTAAAATCCCTGTGGATGTGGCACTGGGGGACAGGGGCCAGTGGTGGCCTTTTCAGTGCTGGGGGATGGCTGGACTCCATGCTCTTATTTTCAGCCTTATTTTCCAACCGTATTTTGATCTTCTTTTCCAACCTTAACAATTCCCGGCTCTAATTTTATTGGATGTGCCTGTCAAAAAGCAGGAGTGGGGCCAAATGGAATGTGGGACAGGGATAACTTTTGCCTTTCTCTGGAGTTCCTGGAGAAGCCTTGATCAGATATTAAACCCCAAAACACTCCTAAAGTCACATCTCCTGTGGCATCCACCTTCCCAGGGGATCCGTGAAGCGAATGGGGAAGGTCTGGAGGATTCTCCCGTGAGCATTTCACAACTGAAGAGAGAAAAATTGCAGCAGGGACTTGTAGAGGACCCCAGGCCCTTTGGGCCAGGCTGTGCCCAGTCCCAACATCTCCTGCAAACACCCCCAGGGAGCCCAAACTGGGCAATCCCACAGGGCGACGTCGTTCCCAAAACTGCAGCCCGGGAGCCTGATGCAATCCTACAAATCCCCACTGGCTGGTCCTTGGGAGCCTGTTACTTCCCACACTCGGGCTGAAAGTGGGATGGCTTTTATCCCATCTCACAGCTCTTTTCATGTGGGAGACCGCACTGGAGATGGATTCCAGTGCTTGGAACAGAGACTCCACCAAGGATCCCATTTCTTTGGGCCAGTGGGCTGAGGCCTGAGGAGCATCAATTCCCCCTGATCCCGGTCCTGGATGGATTTCCGACCTGCTCTCTCCAAGGCTGTGGATGGGCTCCAGCCCTGGCGGCCAGGCAGCTGGAGGAACACCTTGTCTGCGGGTTTTGGCAGGGCTTGGAGGTGAGCTAAGCAGCAGCTCCTCAGCTCTGCCTTGGATGAGCCTCTCCGTGGGCTTTGCGTCAAGGCAAGAAGTAGAATTTCCTCAGAACGGGAAAAGGATTTTACATGGGAGAACACAGAGGGGAGCCTGGGCATGAGGGGTGAAGGAAAGGGCATAGAGCAAGTCTGGAAGGAGATATTGGGAGGGAATTGGTGGCTGGGAGGGGGGGCAGGCCCTGGCACAGGCTGGGCAGAGAAACTGGGGCTGCCCCTGGATCCCTGGGAGTGTCCAAGGCCAGGTTGGATGGGGCTTGGAGCAACCTGGGCTGGTGGAAGGTGTCCCTGCCCATGGCACGGGGTGGATTGGGATGGTTTCAAGATCCTTCCCAACCCAAACAGTCCTGTAATTCTGTGATCCTGTAAGAACTGTGGTCAGGGTCCTGTGCTGAATTAGCCCCTCAGTGTTAATTGGGGGTATTCTAAGTGTTTGTAGAAACTCTCCAGGCTTTGCTGCACCCTGGGCCAGAGGGAGCTATCAATTAGCCCTGCAGTAGGTGTGCTTGATGATTCTGCCTCTGTTGGGGGAGAAAAAAACTGGAAGCGGTGGGAATGGGCCACAGGGACCTGAATCATCTCCAGCTGTGACCAGCTAGGGAAGAGGAGACTGAGGGGACACCTCAGTGCAGGGACAACTCCTTGTGGAGGGGCAGAGGAGGGGCAGGCACTGAGCTGTGCCCTGTGGGGACGAGGGACAGCCCCAGGGAAGGGCTGGAGCTGGGCCAGGGCAGGGCCAGGTGGGATCTCAGCCAAAGGCTCTGCTTTGCCCAGAGGGTGGTCGGGCACTGCCCAGGCTGCCCAGGGCAGTGGGCACGGCCCCGAGGCTGCCAGAGCTCCAGGAGCCTTGGGATGATCCTCTGGGGCACAGGGGGGGACTCCTGGGGATGGGGCTGGGCAGGGCTGTGGGTTGGACCCCGTGATCCCTGTGGGTCCCTTCCAGCTCAGGATATTCTGGGATTCTGGGATTCTGTGACCCTCGGAGTGAAGAGCCGAGCACAGCCCCAAATTCCCATCCCTCCCCGAGCACCTTGCAATTCCCAGGTGGACAACCATCCACCTGCCCTGAGCCAGAGCCGTTCCCCACGGGCACAGAAGTGATGCCCACCCTCCCTGCCCCAGCTCCTGCTGCCTCCTCGCCCCGACAACGCTCTCCACGTGGGAAGGTTCACCTGAGCTGACCTTCAGAGAGTTCCTGCAGCCCTCAGCCTGACACCTCAGAGCTGGGCTGTTTTTGTGCCTCCCCGTCCAGACACCAAACCGGAGCCCGGTGACGTTTATTGTTTCAACGGTGTTATTATATGAAGATTGAGCTCATTGCAAACACGACCTGTGCCGGAGCCAGGACACTTCTTAATTTGGAGAAAAGGCCGGCTGTGTCCTCTCTCCAGATGGGCCTTATCACAAAACAAACTGGCTTAAGTTTCAGGCCAAAGAATGAAAATAGAATTGAATCCTTGCTTCGTTTGAGGCAACTCAAATAATCATTAACATCCCCGTGTCTCTGCTAATGACGGCACAGAGAGGGCAGAGGGTTTATTTCTGCATGTCTCTAAAAATAAACCAAGGACCAATTCCCTGGAGGGACCTGAGGGCTCATTGCGGGGACTTTCCTCCAGAGATGGGGCAGAGGAAGGTCCTCAGCCAACCTCTGCAGCATCGTAGGGGGTTTTGCTCTCTTTTTGTGATGCTTTTCTGTGGTTTTGCAGTGGTTTGATGGTGGTTTTCCCTAAAGGAGACAGGGATTATCTTGGAATGCATGGAGGGGATGGACAGAGGTGCCACGGCCTCCATAGCAGGGATAGGTGGGATATTGGGAAGGAATTCCCAGCTGGGAGGGGGGGCAGGGGCTGGCACAGGGTGGGCAGAGAAGCTGTGGCTGCCCCTGGATCCCTGGGAGTGTCCAAGGGCAGGTTGGACGGGGCTTGGAGCCACCTGGGCTGGTGGGAGGTGTCCCTGCCCATGGCAGGGGGTGGCACTGGACGGGGTTTGAGGTCCCTTCCCACCCAAACCAATCCAGAATTCCATGATTCTGACAGGGGGTGGGGGGCTGTGCAGGGACACCCTCAGCCAGTTTATTTTGCTTCCAGCATTAGGGGAGGAGAAGAGCAGGGTGGAAACCCCCGGATGCATTTCTGGGTGCGGGATTTCCTCAGCCAGGGGGAACAATTCCGTACAGGACAGATCTTGGTTGATTTTTCACTTCCAATCCTGTGAACCCTTCCAAGGCAGAGCAGAGGGGCTGAGGAGTGTCCACCCTCTTATCCAGCTGGGAGAAGAAATGGCAAATCCCTCGGAAAGCAGAAAACATGGAGACACCAAGAGCAGCAGAGGATCGATGTTATGGGACATTGGTGGGATTCCTACAGAAAGGCAGAGCTGGAGGACACATGTGTGGGAGAACAAGGACAACAAGACCAAGAGAGAGCAGAGGGAAAGGAGGGCAGAGGAAAGCTGTGGACATCAACTGGGTTTGGAGCTCTGGGTCTGGAACTGCTCGGGGAAAATGGGGCATTTCAGCCATGAAGAATAAATCCAGCAGTGCCCCTTTCCCAGAAATGTTTGGGCTGGGCTTTGGTTCCAGGGATGAACTAAAATCACTGTGTGAATCTCACCCAGAAAACCTGCAGCAAGGGCAAGTGAGTGACAGCGTTGGGGACCTTTCTTTGGGCTGGAAATGTCCACACTGCTCAAGAGGAGCCAAGATTGGGACCAGAGAATGCCAGAGTGGTCTGGGTTGGAAGGGACCTGGCAGACCTCGTCATTCCAGCCCCACCTTCCACCGGGGCAGGTCCCTGGATCCTTATCGGTGCCAGGGCAGGGCTTGGGCCCACGGGAAGATGTTCTCCCAAGCCTTGGCTTTCCCTTCCCAGGTGACTCTGAGGTCACACCTGACTCGGACTCCACAAGGATCCAGGTCCAGCAGGAGGAACCTGAGGGCTTGGCAAGGGCTGAAATACAAATGGAAAAGGGAGGAGAGGGGATGGCACTGAAACTCTGAAGCCCTTCAAAGGCTGAGGTGAGGAGGATCAGTGGAGGCTCCAATCAGCACCACGGCGTCCTCCTGGAAGCTGCAGGAAAGGCTTGAGATAAAGCCATAAAACAGCTCAACATCCCACAGCCTCAACAGGAAACGGCTCCTTGGATCTGCCTCTCCTTCCGTGACAAACCAGGGAAAAAAATCAAATAAACAAACTCACTGAAAAGGAGCATTTCTGACAATTTCTTGGGGCCACCTGCAGGGTGGAGCCCATCTGCTTTCCCTGAATCCAGGATGATTCCAGCTATTGTTGCTAAAGCAGGGAATGAGAAGCAGGAGAGGGAAAGGAAGGCTGATCCAAGGACTTGGACTTCGGGCTGTGACTCACTTTGCCTCCGTGGGACTTTGAAGAAGTTGCCAAACCCCCTCGGCACCCGAAATGTCACTTTTTGGGGGCTCCTCACTCACAGGACGTTCATTCATTCAGAGCTTGTGTTTTGGCCTGCAGGGACCATCAGGTGCCCATGGAATTGTTCCCTGAGGATGCAGAGAAGTGTCCAGCCTCACCACAGATGTCCTTTGTTCCTTGCTGTGGTTTCAGTTGTGATCCAAAGACATTTCCAGGTCCAGGGGAGGCCCCCAGGAGCACCCAGTCACTAGATCTGTGTCAAAGGAACCCCTCTCAGTGGGAGGTTTGCTCTCAGGGCCCCCAGATCTCACGTGAACACCCTCAGTCCAACTCCAGAGGGGGATCAGAGCTCTGACATTCCCTGTCCCTGTGTTCCTGAGGGGCTGGATCCCTCAGCACCAGGGAAAACATGGATGGGTAATGTTGAGGGGCTCATCACCCACCAAAACACCTCTGACATGGCAGGGTTTAATTAGGAAACGCTGCTGGACCTGCCTGCACTGCTATGGAGTGAAAACCTTTTGGGATGTTGGGATGTGGAGCTGAAGGGGATGATTTTGGCCTGAGTGAATGAAATTCCCCCGAATTAGGAGACTCTTCTCACCCAACTGAGATGCTTCCTCCTTGGAAGGAGCTCCAAAAGCCTCCCAAAAAGCAGGGTCTGACCCCAAGCTGGCTGAAATCCAGGGAGAGACTCAGGGATCAAATGTTTTAGCCCCAGATCTCCTTTCCCTGGCATTAGAGTGACCTGTGTCACTGCTGCTGTTCCTCCTTGGACCACTTAAACCTCCTGGCAAATCTGGTCCAGCAGGAATTGCCATCCGACCTTTCTTGCCTCCTGCTTCACATCCTTCCAGGAGGCAGCTGTGGACAGGACAACCGGAGTTAAATCCTCCCCTTGTGCTTTGGGATCACAGACTAAAGCCCTGCGTTGGGTCTCACCTTCCCGGAGCCCTGGGCTGGCGACACGCCGTGCCCGGCGCATTCCGACCCCGCTCTCAAGATGCTTCAAGTGGTGGTTAATCCAGCCCTTCCCCTGCTCGGGTGTTCCATTGGTTAATCACCCTCTTCACTGGGACTCTGGCCTTTATTTTTAACTTCTGGGCGAGCCCAGAGCCCTGCTTTCTTTTCCTCACTGCTCCCCTCCGGAGATGAAAGCCGGCGGCGTTCCAGCCTGATCCGCTGCCAGCCGAGGATGGGCTCGGTCCTTGGAGGGGCATTTTCCCCTCCACGCGTCTCCCAGAGGAGCGACCCATTCCAAACCCTCCCCGAGTGGGAACATTCCCCTTGCCTGCCTTTTTCCGATGTCAGCTCGGCGAGGCAAAGTCCCAACAATTCCTGCGTGGGCTCGGCTGGATTCGCTCCCTGAGCGGCGCGGGAAAACCAGGCACGTCTCCCACAGCGCACACCAAGAAAAAGGCAAACTGTCCCTTCTTTGGGGGGAAAACTCCATGGGTTCACCCCTTCCCTGAGCAAAGCTGCCATCGGGTGGAAGGGAGAGCACATTCCTGACACGCAGGGCTCTGATCCGGCACAAAAGGGAACCCGTTTCCTGCATTTCGGCAAAGGGACAGGGTTCAGGCAGGGGGCAAACTATATATGTGTCAAAATGAGCAATGTCTTTTGGGGTCACATACACTTTTGACTTCAACACTGCTTTATGTAGGCTGTAAAATTAATAGGTGGGAACTAGATTTATTTGTCCCCCTGGCCTGGTAGTTGCTTGTTAGGTTAAACTCCCTGATTTCCGGGTACAAAAGTGCTTGTTAAAATAATCTCCCTGCAAATATTCCTCCGGGACCACTTTATCTTCCCGAAATCAAAAATTCCTAAAGAATGAAACGTGCACGATGTGACAGATGGATTGGTGCAAAACAAAACAAAAACTCCCAGAAAAGAGGAGCTCGTTCCCATAAACACCGCTTGGGGAGTTCAGCTTGGTTGGGGTGTTCCCTAAGGAATTCTGGCATCCATCCGTGCTCCGTGCACGACTCACCTGCTCCTGCTCTACCCACGGGGCCTCAATTCTGCCTTCCCCACCAACCCAAGCTTCTCCACAGGGCAGTTTCCACCAAGTTTACTCAGTTTGGCTCTGTTTTCACTCCCACAGCTTCCAGACCAGCCACCGGCACTGGCCCAAAGAGGCAGCGGGAGGATCCGTGTGCTCACAGTCTCCCTTTTTTTTCTGTGCCGTCAGAGGGGCTGATCCCAAACTTCATCTTCCCACATCCCTCAGATCTTCAGCAGGGATTCTGAACCCAATCAGTGACAAATCTCTCCCCAAAAATAAGGATTCAAGCTCTGTGTCTCCTCATCCCTCCCAGTATCCAACCAGCCCCATGCTCCAAATCCTTCATCCACCTCCACCTTCCTTTCCCTCCTCGTTCTGTGGCCCCGGTTTCCTCCCACACACCACAAACCCCTCAAGCTGAACTGAACCTCTTGCTCCAAAGTCATTCCGCATCATCCATCCCCATCTCCTTCTGTTACTCTTGGTCCTGTCCCCGTGTCCTGAGCCAGACACGGTCCTGAGGAGCCTCATGGTGGGACCTGAGGAGAACATCTGGCACACAGAACCCAAGGGTCTTCCACCAGGGACACCTTGGAGGCGTCAACTCTGCCCCTCTAGATGAGGACGATGCCACCTGTGGGTGCTCATGGAACAAGGTTCTCCCACCTTTGGAGGTGAACACGATCCCTGGGGAGCCCAGGGATGGCCAGCAGGAGGGTTTAGTGCCATCCCTCCACCTCCAAGGCCAACTTCACCTCTTCATATCAAGGTGGTAAGAACTCCCTCCACAGAGCTGCTGGGCAAGGACCTGAGCTGGTGCCCCTGCCAGTGCAGATTTCCCCCGTTTTTCATAAAACCATGGAATGGTTTGGTTGGAAGGGACATGAGAAACCATCTCATTCCACCCCCTGTCATGGGCAGGGACACCTTCCACCAGCCCAGGTGGCTCCAAGCCCCATCCAACCTGGCCTTGGACACTTCCAGGGATCCAGGGGCAGCCACAGCTTCTCTGCCCACCCTGTGCCAGGGCCTGCCCACCCTCCCAGCCACCAATTCCTTCCCAATATCCCACCCAAACATCCCACCTCTACCTTTAATCTCTCTGGACCTTCTTGGTGTTGTTTTGGGGTTTTTTGAGGGGTTTTATTTGTTTCTTTGTTTGGGTTTGGGTTTTTCATTTGTTTTGGGAGGGGAATTTGTTTGTTTCATTTTTAAAATTTTGTTTTGTTTTTCTTTGCTGGCTTCTTTTTGCAGCATCAGAAGTCTCTGTGTAAGAGAACCCTGGAATGGTTTGGATTGGGAGGGACTTTAAAGCCCTCCAGTGCCACCCTCTGCCACAGGCAGGGACACCTTCCCCCAGCCCAGGTTGCTCCAACCCTGTCCAACCTGGCCTTAGACGCTTCCAGGGCTGGGAGGAGTTGAACAGATGAAGAGTAGAGAACATCTGCAGGTTCCTGTCGCAGCTGAGGCTGCACAAACTCATCCCACCAGAGCACTGTGCTGTGTCCCCCCCACTTCCCTCTGTGCTGCAGCTCCCAGAAGGCTGAGAGTCTGCTGCGGGGTGGGACCCCCTCCCCAAAACCCCAACACCCCCTCCCACCCCTCCAGGTTTGGGCACTGGGACTCTGCTGGGGGTGGAGGGGACCACTCCCCAAAACCCCAACACCCCCCTCCCAGTCCCTCCAGGTTTGGGCAC
>VWZG01011107.1:69707-81206 GCA_013396735.1 Grallaria varia
CAGCCCCTCCATCATCCCCCCACCCCCTCCAGGTATGGGTACTGTGAGCTGGGGGAAGAACCCCTTCCCAAAAGCCCGACATCACCTCCCACCCCTCCAGATGTGGATCCTGCAACTCTCCTGGAGTGAAGGACCGCTCCCAAAAACCCCAACCTCCCCTCCCAGGCCCTCCAGGTGCGGGCCCTGGGCTGCGACCCGCAGCGAGAGGCGGCGGGCGGTTTCGCTGGGCGGCCGGGGCTGCGGCGACAATGCCCGCATGGTGCGGGGGCCGTGCGGGAAGGAGCGCGGGGGCCGGAGGATGCTCGGGGGGGCAGCGGGCACGGCCCCGGCGCGACCCCGCCGGGAGGGCAGCGGGGCCACCGCTCCCCGTCCGGGGACAGCCTGTCTGCACCCAATAACCGAGACTGAGGGGCTGCCGGGAGCTGAACAGACGTGACATCAGCGCCACCTCCATCCCTCCTTCCCTCCATCCATTCCTCCCTCCATCCATCCATCCCTCCCTCCATCCCTTCCTCCTTCCTTCCCTCCATCCATCTCTTCATCCATCCATCCATCCATCCATCCATCCATCCATCCATCCATCCATCCTCCATCCATCCATCCATCCATCCATCCATCCATCCATCCATCCATCTATCCATCCATCCACCATCCATCCATCCATCCATCCATCCATCCATCCATCCATCCATCCATCCATCCATCCATCCGTCCATCCACCCATCCCTCCATCCATCCCTCCCTCCCTTCCTCCGTCCCTCCCTCCCTCCCTCCCGCAGCCGGGGCCGCTGGAATTGGGCAGCGGATCGGCACAGGCACGGCCGCGTCCCCGGCGTCCCCCAAGCCCCCTGTCCCTGAGGGCGGTGCGGGCAGACAAACCCTGCTGTTCTGCGTCTGGTTTGCTGGTGCAGGCAGAAAAAACCAGACCAAAACAGAAAAAACCCGCTATTTTGGTGTTGCAGGCAGAAAATCCTCCTTTTCCCCTTCTGTTTTGGTGTTGCAGGCAGAAAAAGCTCTGCTTTTCTGCTTCTTTTTGATGCTGCAGGCAGAAAAAAAACCCTCCTTCTTTTTTGGTTTTGCAGGCAGAAAAACCCCTGCTTTCCTAGTTCTAGTTTGGTGCTGCAGGCAGAACAACCCCCTTCTTCTTTTTTGGTATTGCAGGCAGAAAAAAAAACCCTTCTTCTTTCCTTCTTTTTTGGTGTTGCAGGCAGAAAACACTGTTTCGTGGGTTTTTTTCTTTTGTTGTGTTTTTTTGGTTTGGTTTGTTTTGTTTTTCCTTAGAATGAGGGGAGTCGGTGCTTTTTGTGTGTGTCATTCCCATAGAGGCAGGGAAAGAGGAAACTGTCTGAGGTAAAGCTCTGGATTGTTGTTTGGTGTTGCAGGCAGAAAACCACTTTTTTTCCCCTTTCTTTTTTTCCCCCTTCTTTTTTTTGGTATTAGAGGCAGAAAATCTGGTTTTTTCCTTCCTTTTTTTCTTCCTGGAATGGGGGCAGTCAGGGCTTTTTTTGTGTCATTCCCATATAGGCAGGGAAGGAGAAAACGATTCAAGGTAAAGCTCAGCATCAATATTTGGTGTTGCAGGCTGAAAATCACATTTTTCTTTTTTTTTTTTTCTTTGTGTGTGTGTGTGTGTGTGTGTGTGTGTTACAAGCAGAAAACCTTCTTTTCCTTTTTTTTTTTTTTCCTTTGGAATGAGGAGAGCCAGTGGGTTTTTTGTGTCATTCCCATAGAAGTGGGGAGGATTGGAACTATTTGAGGCAAAGCTCAGTATCAATAGTTGATGTTGCAAACAGGTACCATTTCTTTTCCCACTTCTTTTTTTTCCTTGGTATGGAGGGAGTCGGTGCTTTTTTTCTCCCTTTTTTTTCTTGCTCCTTATCCTGTGAGACCCTTTTTCCTGGTAGAACAAACCTCCAAGTTTCTTCTTACCTGCCCTAAATAGGGATTAACTCTGGGCCATGGAAGCTCATGGGAAGGACAAATTGTGTCCCAAAGGTGTCCCCAAAAGCTTTTGCTCTGCCCAGATGGGAGAGCAGCCTCTCCAGGGCAGGAATCAGACCACAGACAGATCCTTGTCCTCATTAAAGATAATTTACAGCTAATTTACAAGTGACAAAATAAGCCAAGGGGTTGCTCCAGGACCTTCCAGTGAGGAAAGGGATGGTTGGAATCATATCCCAGTGCTCCTGCCTTGCTCAGTGAGGGGATTTTGAATGGAAGGAGTTGATGGTGGACATCTAGATGGGCTGGATGTAGTCTTGGGGACAGCTCCAGGGTCACCCAGACAGCAGGTAGGAATCCTCTTGAAGCTCAGTATCTACTCTCCATCCAAGGGGACAATTCAATTCCCAGGATTTCTGAGTACCCCAAACTGGGCCCTCACATCCCAGGGTGCTTCCCACCAGCTTCTCCGGTTCCTGTGGCTCCGTTTCTATCACTTGCAGCCCTGGAAAAGGACTTGAAATTCCAACCCAAACGTGTTTTCAAAGTTTCAGATGTGAGGGCTGAGAGAAGGAGGTGATTAAGAAAGTCTAATCTTTCCCCGAGGTCCTGTGGTTTGGGAAGAAGAAAAGGGCTCCTCTCAGTGCTCTGTCTTGGACAGATTGTTTTTTCCTGTCCTGTTCCCTCCCCAGAAGAAAAATCCTCCGTTTAAGAATAAACCAAATATTTGCCTCCAGCTTCCCTCTGGATATCCCCATTGTCCAGGTGCCCGCCCGGTGAACATCCATCACGCTCGGCTAATTCCCAACCCTTGTCTTTACCAGGGACAAACACAAACAAACAGACTCCCCACCCCGACCCTTTTCACCTCCTTCCGGCAACCCACGGCAATGAGCTCGGCGCCCGTGTCGGGGTCAGACATGGCAGATTTGGGGCTCTGGGCTCCCGCTGGAGGCGGCGCGGGTGGAAACCCTGACTGACCTCAGCGCTCCCTTGGCTTGGGGCTGGACCCTCCTTCTCCTGCAGCTCCGGCTGCCCGGGGAGGACGGGCTCGCTTTAAAGCCACATCTGGTCACAACCCCGGCGCCTGCAGATGCCAACGAGCCCTGATTGCTTTCGCGTTGCCGGTGGAGATGGAGCGGCTCGGCAGCTCCGCGGCGCCCCGGCACCTTCTCCTGGCACGACGCCGTGCGGAGGTGAACGTGGGGCTGTTGTTGGAAACAGCCTCTCCCAGCAGAGCAAGAACTCCCTATTGCCAACGCTCGGCGCCGCAGGGATGTTCCATCCCCGGCCTTCCCCCAACCCGCAGCGGGCACGAACCAAGGCCGCTTGGAAGGATCCCTTGGAATGGTGGGGACTTCCAAGAGGAACCGGCAGGAATCGCGCCAGGAGCGCAGCCTGTTCCATTTATCCCACTTTCCCTTGCTAATGAGGGTGATCTGTGCAAAACATGAGGCCCCAGAAGGGGCTGACACGGTGTCCGCAGAGGCCAGATTTGAAAAGGACCTGCGGGGCTGAACTTTCGTGGCCCGACGGGTTCAGGAAGGGCATGTTCTGGATGCGTGAGGGAAGGGCATGTACTGGGAAAACAGCCACTCCGGCCCTGGATTTTCCCCTTCAGCAAGACAAGAGATGAGAACCTTCCGAGCTGATTGGTTCTACCTGTTGTGGCATGGGAGAATCTCCCCTAAAGAGGCAGCCAGAGCAAACAGGCTCGTACCAGAGACGCTTCGGAGGCGTTGGTTAGGCAGGAGGACTCCAAACCCTGGGAATTAGAAGTGCTTTTAAGGATGTGTCCTAAACCCAGCCAGCAGCTGGATCACACCAATTAACTTGTCCTATGGACCAGCAATAAAGGAGGGAGGAACCTCCCAGCGTTGCCAACTTTTATGATTTTATTGGACATCTTGCAGTTGCCGAAGTTCTTCCCATAAAATCCCAGCTGTGGGTTCAGGAGATGGCGTGAAGAATCTCAGGTTTGGTTCAACATCAAAAGAAGGGAGGGGGGAAATCATGACTGTAACAGAAAAAGCTTAGAAATATGAAATGGAAAGCATTTTGCAAGCTAAATAGGGCCCAAATCTAGTCAATACTAAGATAATCCCAAGATTTGTAAGCCAGATTCGCAGTTTTTGGTGGCCAAAGTCGTGGTACGTTGATGTGAAAGCTGGGAATTCAGGCTGCCTGAGTGGGATTTAGGCAGAGAAAGGCCTGAGCTGGAATTACATCATTTGTGGACGTTACCACCTGAGAACTGACCAATTGCAACCAATCATGTGCTGCTCTTACGTACTTCGACCAGCAAGCAAACCACTTTTTATTAAACCCTCATGAAGGGCAAGGCTGAGTGGACAGGAGAAGCACAAAAATGCTTTCAGGTTTCTATTTTTCATGTCTTTTATTTTGTTGTTGGCTAGAAAGGCACAGTGTCAGCAGAGCCCAGCTGGCAAGTGCTGACTCTTCCCACAGATGGTGGTCTTGGAGGAAAGCTTCTGCTTCCAGCTCTGTAGGGAGAGTTGTCTCCATTGTTTGGAGACCACCAAGCCTTGTGTAGAATCATGGAACTGTTTGGGTTGGGAGGGACCATAAAGACCATTCCGATCCAACCTCCTGCCCGGTGCAGGGACACCTTCCACTGCCCCAGGTTGCTCAAAAAGCACAGCAGAAGAACGTGATGAAGCACAGCCGAGACTCCCAGGGTGTGGGGACATGGAAGACACCACCTTTGTCCTCTCCGTGCCGCTGCCATGTGGGTTTGGGGGGCTGGAAAACCACAGCACCTGGGCTGGAGCCAGGGGAGGCTTCAGCAGGTGGCGCTGCTCCCCTGGCTAAGCGCTGCCAATTAGCAAATTAACTTAATTAGGCGGTGATGGGGACCGAGGTTTCCGTCGTGTGTGTGGGCCCTGGCTCTTGGCCGCCGAGCAGAGGGTGGCCTCTCGCGTGGGGTCGGGGTGACAGCGTGGTCGCTGGAGGGCACGGGGGGATGCGAACCTTTCCCCAGGGTCCATTGGGATGTCACTCTGGAATCACCATCACGGAACCCCAGAAGGTGCCCAGCTGGAAGGATCCCACAAGGATTGTGGAGTCCAACTCCTGGCCCTGCCCAGACCCCACCCCACACTGCCCAGACCCCACCGCACACTGCCCAGACCCCACCCCACACTGCCCAGACCCCACCGCACACTGCCCGGCTGGCACCGAAGCCCCTCACGGCAGGACCCAATGGTTGCCCTCTTGGGATCCCAAGTCACATCTTGGGAAGTTTCCCTCTCCGGCTCAGTCCCAGCATTCCCACAGCACAGTCCCAAAGGTCTGGCTCCTTGAAGGCACGTTATGGTGGCACAGTGACACAATCCCAGGGTAACAGGATGAGCTGAGCTGGAAGGGACCAACAAGGGCCATCAAGTCCAACCCTCAGCCCTGCACAGGACCATCCTGGTGCCTTCAGGGAGGGATCCTGACTGAAGGAATCCATGGGATTCTATACCCTGATGGTCCACGGACCTGTGTCAAGGGTGACTTTGGGGCTGGGGTCTTGTCCATCGGGTCCTGCAGAGTCTGGGGGGTGCTCTGGTTGTTGGGCAAAGGGCTGATGCCCCTTCCCAGCTCAATCCCTCCGACTCCAACCGTTTCCTTCCAGCCGGGCCCCATTCCCGCAGGGATCTGCGTGCTCTGGCTGTGTCCCCCAGCCGGTGAGCCCTGCTGCCCACGGTGCCCGGTGGGAACGGGTGCGGGACGAGCAGCCACGGGGCACAGGGGGTTGGGGGCGCTGCTGCCCCGCTCTGCTGTCACCCCGAGCACAGGAGCCACCTCGGCGTCCCCCTCCGCGCCAGGAGCTGGGGGTCAGTGCCATGGGGCACAGGGGGTTGGGGGCGCTGCTGCCCCGCTCTGCTGTCACCCCGAGCACAGGAGCCACCTCGGCGTCCCCCTCCGCGCCAGGAGCTGGGGGTCAGTGCCCTGGAGGAGGAGGGGATGTCCCTGTGCCCTCGGAAAGGTCACCCCTGCCTTCTCCGTCACCGCTGCCTTCTCATCTTCCTCCTCCACTCGAATGTTGAGGCGAGCTCTCTAATGGCTTGCTCTTAATTAGGCTGAACTCTGCGTGCCCTGCTAGCACGCCCTTCCCTTTGTCAGCTAATTGGCCGGGCTTTCTGATCTATTATGTAAATAGTCTAAGTCTCTGCGGCACAGTGTCGTAATGCGCTGCATTCCTGGGAGCCGGGGCTTCTGTTTCATGGAATTGTGCTCCAGCCTCGGGCGAAAACAGCAGCAACAACAAGAACCAGGCAAGCCTTTGGCTCGCTGTCTGCAGGCTCCACAAACGAGCTGCAGAAGAAAGTGTTCTGGGCAGCAGTTCAGGGCAGGCACCGCGGGAGAGGGGAGCGAGGGCACAGCGAGGACAGCGGCAAGAGTTAAAGCTCCTCGGCAGAGCCGGGCACTCCTGGGCTCGCAGGGTGACCCACATCACCTCCAGAGTGACCCGCATCACCTCCAGAGTGACCCACATCACCTCCAGAGTGACCCACATTACCTCCAGAGTGACCCACATCACCTCCAGAGTGACCCGCATCACCTCCAGAGTGACCCACATCACCTCCAGAGTGACCCGCATCACCTCCAGAGTGACCCACATCACCTCCAGAGTGACCCGCATCACCTCCAGAGTGACCCACATCACCTCCAGAGTGACCCACATTACCTCCAGAGTGACCCGTGTCACCTCCAGGGTGACTCAAATCACCTCCAGAGTGACCCGCATCACCTCCAGGGTGACTCAAATCACCTCCAGAGTGACCCACATCACCTCCAGAGTGACCCGTGTCACCTCCTGGGTGACCCACATCACCTCCAGAGTGACCTGTGTCACCTCCTGCAGCCTGGTCCTGTGTGCAGGACTGGGGATGAGACCAGAGGGTGTCCCGTGTCACCTCCCCAGGGAGGAAAGGAGCAGCTCTGCCCTTCTGTCCTTCGCTCTGTGCCAGGCACTGGTGAGACCTCACCTCGNGCCAGGGAACAGGGACAGGAGGAGAGGGAACGGCCTCAGGCTGGGCCAGGGCAGGGCCAGGTGGGACATGAGGAGGAATTTCCCCCTGGAAAGGGTGGTGAGGCCTTGGCAGGGGCTGCCCAGGGAGGTTTGGAGTGCCCAGCCCTGGAGGTGCCCAAGGCAGGACTGGCCGTGGCACTGAGTGCTCTGGGCTGGGGGACAAGGTGGGCATCGGGCACAGGGTGGGCTCCAGGGGCTGGCAGGGCTTTCCCAACCTTTAGGATTCTGCTGTGAGGGGCTTTGCCACGCAAAGGACTCCTCCTTCCAGCATCGTGCCCCTTTTTCCTCCTGTCCTGGGACCAGTGAAGCTCCTCACCAAGTCACAGGGGCCTCATGGAACCTGTAGATTTTCAAGGAAACCTTAGACATTTAAGGAGCCAGGGAGTTTGTGTGGCCAGGAGGGGCTTATGTGACAGATTTGCTCCTGCAGACAAATCCAGGGGTTCTCCTTCCCTTCCACCTGGAGAAGGCACCAACCAGTGCTGACAGGCAGCAAGAGCTCAAATTCTTCCTAGAAGAGACCAAGTGTTTCCCAAAGCAAACACTAAACCCCTCTGCTTTGGGGCTGCAGATGGTCTAAGTGGGCCCTCTGCAATGCCCCATGTCCTTCAAACTGTGCTGCTGTCACGGGCAGCTCAGGAGAGGAGCCCAAAGGGGCTGCTCCAGTGGTGTCTGAGCTCACTCCTTGGAATAACAGCCAGGGTTTTCCAAGAGGGATAAATAAAGGGAGCAAAGGAGAGGGAGAAAAACTTCAAAACTGTAATTATTGCACAGACAAAGAGAGCTATAAAATAAATGAGCAAAGTCCCTGCTCCGATAAATCCACTTAGAAATCCAAACCCAGTAGCAGCAGTGTAATTTATGTCCCATTGAAAGAGGTCCAGATGAAAATTGATGAAGTCTCTTATTTGTGCAATAAATCAGTTTCCATTAATGTAACTGATACACGTATTTATAAACACAGGCTGGACCCCGGGCTGGTTATTCCGGTCCTTGGAAGGGGGGCTGAGGAGAAAAGGGGGCTCTGAACCATAAACTCCGTCCTGATAAATCCAGCAAGACAATCTGTGAAAAGATAGTGGGCTCAATTTATGGCACCTGAAAGAGAGCCAAGGGGGAGTAAATCTCTGGTTCTTGCAGGAATAAATCTGGGAAAGTCCTTTTCTTCCTTCGTGTCTCCGGAGGGGGCCCTGGAGCCACTTACAAAAAGTCGGGATCATTTCAAACCCTTCCTTGCTCTGACCACACCTTCCTGCCCCAGTCCCGGGAATGCCATGGGTCGGTTTGGGTGGGAAGGGACCTCAAAGCCCACCCAGTGCCACCCCCTGCCATGGGCAGGGACAACTTCCACCAGCCCAGGTTGCTCCAAGCCCCGTCCAACCTGGCCTTGGACACCTCCAGGGATCCAGGGGCAGCCACAGCTTCTCTGCCCCAACCTGGGTCGGGGCAGCCAAGACTTTCTCCCCAATGTCCCATCTAAACCTGCCCTGTGCCAGTTTAAAATGTATTCCCGAGACAGGACAGTGATAAAATGGGGCCAAATCTATTTCTGGGAGCGGCACCTTCACTGTTGAAGTCCATTTGTTGTCAGGACATCAGCACAATCCCCCAGAGCTCTGAGGGCTTTTACCCAGGGCCAGCCTATGGGCTCACCCAGGGGCTTCATTGCCAGCACAGGGTCCAAGTCTATCCCCAGCAGTCAACAGCCTCCTAAAGAAACTGTCTGGGCACATTCCAAAGGCTGTTCTCAGCACTCTTCTGTTGGTTTTTTGGGGGGAACAAGACAACTCAGGCATGAGGGCAAGGAAAATGCAACAACCCTAAAAGATCTCTCGGTGCCAGAGCTCCATCCTTTGTGGTTTTGGGATCTTGAATAGAAACCTCCTGAGCAACCCCCTTGTTCTCTGGAATCAAACTTTCCTTGAAAGCTTTGGTACGGAGACATCCAAAAGCCTCTTCCAGACTCAGCTAACCCGCAGTCCCGTGCCATGTGTGTGTGTTTGTCCCAGGGGCCTGAGGAGAGACTTCTTTTTGGGGAGAGGCTTAACAAGCGTGACCCCTCCCCGTCTGTTTGTGATTCCAGGGAGGGCCAGTCTGGTGGTCACAGAACCGTGGAACTGTTTAGGTTGGAAAATACCCTTAAAATTGAGTCCAACCATCTCCAAGCACTGCCAAGGCCACCACTGATCATGTCCCCAGGTGCCACATCCACACGGCTTTGAGATCCCTCCAGGGATGGGCGCTCCACCCCTGCCCTGGGCAGCTGTGCCAGTGCCCGAGCACCCTTTTGGGGAAGAGTTTTTCCAACCAAAACCTCCCCACACTGCGCTCTGGTCATGCTGCTCCAAACCCAGGCAGGCACCAAGGACCCCGTGCAGCTCTGCAGAAGATCCCAGCCCACCGCTGCTCCTCCAGGGTTCAGCTGGTGCCTTTCCCCCCTGCACAGCTGGCACAAACCTTAACCCCACAACACCGAGGTGCCAGAGATGCCAGCTGCACCTCAACCCCTTCCAGGTCCTGGTGCCACGTGGGCTGGGGTGCCTGGAGGGGGCAGAGACCAGAGCGGTGGCCTGGGTGTCTTCTCCTGAGTGGGAAAGGCACCGGCTGTGGGAAGGGAGTGCCTGGCGTGGGTGTCACAGCTGGCTGGGCAGGGCCTTCCCCTGCAGCCCAGGGACAGGAGAGGTGCTGGCAGCGTGCTCCAACCCCTCCCTGGCACCCGGCGGAGGGTTCCCGGGAGCTTCCCGGGGGAGAGGAATGTGCCCTGGGAAGGCTGGGAGGCAAACACCGGGGTTATCACGGGTCCCATCGTGGGACTCAGCCTTGTGGGCTAACGAAGCCGAGTGATCTCAGGGCACCTCCTCACCCCCAGAGCCGGGTGAGGCCCCGCAGGTGTGCACCCAGGGATGACTTCAACCCAAGGGAGAAGGTGCGCGAGCAGCTGGGCTCTGGGTGGACGGGCAGACAGACAGACAGCACCAGCAGGGAGCTGGAGATCGGGGGCAAAGGATGTGTCCCCAAAAACTGAGGCATCCCAGGCATGGACCCTCCCTGCATGTTTCATGAGGGTGGCTGGGCTGAGGGATCTGCCAAGTGGTGCTGGAAGGGCAGGGTCCATGCCATGGTGGTCCTCTGGACAGCTGGGAGACTCAGCTGAAGGTCACAGAGCAGATGGTCAGGTCTGCAGAGACCTCTCCCCAGTGCTGCTTTGCTGGGACAGCCGCCTTTAGGGACCTTTTCCCAAGTGTGGGGAGAAACTTCCACTGCATGCCAAAGGCCGGGTTAGTTATTGAGCTCGGCTTAAGATGGAGAAAAACAGATTAAGACTGGGGGAAGCTTTGATTCCAACACTGGATGCATGCATGGAGGTTCTTAAGCTGAGACTGGACGTGGCACTTAGCACCATGATTTAGTAATCATGGTGGTGTTGGATCAAGGGTTGGACTTGATGATCTTGGATGTCTTTTCCAACCTAGTTGATTCTCTGCTTCTACAATTCTATAATTTATGTGTTTCTTTCCACAAGATTGATGGAAACATCTTCCACTCCTGGTGGTCAGGGTGGACCTGCTGTGCTTATTGTCACTCACACCATCCTTAGCTTTTCCTGCAGTAGCAACTTGGAGGGGAATTTACCTTAAAATCCCTGGAATGAATTGGTCCAGCCCCAGTCAGAGTGAGGTCCAGCTGTATCCTCAGCTCAGCAAAAACTGTTAGAAAATTTGAGGGGTTTAAAATGAAAAAAAAAAAAAAAACAAAAGAAAACCAATCAAAAGCATAAACAGAAAGCAATTTGATGGTGTTCCACCTCAGTGATCCCACGCTGCCTCCCTGGGATCTACATCAGTGCCATGGTCTGGGTGACAAGGTGCCCATGGGTCACAGGTTGGACTCAGAAGTCTTTTCCAACCTCAGTGATTTTGTGGTTCTGTAACAACCCAACACTTGTCCCAAATCCATGGCTGGAATTCCAGGGCTGCATCCCTGACCTGGCAGCATCCAGAGCTCAGTTAGTTTTCCATTTCACTTTTAAGGCCTTGGCAAGTCACCCAGTGACACTGCACTGTGAGTCTTCTCTTAAAAATCCACCTGTACCTCCTCTGCCATGGCTGGTTCCTCTCCTGGAATTCCAGCTGTGCATCCTCTGCTATGGCTGGTTCCTCTCCTGGAATTCCAGCTGTGCATCCTCTGCCATGGCTGGTTCCTCTCCTGGAATTCCAGCTGCACCTCCTCTGGCACATCTGTTCTCCCTGTGAACCCTTTGGAGCAGGGAGTGCCCTTTGCCACATGTTTACACAGCATCCAAGCACAGCAGGACCATCCTTTAGGCTGCCCTGGGCATGTGGCTGTAATTCCTTAATTTGGGGTATTTTTCCCATTTCCAGCACAGGGAATTCTGGAAAATGACCCCATTTTGCTCGTGCTGTCCCTGGGCTGGGCGTGGATCCTGCTGTGGGCATGGGATGTGGGGCAGGTCCCAGGAACAGAAGCTCGGGGTTCTGAAATCCTTGTGCCCCCAG
>VWZG01011107.1:81386-93192 GCA_013396735.1 Grallaria varia
CAGGGCACCCACCCCACCTCCTTCTGTGCCCCCAGAGGGGCCCAGGGCACCCACCCCACCTCCCCCTGTGCCAGTTAAAAAGGGAACTGGTGCAGATCCACAGCAGTTGGTTTACAGGATTGGATAACTCACTGCTCCCAAGTACACGATTCTCCTTCTCTTTCCCACTCCACAGATTCCAGTGAGGTTTCCGAGGGTTGTTTATGCTTTGGAGAGGGATCGCTGGCCCAGGCTCTGCTGCTTTGGTTGACAGCTGTCTGTGGTGCGTCCCAAGGGATGAGCTCTTTTCCAACCCCAATGATTCCATGTCTGCAAACCCCAGCAGCCTCAGCCTGCCTGACACAAAGCTGGGACTTGCAAGGCCTTAACTTTCTCTCCAGAGACAAAAGACCAAGATGAAGAACCTTTCATGATTTTCTTCTCCTCTCCTGAGCCATCGATGGGCCACCAAGCTGGTGGTGCCCTAAATCCAACCTCTTCAGGCTGCTCTGGGCTTTGGGAATCCAGTTCTTCTTGCTGGGCTTTCCGACTTAGTGTTTTCTTTCCCAAACTTCCAGGACATGACTCACCCCAGAGTGTGACCCCTGTGGAGGTGCAGAAAAGCCTCAGCCCATGCTGGGTTATAGATGACAACTTCCCCATGGAATTCAGCAGGTCTTCAAGGGGAGCTACAAGACGGCTGGAGAGGGACTTGGGACATGGGATGGAGGGACAGGACAGGGGAAATGGCTTCAAACTGACACAGGGTGGGATATTGGGAGGCAATTGTTCCCTGTGAGGGTGGCGAGGCCGTGGAATGGACTTCCCAGAGGAGCTGTGGCTGCCCCTGGATCCCTGGGAGTGTCCAAGGGCAGGTTGGATGGGGTTTGGAGCCACCTGGGCTGGTGGAAGGTGTCCCTGCCCATGGCAGGGAGTGGGAGGAGGTGATCTTTAGGTTCCTTCCAACCCAAACCATTCCAGAGAAAACTATAGATATCAGATTTAGGGGTCTAGAGTAGGGAGATGAATCTCCCCTCAGAGTCTGAGGTCTGTTCAACCACAGCTTCATGTTGGAAGGCAGAGTGCTCGGGTCAGCTCCCAGGAGCTTCTCATGCCCTGGAGATACTCCCTTGTCTCCGTTTCCTGAGGCCGGGAAGTTACTGATGAGTTCCCCTCACCCCCAACAGGCACTGGGCAGGGTCATCTGTATTTTCATGGAATAACAGGAAGGTTTGGGTTGGAAAGGACCTTAAAGACCATGTGGTTCCAACCAGGCCCATGCAGTGTCCACACTGAGAAGCCAAATACATCAAAACCAGACAGGATCTTTTCTAGAACATGAGCAACAATTAAATCTCAGCTGGGTGTCACTAATGGAGTTTCCAAGAGGTGAAGCAAATACCTCCCCATGGCAAAGCTGAGGAGAAGACCCCCATTCCCTGGCTCAGTGGAGAGGCAGGATCAGGGCTTGTTGTCCACCATGGTCTTGTACAACCCCCAGCCCTGCTGGGGAAGAGCCTCTACCTCTGGTTTTAAAAATAATCCTTCAGCAACTTCCCAGAGGCTTACACAGAGCAGGGAGCTGTTGCTGAGCCCCCTTTGGAAGAAGGACTGGGTGGAATGAATTCCCATCACGGGGCACATGAACCTCCCGGTGCCACGTGGCAGCTCCAGGCAGATTCCCAAGCAATTGCTAAGCGTGGCCTGAACCAGAGCTCTGAGGTAACTCCTCGGGTGGTGGATGGCACTAATCGTGCTCCTTACGCAACCCAGTCCCGTGCAGGCATCAAAGGAGCCTTGGTTGCAGCAACAGCCCCACCTCCGGAGTGCAGGAATTCGTGTTCCTCTGCAAGGTGAAGGAGGTAAAAGGCTCCAGCCACCTCTCCCTGCCCCGCTCAGGCTCCACGGAGACTTCTGGGGAAGGAACCAGGCACAGCTTCTTGTTAACTTCTTAGTACAGGATCCCAGAATCCCAGGATGTTCTGGGCGGGAAGGGACCCACCAGGATCATCCAGTCTACCTCCCATCCCCAGGAGTCCCCCCCTGTGCCCCAGAGGATCATCCCAAGGCTCCTGGAGCTCTGGCAGCCTTGGGGCCGTGCCCACTGCCCTGGGCAGCCTGGGCAGTGCCCGACCACCCTCTGGGCAAAGCAGAGCCTTTGGCTGAGATCCCACCTGGCCCTGCCCTGGCCCAGCTCCAGCCCTTCCCTGGGGCTGTCCCTGGTCCCCACAGGGCACAGCTCAGTGCCTGCCCCTCCTCTGCCCCTCTCCAGGGATTAACCCAACCCCATTCACCCCATCCCATCTCCCCCTCCACACAGCACCACCCACCCACCTGTGCAGCTTTTTGTAGAATCATCAAGATTGGAAAAGACCTCTGAGATCGTCAAGTCCAACCTTTGACCAAACACCACCATGCCCACTGAGCCACGTCACAAAGTGGCACTTCCACATGTTTTTTTGTAGGCTTCCGGGCCTGGTGACTCCACCACTTCCCTGTTCCAACACAGTGGTTGCAGGTTGGCCCAGCAAGGGATGAGGTCTGGGAACTCTGTTCTGCTGTCACCACCTTCCTTCCAAAGAAAGTGTGAGTAGCCCTTCCTGCTGTCCACAGGAGCCCTTCCCCTCTCCACAAAACATACGTGAGGTGACTCAAGGGGAGCAATCCATGATGCAATCCATGCAGCTTTCCAGAACTCAGGGTGTTTGACCACAGGACGTCCTCAGCTCTGTGACTGCTCACACCAACTCATGAGTTTCCAGTGGGACAGCTGTTCCCTGAGGTTGTTTCTCAGGGAAAGTCCATCCACAAATTACTGACATGACCTTTTGCTTCCAAGGGTCACTTTGACCATCTCAGAAATTCCCTCTTCCTTGCAGTTCTGAAGGGCAGCACTTTGAGCTTCAGCATCAAACCCAATAATCTGTCTTCTTTCTGGAAACGGGCATTTTTTTATTTGTAGTACCAATAACCAGAGTGGAAATGGCCCCAGGACCCCCTTCACTCTGCCCTGGTCACCCACAACTACTGGGACACCCAAGAACCAGGGTGGACAACCCCTGCACCCACCCTGAACTGTGAGGAGACCACCAAGCTCTCTGGCTCCTGGACTCCATTCCCTGAGTTATCCCTCAATCTGGAGTGAGATCTAAAGCGAATTCCTGGGAGGTGAGGGAAGACAGACGTGCTGCTGACCCGCCTTCGGGTCTGCTCGGGGCAGACAGAGGGATCTGAGGCTGGGCAGGACCTCCTGACACCCTGCCAGGGTGCTGAGGAGAGGCTGAGCTTGTCCAGGTGTGAGGCTGTGGAGTTTGTTGTCCCTTCTTCCTCCAGATCACAGGGAGCTTCCCCCAGAGGGTGGTCGGGCACTGCCCAGGCTGCCCAGGGCAGTGGGCACGGCCCCAAGGCTGCCAGAGCTCCAGGAGCCTTGGGATGATCCTCTGGGGCACAGGGGGGATTGCTGGGGTGTCTGGGCAGGGACAGGAGCTGAACTGGATGGTCCTTGTGGGTCCCTTCCAGCTCAGCACATCCTGGGATTCTGTGATCCTGGGAATGTGCTCCTCTGCCTCGTCCCAGTCCTGCACCACAGCGGGTTGTTTGTGCAGAGTTCCTGAAGGAATTGCTTCCCTCTTCTACCAAAAACTACATCCCCATGTGCCCAGTGCCTCCTAAAACCATCAGGGATGCTCAGTGCATGGCTGTGCGTGAGGGAGTCGGCCAGTCCATGCTGTCATGAAATAATGGAATCATGGAATTTGTTGGCTTGGAAGGGACAGTACAGATCATCCCATTCCCCCCCCTGCCATGGGCAGGAGGGACACCTCCCACCAGCCCAGGTGGCCCCAAGCCCCGTCCAACCTGGCCTGGGACCCTTCCAGGCATCCAGGGGCAGCCACAGCTTCTCTGCTGACCCTGGGCCAGGGCCTGCCCACCCTCCCAGCCAGGAATTCCTTCCCAATATCCCACCTATCCCTGCCCTCTGGCGCTGGGAAACCATTCCATGTGTCCTGTCCCTCCATGCCTTGTGCAAAGTCCCTGGAGCCCCTTGAGGGACTGGAAGGTGCTCTGAAATCTCCCATAGCTCTGTCTCTTCCAGGCTGGTCATTCCCAGCTCTCCCAGCCTGGCTCCAGAGGGGCTCCAGATGGACTCCAGAATCATGGAATGGTTTGGGCTGAAAATGACCTGAAAGTCCATCTCATTCCAGCACCTTCCATGGGCAGGGACACCTTCCACCAGACCAGGTTGCTCCAAGCCCTGTCCAACCTGGCCCTGGACACTTCCAGGGGTCCAGGGGCAGCCACAGCTCAAAGGGACAACCTGTTCTGAGCAACCACCTTCAGTGGAGACACAGCCCTTCCCCTCTTCCCGAGGCAGGGGAAGAGTTTTAAACCCCTTTAGCTCCATCAGCAATCCTTGCCCATCACCCACAACTCCCGTTATCCCAAGGCCACAGCTCTGTTGGGGCCAAGAGAGGACATCCCACAAGGTCCCACCAAAGAGGAGACATTGAGTGAAGAGATGGTGACATCCATTTACCACATCAGCAGAAAACACTCCAAGGGATGTTGGAGCACATTAAGAAATGGTTTTGGCCCCAGCTGCAAACTCAGTTCCAACCTGACTGGAGTTTAATCCTGACAGGATTCCAGCACAGGAATCATCTCCTGCTTCCCCCCAGGGTCAGTAAATCCCTGTCTTTGTTACTGGACGCCGCTCTCTGGGACACCAAAGGCAAGTCCAAGAATCCTTAGGTGGGGGAGCGTGAGAGTGATGGCTAAGATTTGAACTCAACCTGCTTTGAGCAGGAATTTCATCACCTGTGTCGTTGCCTTTCCCAGCGAGTTTAAAATCTGCAGGGGATTGTATGAAATGCTTTGATGAGGTTCCTAATTGGGTTTGGAATTCTAGAGGCATTGCCTTCGATACGAGTAAAGAGAATTGCACAAAGAGGTCCTAAGAATCCATTGGAACTGAAATTTGACTCTTCTTTCTTGCTTTCCCAGGGGTTTTCGTGGCCAATCCTCCCTGTGTTAAAACTTCCCGCACTCCAAGTATCTTTCCAAAGATGTGATTTGGGAGAGATGGTATTAAATTTTAATAAAATCGTGGTAAATATTTCAGACACGCGCCAATAAAAGGGAGAGGTTGATAAGGGAAAGGAAAATTCTGCCATCGGATGGACTGGGTTGGGAGGGACCTCAAAGGTCTACCCTCAACCCCCAGTTTCTCCAGATATTCCCAGCTACAATCCTTGGACAGAGAAAAATTAAAACCAGCTCAAATTATTCCTCACACCTGACCTGTTTTGTGGGTTTCTGTTATGTCTCTACATCTCTTTGCCTTTTTGGCTGGAATTGGCTCACTATTTGAAAGTCCAAGGCCATGTTTTACTGATGTTGGTCATCTCTGAGCACAGGAGGTTTTGCCTCTGTGCCAGAGCATTTCCTGTGGGTGTTTCTCACTCCGAGTTTTCCCATTGTTTGGGACCTGGAATATTTTGGATATAAGTGGGAAGAGTTTTAAAGGCTTTGTGTCCACGTGTTGGTGTGAGTGTGTTGCGGGGGCTGATCTAGGGAGCAAACAAAGCCTTCCACCTTCAATTACAGACCTTTGCCCTTCTCAAATAAAAGCCTAAAAATGATATTTCCTATAAAACTGAAGGAGGAAAGAGCAAAGGAGAGGGGCTTTTCACCGTAGGATTATCCACAGTTAAAACTTTTAATTTCAAGGCCTTCCAAAAGTATTTTCTCTTGGAATATTGTCCATGTGCTGACCTGAAACTTCACTTTTGGGGAGTTTTTTTGGTATTTTTCAATGTAAAAACTTTAAATTGAGAACCAGCACTGTCCTGGTGTGTGCATACAGGGGTAGCAGAGTGAAGCATACATGGATATTGATTTGGAAAAGCTCCTCCATACAAATAAATTCCCAACTGTGCCCTGCCCAGACATTCTTATCCCTAAAACTGAGCCTCCAGATGGTATAAAGCTCCAAAAAAAATGGGCTTTTAAGAGACATAGTATCAGGCAAATACCAACGTGCAGCTCCACTTCTCCCAGCTCCTGAGTTCCAGCTCTGCCAACATGGAATCTGGGTTTTCAACGGGAATCTGGGCTCTTAATTATCACTTTTTGAAGTCTAAATATCGATTTAATCTCACGCAGTTTAAAAACAGGAGCAGGAAAGGCTCGTTGACAACTCGGTGCGGACCAGGGAGGGTGAACAGCTTCCACCTGGCCACGAGTGCCAAAGTCCAAGGGTTTGGATGCCGATTCCCGAGGCTCCCGAAGAAGGTGGGAGGGCGCAGCCGGGCGAAAGGTTGAGGTGCCTCCAGTGAAAGGCAGGAGGTTTCGGGAGGAGCCAAGGAATGGCCCAAATGTTTATGATTTCCTTTGGCAACCCGCAGGAACAGTTTATGTTGCAGGCAAACAACAAAGGTTAATGAAATGGAAAAGTTGGGAAATCAAACGCTCTGAAATGAAGAAACGCAGGACTAAGAATGTAAATTGAACCTCCAAGCCACAGACTCCTCTGGATTCCTTAGGAGGCTGGGCTGTCACATCTCCGAGATGAGCAAAGAGATAATTTCACAACTCCTTCAATGCAAAAGAGATGTTTTCTCCCTCATATCTTGCGCGTTAAAAGCAAAATAATAATTAAAATATGCACTTTTGCAATAGATCAACGACTTCTTCTACTCATTATTTGTCACGGGCTAAAAAGAGGCCGATTAAACCAAAACATCATTTGTGAGGACTTTCAAAGCTCTGGTGTGAAGCAATCATGGTTTCTTCAAGGAGATGTTAGACCTGATTATCTGAAGATCATTTGACCTGATTATTTGAAGCCAAGTTCTAATCCCTGCCCCCCTTTGCAGGGCTAGAACTGACTGTATTCCAGAGAAATGGCTGTGCAACATACCCAGTGCAACAGCAGCGTTTCACAACCCCCTTCGGCTCATCCTCTGCTTCCCCTCCTGCATCTCCCAGCTCTCCCAGTCCCATTCCCACCTGCTCCCACTCCATCCAAAAGCCAGAGCTCCATTGCAGAACTGATCTCCAGGAGCTGGTGGGTCAGACAGGTGTGGGCAGAGGGCACAGCTGCCCTTTTTGGCTTCCCTGGCTTAGGGAAGCCTCAGCTGACTGTGAAAGGTCACCTTTGATTTCCTTGGGTCAAAGTCAAGCCTGGAGGCACCAACCGAGGCCTCTGTTCAGTGTGTGGAGAGAGGAGGGCAGAAAATACCGAAATCAGGTGGATCCACAATTGTGGAATTGTTTTAACTTGGAAAAGCCCTCTGAGATCATCGAGTCCAACCATACCCCAGCACTTCCAAGGCCACCACTGCCCCATGTCCCCAGGGGCCACATCCACATGGCTTTGAAATCCCTCCAGGGATGGGGACTCCACCACTGCCCTGGGCAGCTGTGCCAGGACTGGGCAGCCCTTTCCAGGAAGGAATTTTCCCAGTATCCAACCTGAACCTCCTCTTGGTGCTCCAGCCCCTTCCCCAGCTCCTTTCTCAGCTCCAGCCCCTCAATGTCCTTCTGGTCACGAGGGACCTACCCTTGGTCCTGGGGGAGCTCAGGGAGGATCTCCCAGCTCCCTGTCCTCCTCCACACGAGCGAAGCCAACAGTGTCCAAGCCTTTATCCACAACTAGGAGCGGGTCTGTCCTATACAAGTCACCTCCACGTGGCCTTGGAGGGGTTCCAGAGCCCTTGGAGCAGTGTGGGAATGGGTTGGCAGCATAGGAGGGGACTGGACATGATCGGTGGGTTCTCCAGCAACACCACAAGGCAAAACAAGAGCTGTGTCCTCACAGCAAGGGGTGCTTTGCCTCGAGCCAGGACCAGGCAGGGCATCTCCTGGAGTCAGGATGGATCTGGACCTGATCTCGTTGATCTGTGCTGCAAGGGACAAACTCGAGTGTCACAGGATGTTACAGGATGAGTCTCATGGCAGTGACCTCCCCGGAGTGTCCTGTTTCCCTGTTCAGGGGGCATCTTTCCACCAGACACATCACGTCCAGCACATTTAGCAGCTGATGGGGGGTTTCTATTGTTTCCTTTTCTTTCCTTAATTAAAAATACACAGAGTGTTGCCAAAAAAAAAAGGAGTCCATTTGTTTTGTTTTATTCTTCTTTGTCATGGAACAACCTCCAGGGAAATCAAGGAGGTTACAAAAAGAGAGGAACAATATCCGTGCAGAGGCTGTGGGTTCCTGTAAATGGACTTTGGGAGGAGAGGAAGGGAAAGAAAAAAGGGACTATGCTCCTGATAAATGAGCATTGGAGTTGTGGACGCCAGAAATGCTCCACAGGGTTCTTCCTGCTGGACCTCTTTTGTGGGGAAGGGAGAAGGGAGAGAGGAGGATTTTGGAAGGTGACTGTCCTCAGTCCATGGCTGTGGAACATGGGGAAGGAATATGGGTGCAGCCACATGGAAAGGCAGCCATGAAAAACAGGGTGACAAAGCACATGGAAGTTGAAGGGTTGGACATGGTTTGTGATACCCTGCTCAAGCCGAGAGGGTGGAGAGGAGGAGACAACACTCTGGAAGTGGAAAAGGGTCCTGGCTTGGTCCTTCCTGCTCTGCCATCCCCTTCCCTGGAGAAGGCACTGCTCACCCTGGGCTCTGGCAGAAAAGCCTCATCCCCTCCCAGGTCTCAGGAAGGTGGATCCCAGAACTCCCTTGCAACATTCCATCGAAGGTCAATCCGTTCAATGGCTCTGCTTCTCATTTTGTCAGTGCAGGGTTCCCACCGCCACATTCCCCAGAGCAGGAGTGGAACTGGGAGAGTGGAATTAGCTCCCACCTCCCGTGGAACCCTCCGCTTTACCCCTTGCCCTGGAGGACTTGAGACAACTCCTTTTTGTCTCTTCCAGGCTCTTCCTGTGCACAGCAGGGAAGGGAAGGAGCAGGCCTGGAATTCCTGGCCTCAACCCACAGCGTTTCCCTCCATGTTCTTGGCCACTTCTCCAGGGATTGCTCACCTGTGATGGGCCTGAGGGGTTTGGGAAGAGCCACCTGGAACAGCTGGAGCCTGGACAGGCCTTCAGGGATGCTCAGCCCTCTCCCACCTGTAGCAAGAGCCCTCCCAGTGCTGTCCCCACCCCACAAGCTCTTAATTTTATTCCTTTTTAATTACTAATCACCTGATTTCCCATAGAATACAAAGTCTTCAGGGCACAGGGATGTCCTTTTCTCCTCCACCAAATACTGGATAAGGAGATCAGGAACAACCAGCTTTGAAAGCACAGCAGAGCTCTGGACTTGATGGCCTTGGAGGTCTTTTCCAACCTCCATGATCCTAAAGTTATGATTCCCAGCCTGGAGAAAAGGAGGCTCAGGGGAAGGAAGTGGAAGGGACTACCCAGGGAGGTTTGGAGTGCCCAGCCCTGGAGGTGCCCAAGGCAGGACTGGCCGTGGCACTGAGTGCTCTGGGCTGGGGGACAAGGTGGGCATCAGGCACAGGGTGGGCTCCAGGGGCTGGCAGGGCTTTCCAACCTCAGTGATCCTGAGTTTCAGTGGAGTTTCATGGATCCATGGATCATCCCTCCACCAGGAGAAACAGGATCCTTCAGATCCCTCAGTGCTCATTCCTGTGTCCTTAAATGACACGAGCCTGGAATCTCCATGGGCTGGGCTGGCAGCAGTTTTCTGAAGTCCTCCATCTCCTGGTTCCTTCCTCCAGAAAGAAGCACCCAGGGTGGCACTTGGTGCATCCAAACCTATTTCAGTGATTAGCCAACTATAAAATCATGGAATCACAGAATGGGTTGGGTTGGAAGGGACCTCAAAGACCATCTCATTCCAAGCCCCTTCCATGAGCAGGGAACCTTCCTCTCTCATTCCAAGCCCCTTCCATGAGCAGGGAACCTTCCTCTCTCATTCCAAGCCCCTTCCATGAGCAGGGAACCTTCCTCTCTCATTCCAAGCCCCTTCCATGGCCAGGGAACCTTCCTCTCTCATTCCAAGCCCCTGCCATGGCCAGGGAACCTTCCTCTCTCTTTCCAGGCCCCTTCCATGAGCAGGGAACCTTCCTCTAAACCTCCAGCTCGACCTGAGGAAAAGGTTTAAAAAGCTGGATTTGCCAAACCAGCTGGGGGGAGTTTGGAAAGAGGGGGTTGGGTTGGGTTTCCTTTAATTTGTTTTCACTGTTAACTTGCCTTTTAGCAATGAAAAAACAACTACTCAACAAACTCTCTAATTGCTTGGGGAAAACAAAATAGAAGAAAAAAGGTAATTTATCATACTTTCTGATTCTAAAACGCAGTATTTGGAGACAAACCTCTCCCTCTTTCTTGCCCTAATGAGGAATCCCGCAGCTAAGAAAGGACATTTGGCCAAGCCTGCATTTGGAAAAAACAACAAAACCCAAAAAAAACCATAAAAGTGTCGTTATCAATGAGCTCCTAACAAGCAGAAAATGAGCAGAATGAGCCTTTCTCGTCAAGTCTAATGAAGTCCTCAGATCGTGGAGCTGCTCTGAAGCAAATAAGAGCGAGGGAGGCAGAGATTAGTGGCAGGCCAGGGGTATTGGACGATTAGCATTGTTTTAGGAAGCAATCTGAGATGTCAACTGGAGATACGCTACCGATCCATCTGGGGCAGGGAGGGAGGGACACGGAGGGGAGAGAGGGGGGGAAAAACCCCGAGCAACAACCCTGTTTTGTTTCTCATTATTGCTCTAATTCTGGCGTAATTGAAAACGGGCTGAATGTGTTTAGGAACATGCAGGACATCTGGTTCTCATTGGAAGAGCTCCGCTTTTCGAGTGGCGCCTTCCATCTTCATCACAGGCCAAAGATTCCCACATCACGACTTGTCCTCTTTCTCTCTCTACTTCTTTTTCTTTTTCTTGTTCTTTTTTCTTTTTTTTTTTTTTTTCTTTTCCTTTTTCTTCCTTTCCAGAAAATGTGAGGCTGAACTTTCGACTCCATGTAAAACAGTTGGAGAGAAACCATGATAAGTCCCGGGAGACCCATTGAGCCTTTCTTCCCATTATCCTACTTGATTCTTTGCAGCTTCTCAGTTCTTTAAATACAGCCCTGAGCTGTTTAATGTTGGTGGCACGAAGGGGGAAAAAAAAAAAAAANAACTACTCAACAAACTCTCTAATTGCTTGGGGAAAACAAAATAGAAGAAAAAAGGTAATTTATCATACTTTCTGATTCTAAAACGCAGTATTTGGAGACAAACCTCTCCCTCTTTCTTGCCCTAATGAGGAATCCCGCAGCTAAGAAAGGACATTTGGCCAAGCCTGCATTTGGAAAAAACAACAAAACCCAAAAAAAACCATAAAAGTGTCGTTATCAATGAGCTCCTAACAAGCAGAAAATGAGCAGAATGAGCCTTTCTCGTCAAGTCTAATGAAGTCCTCAGATCGTGGAGCTGCTCTGAAGCAAATAAGAGCGAGGGAGGCAGAGATTAGTGGCAGGCCAGGGGTATTGGACGATTAGCATTGTTTTAGGAAGCAATCTGAGATGTCAACTGGAGATACGCTACCGATCCATCTGGGGCAGGGAGGGAGGGACACGGAGGGGAGAGAGGGGGGGAAAAACCCCGAGCAACAACCCTGTTTTGTTTCTCATTATTGCTCTAATTCTGGCGTAATTGAAAACGGGCTGAATGTGTTTAGGAACATGCAGGACATCTGGTTCTCATTGGAAGAGCTCCGCTTTTCGAGTGGCGCCTTCCATCTTCATCACAGGCCAAAGATTCCCACATCACGACTTGTCCTCTTTCTCTCTCTACTTCTTTTTCTTTTTCTTGTTCTTTTTTCTTTTTTTTTTTTTTTTTTTTTTCTTTTTTTTTCTTTCCCGAA
>VWZG01011109.1:2817-17386 GCA_013396735.1 Grallaria varia
GTGGCGCGGCGCGGTGCGTTGCGGGGCCGCCCCGTGGGGCGGGGCGGTGCGATGCGGGGTCACCCCGTGGGGCGGGGCGGTGCGGTGCGGTGCGGGGTCCGACGCGCATCCCCGCCGGGCCCTTTAAGGCGCGGTCCCGGAGCCGGCCTGACGTCAGCGGGGCGGGCGCGCCCCGGCACCGCAGCTGAGAGCGGCTCGGCCGAGAGGGGCAGGGGCTGCGGTGGGTATCGGGGGCTGCCCGGGGTGCGGGGGTCTGGAGGTGACGGCGGGGCAGTGCCCGGGGTGCTGGACACCTGGAGGGTGTCAGTATTGGGTGCCCAGGGTGCTGGGGTCTGGGAGTGGGAGTATGGGGTGACAGGGGTGCTGGGAACATGGAGGTGGGGTATGGGGGTGCTCAGGGTGATGGGGGGCTGTTGGCAGGGCTGTTGGGGTGCTCAGGGTACTGTGGTGCTGGACAGCTGGAGGTGGGGGTAGCAGGAGGGGTGTACGAGGATGTCCAGGGTGCTGGGAACTGGAAGGGAGGGTGTTGAAGTGCTCGGGGTGCTGGGGACCTGGACGTGGGGAACGGGGTAGCGTAGGATGTTCAGGAGCAGAGGTGGGAGTGCTGGAACATCCTGAGTGCTGGGAATACAGATGGGTGCCTGGGTCCTGGGATGGGGACTGGGAGGTCGAGTGTCAGGGGTGCCCAAGCTGCTGGGGACTCTGCTGTCTTTGGGATAATGGTATCTGTGGTGCTGGGGGACCCGGTATTCAGGGGTGCTCCGTCCCTCACCCCACATTGCTCAGCGTCTCCTCCATCCCACAGCGCCCGATGCCCGTCTGCACCTGAGGCCGCCGCCATGGCCGGGGCGCAGGGCTGCGGCGAGGGCAAGATCGCGGGGCTGTACGACCTGGAGCGCACGCTGGGCAAGGGCCACTTCGCCGTGGTGAAGCTGGCACGGCACGTCTTCACCGGGCAGCGCGTGGCCGTCAAGGTGATCGACAAGAGCAAGCTGGCGGGGGAGGCGGCGGGGCAGCTCCTGCAGGAGGTGCGCTGCATGAAGCTGGTCCAGCACCCCAACGTGGTGCGCCTCTACGAGGTCATCGACACCCACGCCAAGCTCTACCTCATCTTGGAGCTGGGCGATGGCGGGGACATGTTTGACCACATCATGCGGCACGAGGGTGGGCTGGCCGAGCCAAGGGCCAAGCATTACTTCGCCCAGATCGTCCACGCCATCTCCTACTGCCACAAGCTCCATGTGGTGCACCGTGACCTCAAGCCCGAGAACGTGGTCTTCTTCCAAGAGCAAGGGGTGGTCAAGCTCACCGACTTTGGCTTCAGCAACCGCTTCCAGCCCGGCAAGATGCTCACCACCAGCTGCGGCTCCCTGGCCTACTCGGCACCAGAGATTCTGCTCGGGGATGAGTACGATGCTCCAGCTGTCGGTAAGGGTGGTGAGGCACCCTGGGGACCTGTCTGCCTCGTATCCCTTGCCTGGAGTGTGCTCCTGCCGGCCAGGGACCACCTCCCTTTTGGCCCCTTACACTGGGAGCACCTGGTGGCACTGCTGTCCCTGCAGGGAGCAGGCCTGTCCCTTGGGTGCTTGGCTGCCCAACCCTGCCCTGGCACAAGGGGATCCTCCCTGCAGAGACCATCCCAGCACCCACTGAGATCCCACAGAGTGATGGTTCATGGCAGGGAGGGGAAGAAGCCCAAGCAGGCTGTGAGTCTGTCGTGGCATCCGCCGGGGCTCGGGGGAAGCAGAGTGAGGACGCAGCTGCCGGCAGTCTGGCGCTAGTGGTTATTTGGGGAGTGAGGCCGGAAGGAAATCTGCTTGGGATGCTGCTGTTTGGGTGGAGGAGCTCCGAAAGTTTCCTTTGCTCCATCCCCGCCCTGAAAACCACTTCCTCTCCATGGCTCCCAGTGCCCTTCCTCCCCTGGCCGGGGCGCAGGGGTCTGGGGAGACTGTCCCAAAGCACAGGGAGCTGGGCTGGGGGCTCTGAGAGGCTCTGCGGTGACAGAGGGGACATGGGAGGGAAGCAGGATCCGAGCTGACTGTCTGGCTGGCTGGAATTAGGGCAGAAGGATTTAGCAAAGCAAAACACGAGCCCTTAAAGGAAAAAGCCCAGCATTGGCTCAGGAAAAGGCGGATCCCGAGCTGAGAACAGGGATAGCTTATGGAGGCGGTAGAAAAATAAGCTGGTGGCGCTGCAAAAGGAAATGAAAGGAGAAAACCGACGCAGATGAGAAATTTTCAAACACTTGACTTAAGCAGCTGAAGGTATTAATGGAGAGTCCCAGGGCGTGCTCAGCATCCTAAATGTGCCTTCTGCGGGAGTTTGTGTTCTGGGCAGGAGGGACCAGTGAAGATGCTGCTGGTTCCATTGCTGTCCTGGTGCCCACGCAGCTGGAAAGCCCAGATCAGTCCCTATCCCATCACTGTAGTGTGTCTTGTGGCACAGCCCAGTGCCAGGATGGTTGTGGTGGGGTCTGGGAGCTGGGAAGCTGAGGAATGACATGAGACAGTGCTGTGAGTGGGTGGTGACCAGTGCGACAGAGCTTGGGGCTGGCCTCCTGGTCCTGGTCTCTGCCTGGACAGGAGGATAAGACCTGAACTGCTTTGGTTAAGCCCCTTGGGATCTGCTTGGATGTGGGGATGGGGAAGGTCTTTCCCTGCCTTGGTGGGGCTGTGGTCCCTCTGTCCATGGGGCAGAACCTGGGATCTGTTACCTCCAAGGAGCATCCCAGTGAGCACTGGTGTCTGGTGGATTGGCATTAGGGGCTGGTGGGGTGGCCCCTGTACCCCAGGGGTGAGGGATCTCTTCTGGGCCATGGTGAGGACAACCTGAACTGTTTCTGCCACTTCTTGCAGACATCTGGAGCCTGGGAGTCATCCTCTACATGCTGGTGTGTGGCCACCCCCCCTTCCAGGAGGCCAATGACAGTGAGACCCTCACCATGATCATGGACTGTCGCTACACGGTCCCCTCGCACGTCTCGGCCCAGTGCTCTGAGTAAGTGCCACCCCCCTCACTGTACCCCCTGGAACCCCAACGTGCTGCCCAGGGGGGGTGCCCCATCCCTAGCGAATGCCTGGGAGCTGAGGTGGGAAAAGGGGGTGAAGCTGCCTAGGTTGGGGTTCACATGCTGCTGCAGCGTTGCTCCTTTCCCCCAGTCTCATCTCCAGGATGCTGCAGCGGGACCCAAAGCAACGAGCATCCCTGGAGCAGATCGAGGGCCACGCGTGGCTGCAGGGGGTGGACCCGTCCCCCGCCAGCCGCTCCCTGCTGCCCCTCACCTCCCACAAGCGCGTGTCCCAGGAGGAGCACGAGATCATCCTGCAGGCCATGATGTGCGGGAACATCGCGGATCGGGAAACCATTCAGGAGTGAGTGATGGGGTGGGATGCCGAGGTGGGAGCCCCCGCAAAGGGCTCTGGGGGTCCCAGCACGTCCATCGTGCGCTGACACGAGTCCCTCGGTCCCGCTCAGGGCGCTGGAAGCCGATCGCTACAACCACATCACGGCCACGTATTTCCTGCTGGCAGAGCGGATGCTGCGGGAGAAGCACGAGAAGCAGGGACACCGCCTCAGCCTCGTCTACAACCTGGCCAAGGAGGTGCAGAGCAGGTGAGCCCTCCTGCTGCCCCCTGTCCCACGTCCCCCCCCCGTGCCATCCCAGGTCCCCTTCCTTGCCACAGCCCTTGGGATGTCCAGCTGGGTGCTGACACCTCCCTCTCTCCCCTTCCTCAGGACCAACTTATCGGACACATTCAGCTCCGGGGGCAGTGCCGGCCTCCTGCCCTTCACGGAGCCCGGCAGCCTCACTGGGGGGTCCCGGCTGCCCCCTGGAGGGGACATTGGTGGCCGGCAGCCCACCGGGACCCTGCTGAAGGTCCCCGCCGTTGACACCACCATCACCAAGAGCACCCCGGCCCCGCAGCAGATCTGCGAGGAGGAAGAGGAGGATGAGGAGGACGAGGAGGGGAGGCCCAGCGTCATGGAGAGGAAGAGCAGCTCGCTGAACCAGGAGCAGATGCGAGCCTTCCTGCGCGCCCACCGCCCGCCCGGCCGCGGGGAGGTCTGGGGGCCGGGGGCTGAGCTGGGGGGCCGGGGCAGGCGCCCGGTGGCAGCCTGGGCTGGGAAGGGGGTGAGCAGGGGCCAAGGTCTCCTGGCACTGCAGGGTCATGGAGCTGAGCCCCCGAGGAGCGGGGAGGACACAGAGCCCGGAGGCTCCTTGGCTGAGTTCCCCAAGGAAAGAGGAGCCCTCCTGTTGCCCCAGAGCAGCTCTTCTGGGGTACCCCAGGTGCTGGGGGCAGAGACGACCCCTGCCAACCTCCCAAGCCCCACAGACACATCTCCAGGGCAGGGGGCTCCCACCAGCCCTGCGTGGCAGCCGGTGGAGAGCTCAGGCACTGAAGGGGGTGCGGAGAATGTTATCAAGCTGGACCCGGGCAAGAACAAGGGGGGCAGCCTGCGGGACAGGCTCCTGCAGATCCCGCTCTGCGAGAAAGCCCTGGCCTTCAAGCTCCGGCCGGGCTCCAAGGAGAGCCTCCTCTCGCTGGGGCAGTTCAACTGCTGTCACGTCATTTAAGTCCCCGGGGTGAGGGACCGGCCCCGCTGTGGGGTCTGTGAGGGCACCCACTCTCCTGCCTTCAGTCCGCCAGTGGCCATGGGGCTGGCAGAGGGCACAGTGCCCTGCGTTGTCACCCGCAGTGGCCACCCTGCCAGCCCCAACCCAGGCACCCACTGTGACAGACCCCCCAGGACGGGCCTGCCTGAGGGCAAAGTGGACTGGGGTCCGTCCCTGCACTGACTGGCATGTCCCCAAACCCCAGGACAACTCCCTGACCCTGCCAGGGCGGGATGGACCACGACACTTTTTTTAACTACTAGAAATAATTTTTTAAATAGTCTATTTTAATGTAATTCAGTAGAGATTGCTATATCCCCCTGGCCCCCCCGGGTTGGCAATGCACTCTGCATGGCCCGGGGCTGGGCTGTCCCGCCTGCAGCCCCACTGCTGGCCCCGGCCGGGGCCAGGCACAGCCTGGCCCGTGACCCCAGGCCATCCCCTGGGCCCTCCCCACAAATAAGCTTCCTATTTATTATCTCTTTGTTTTCTTGCTGGCAAGAAATGAATGACGATGGAGGCGTGGGCCGGTGCTCAGCCCAAGCCGCGGCGCGTGCGCGTGGAAGGATCGGAGCCACTGGGAAGCAAAGTTCATCAGGACAATAAAATAAGCTCGTGGGTTGATGCAGGTGCAGCGTCTTGTTGCAGAAACACCACTGTCTGTCCCCCCCTCCCCAGTCTTGCCAAGGCTAGGCCACCAGAGATGGCATCCCGTGCACCAGCAGTGGGTTCCCTGGAGCTGGGGTGGGCACTGGCCCAAAAGGGGGCTGGAAGTGGAGAGCAGAGGGGACTATGGATAGGGATGAGCAACACCCAAAGGTGCAGGGATGCCCTGGACATGCCCAAAGGCTCAACCACACTCAACCCCAGCATTCCCCCCATGCTTTGCTCATCCTCACCCTGGGGTGATCTAAGCCTAGGGCCCCCAACCCAGCCTTGGCTTCTGTCCCTCCAGCTCTGCTTGTGCCTCTCTCTCTTCCATCTGTTCTATTTCTCACTATTTTCAGGTGTACCCACATGTAACACCTTAACCGCTCTTGCCGTGATTTCATGGGATCCCTCTCTTGTAAATACTGGCGGTCTGGAAGAACACAGTGGTGCTCTGTGCGTGTGTCACATGGGATGGAGCTGGGCCTAGAACGTTCCTTGGGGAGATGATGGTGGGAAAAGAAGCAGGGACTCCAACAGCAGGAGGGGGTGGTTGGTGTTTTTGCCCACAAGGCTCCCCTTCCTCACTCATAAAGCATAAATCCGTCGCCTGAACAGGGGCTTGAACCCTGGACCCTCAGATTAAAAGTCTGATGCTCTCCCAACTGAGCTATCCAGGCTCACATTTGGTGGTGCTGGAGGATGTCCAGCACAGGCAGCGGGAACTCCACTTTGCTGCAGTATTTGGAAAGATAATGTGGGGACCTGCTTTGACCTCTTCCACCCCCACACCACCCCAGCGAGGCTGCCAGCGCACACCGGGCTGAACACCCGGCTCCTGGGAACCCCCTGGGCACCGATCCGGCACGGGGATGGCCCTGGGAAGGGGATGCGCCGGCAGGGGAGGGCAGCGGGACGGGGCCGGAGCTGCTGCGAAACCTCCGCCGCTGCCCGCGGCTCCCAGCGGGAGGCAGGAGCGTCCGGCCGCGGGCACGGAGCGGCGGCGGGGGCTGGGACGGCCCCGGGACCCTGCTCTGCCCGTGGGGTCCCCACGCGTGGCTGGGACACTACGGGTGGCTGTCTGGGGTCCCTGCTCTGCCCGTGGGGTCCCCACGCGTGGCTGGGACTGTACAGGGCTCTGTCTGGGGTTCCTGCTCTGCCCGTGGGGTCCCCACTCGTGGCTGTGACACCGCGGGGCTCTCTCTGGGGTCCCCACTCGTGGCTGTGACACCGCGGGGCTCTCTCTGGGGTCCCCACTCGTGGCTGTGACACTGCGGGGCTCTCTCTGGGGTCCCCACTCGTGGCTGTGACACTGCGGGGCTCTCTCTGGGGTCCCTGCCCTGCGCTGGCGCTGCAGCAGCCCCGGTTCGAATCCGAGCCCCGGCAGCGCTTTCGCGGCAGCCGCGTTGGGGCGGGAGGGAGGCGGCTGCGAGGGGATGGGGTGCAGAGACACGGAGCCCCCGGAGGGGCCGAGAGCTCGGGTGGGCACCCAAAGGCCACCCCACATGTTTATTTTCTTGCCCTTCCTCCCCATTCAGCAGGAAGGGACCCCTCTGCCCCACCGGGAACCCACCCTGCCAGCCCAGCTCGGAGGGCCGGGAGGTGAACAGAGCTGATCCCAAAAATGCTGATGGGGCGGAGGAACCCCAGGGACAGCCCACGGAAGAGCCCCGTGGGGGCCTCTTCAAACACCTGCTGCGCATTAATTGGCTTAATTAGAGCAGCATCAGCCCCCCTTTTGCTGGGGCTGATGAGCGGCGGGACCGCCCTGGAGGGGAGATCAGAGCCCCGCGCACGGCGAGGTGATGACTGAACAGGGCACGAGCTTAATTATCCTCATTAATTAGAGCCCACTGCTTTTAAGGCATATCTAGAGGTGTGACCCCACCGGGCCGCCGGCGCACCCCCGGGCATTGGGATGTACGGCAGCAGAGGGCGAAACAGGCGTGATGAGCCCCTCAGAGAGACACGTGGTGGTCGCGGGATCCCACAGAGAGGCACCATCAGGGCCTTCAGGGGTGTGCTCGGAGCCCCCTGGACCCCACGCGAGGCGCTGTGAGCCCCGCACAGCCGGCCCCGCCTGTCCCTCCGCAGCCGCCGTCAGCGCGGCCCGTCCCGCCTACCCGGAAGGGCCCCGGCGGACCCACGTGGGCGGACCCACGTGTCGGCTGCGCCATGGCGGCGGCGCCCAAGAGGTTCAAGGTACCGGAGGGTCCCGGGGGCTCCCCGGGCGCTGAACGCGCCCCGGGATGGGCCCCGCGGCTCCTTCCCCTTCACGCCGTGTTTTCACCCACAGGCGGCGGCCGGGAGCGGTGCCCGAGGGAAAGGCAGCGCCGACCCCCTCTCCGGGTTCCTGGCGTGGTGCGGGCGGGCCGGGGTGGAGCTGAGCCCCAAGGTGAGGCACTGCGGGCAGGGCCGGGCCCCGCCGGGGCCGCTCCGGTCTCTCCGGCCCGCCCGTCACCGCTCCGCTCTCGGCCCAGGTGCGCCTGAGCAGGGAGGGCGCGGTGGCGGGGTACGGCATGTTGGCCGCCGAGGAGCTGGAGGCGGGAGAGGTGCTGTTCACCATCCCTCGCACGGCGCTGCTGTCCCAGCACACCACCTCCATCCACACCCTCTTGCAGGAAGGTGAGCACAAGCTTCTTGTGGCACTTAAGTCTGCTTTCTCTTTTAAAGGAATTAGTGGGTCTGGGATAGAGCCTCGGTAACGTTCCTCCTGTAGGGTTCTTGGATACCAGGTAGGAAAGGCAGGGAGGGATTTGGCATCCAGTCACTTCCTTCAGGGAGCCCAGAGCTGTGCTGGGCAGGCCAAGCCCATTAGTCCAATATCTCCAACTTCTAAGTGACAGGCTTATGTCACTTAAGCTTTCCTGGAGGTCGAGGACAGGCCCTGCTCAGAAAAAGAACAGTTCCTTGGTTCCTGGAGGCACACACAGGCAAGGCAGGGGGGCCTGGGAGAGCTCCAGAGAAGCAGCTTCTGGTTCAAGATAAAACCATGAAAGACCAGAGTAAAAGCAGAACTCCTGCCTCCAGGCTGAAGAGGGGACTGAGGAGGAAAACCATCTCAGATCAACTTACATGTTCTCCATCATGTCTGCTTCTGCAGCCCAGGAGTCCCTGCAGAGCCAGTCTGGGTGGGTCCCTCTTCTGCTGGCCCTGCTGCACGAGTACACAGCCAGCAACTCCCACTGGCAGCCGTATTTCTCCCTCTGGCAGGACTTCCGGAGCCTGGATCACCCCATGTTCTGGTAAGGTGGAACCAGGCAGGGCTGTGGGGACACCCAGTCTGGCAGCTGGTGGCAGGCATAGGCCAGGGGCTGCTGAGCAGAGTTGTGGGTGTGGATCCTGGTGGGCGACCCCATCCCTCCATCCCCACCCTGTGCTGTCCCTGACAGGAGCCTGAGGGACTCTCCTGGAGTTATGCCACAGGCATAGCCAGAGAACAGGGATCTGGAGAGCATAGGGAAAGCTGAGATTTTGAAGGAGAAAGGAGTCTATAGACTCTTCTCCCTGAGGCAGATGGAAAAAAACCTGGTTTTCTTGCAACAGGCCTGAAGAAGAGCGGACAAGGCTCCTGCAAGGCACAAGCATTCCAGAAGCCGTGGACAAGGATCTAGCTAACATCCACCTGGAGTACAGCTCCATCATCCTCCCTTTCATGGAGTCCCACCCCAATGTCTTCGATCCCAAGCTGCACACACTGGAATTGTATAAGGAGCTGGTGGCATTTGTCATGGCCTACAGGTGAGAAGCGAGGGCTCTCCTCTGACAAGGAGTAGGATCATAGGAAAGATTACAGGCTGTGTTACTTTTAAGTCTGCAGTTGGATGGGAATTGTAAGTATAAGATGCAGCTGCCACATGTACCACCAGCTTGTCTTCACCTCCCTTCTTTTAGCTTTCAGGAACCTTTGGAGGAGGAAGATGAAGATGAGAAGGGACCCAATCCTCCCATGATGGTGCCTGTAGCAGACATTTTAAATCATGTGGCCAACCACAATGCCAACCTAGAATACTCTCCTGTGAGTGAAAAGCTGCTGTGCCAGGCATTGTCACAGCCTGGTTCCCCTTTTGTGAGGCCTTTGGGAATGGGGACACATACCTGGGCAGAGTCTGGCCCGCATCTTATTAATGTAAAACTGTGGTGCATGTTTGGTGTTTGTTGGGAAGAGCTCAGGGTCAGCCGAGCTGCTCTGAACCCCCATGTTTCCCTGTCGAATCAGCACAGCTCTGAGCTCTCCTCTCCCTACCCACAGCACTGCTTGAGAATGGTGACAACACAGCCTGTGGGGAAGGGACAGGAGATCTTCAACACCTACGGGCAGATGGCCAACTGGCAGCTGCTGCACATGTACGGCTTTGCCGAGCCGTACCCCGGCAACACCCACGACACCGCCGACATCCAGATGGTGACGGTGCGCACAGCAGCGCTGCAGCGTGAGTGCCACCCACGGGGGGGGGTGGATGGGGCAGGGATCCGCGTTAAACAGGGATAGAGTGGAACAGGGATCAAGGATGACACGGAAAATAAGTGTTTCACAGCATTTCAGGTGCTGGGGCCATGCCTTGGTTTCAGCTGGGTTTGCAGCTCTGCTGTCTTCAAAACAGGGGCCGGAAGTGAAGCGCAGCAGCAGCTGGTCTCAGAGCAGTGGGACTTCTTGTGCCAGCTGGAGATGGTGGGGGAGGAAGGTGCCTTTGTGCTTGGCTGGGATGAGGTGCTGACAGAGGAAGAGCTGTCTGTGACCCTGAAGGTGAGCACTGCCAGGGTAGGAGGAATAACTCACCTGCTCCATGGGGCTCTTCCACAGAGGAGAAAACTTGATGTACTCACACTGCCAGTGACTTGTCCCTTTGCCTGGGTCATTACAGGTGCTGTGCATGTCAGAAGAAGAATTCAAGGAGTATAAGGAACAAGATGGCTGGGAAGATGACAGTGAGGACGAGGAAAACTCTACCCTTTCAAATGAGGCTCTCTCCAGACTTAAGACCCCTTGCAAGAAGCTCCTTTATGACAGTGTGCTGCTGACCCTGCAGTCCTATGGGTCAGACCTGAAAGCGGAGCAGGACTTGCTAAATAACAAAGAGGCTTATGAGAAACTGAGTCGAAGGGAGCAGCAAGCTCTGCATGTACGCTACGGACAGAAAAGGATCTTGCATCAGCTGCTAGAGCTGGTACGATAGAAAACTCCCTGGACATGACCTGACTGTGACTGATCCAGAGGGGAAGGTCAGCCTCTGGACATCTGTTCTGCAGCAGGAAGGATGGATGGCAAGGCGGACTATAGGCCCACTTGTCCCTCGTAAGGCATGTGGCTTTTTAGCTACTTCTACATAAAGAAGTATCTTCACAGCATAGAAATAGTTTAGGGTGGCATTATCATAAAATGAGAGCTCTGGAGCACAAATATCACCACCTTCCAGAGGCCTTAAGAAACCCCAGAGCTCCTAATGGCTGTTTTAGGAAGGCAGACATACACTGTCAGAACAGCATCAGAAATTTAAGGCAAGAGCTGCTCCTTGTCCAGGTTAAGAGGGCAGAAATCCAGCTGGTAAATCTTAACCCTACAGAGGTTCAGAGTAAACATCTGCTGACAACACTAAACCCTTCAATGCAGAAATCCAACTGGATTGGACCTTCCTGTTCATGACATCCACGTGGGAGATTGGGTCTGTCTAAGAGTGTGGAATGATGAGCCACTAAATGAACGCTGGAAAGGACTGTGCCAGGTTCTTCTCCCAATGTACATGGCTGCAAAAACTTCAGGGACTAGAGGTGCAGAACCACCATTCATGACTGAAGAAAACTACAGGACTGGATGAGAAGCCATGCCCTCTGGATCTTTGGGACTAAAAAATGAGTATGTAACATCATGAATGTACCTGGGAAGAAAGCCTGTCTTATGTAGAACTTGAATGCCCTCAAGGGGTAGTAGCATTTCTAATTGCAGTAATTATTTTAAATAAACACAATTGCACAGATCACAATTGTTGAGACAGTGCCAGATGTCAAACTTTTAAGCCCCTTACTGTGACATGTTTTCCTGAATTGCCTTAGTCTTTCTGAATATGAAACTTACATACATAGATAATCCTTTTGTTCTCTCTTGTCCAGTCAAATACTATAACAAGAAACCAACTGTACAACAGTTTAAGGAGGACAGTAGAGAATTTAAATTATTAATGTTCCAACTAGATGGGAATCTACAACAATATATACTCTCTAGAATTTCCTCTAATGCATAAGGAGGATGAAGGTAAATATCACTGCTGAGCCACAGCAGATGAGGTAGTAGCAAAAGGCCACTGGATACAAGTAAAGGTAAAAAGAAAACCCTTAATGCCTCCCAAATCCCCTCAAGTCTGGGAAATCAGCCGGTATGTAATTAAGGAGGTAGGGAAACAACAAATACTATTTAATACTGACTGTACTTAAAACTAAAGTATATGGTATTCACCCTATTATTGCTCTAGGCGTGATCAATAATGAAACCACAATGCACCCAACAGAACAGAGTACAGGCCCATACAGAAAGAAACATGACAAATGTCAGCACCTGCATAGCACAAGAACAAGGGTTTGTCTGTGAAGAACATACAACTAAAGCTCAAGCTACCTGTCTAGATATGGAACAGAGTATCTGCAATTTTGAAATTCAGCCAGAGATTAATATAAAACCAGTACTTGTATGCATAGGTAAAGGGTGTGTATGCTTTAGTATTTCTTGGGAATACAACAGAAATGGGTAATCAAATCACATTCTAATTTTAGTGTTTGTAAATTTACCCAGATCAGAGGCTGTGATTTTAACTATTCAGCCCCAGTAACTTCCTTCCAAATAAATTCTACTTTAATTAACTATACCATCTACCTCTATGGGTATAAGCCTTATACTAAATCTGCAAAGGCTGTTAAAAGAAGCTAAAGGAGTAGTCAAAAGACTTTGATTACTGTCCATCATGACACCAAAGAAATCCATCAGGTAATGGAAAGAGTAAAGAAAGATGGAAATCTCCACTGGTGGGATATTTTATTTGGATGGGCTCTAACAGCACCAGGAATTTTTAATAAAATGGTTACCTCCAGTAATTGTCTTGTTAAACTAATTTGTCTTGCTTTTTATTTTAGTGCTAGGATTGTCTTTCAAAATGTGGAGAATCATGAAACACCTACCTCCAAAATCTAAATATAAACGGGAACAACAGTAGCCAAAAGAATGTGGAAGCTTTTAATAAAGTATTCCAAAAACTTCAAAAGTGGGGAATTGATGTCTTTACGCAGAATTCTCTGTCCCTCCTTTTGATCTCTGTTGCAGATGGAAGCTGCTGGTATCATTCTCACCTTTTAACCCCTCTTGAATACAAAGAGACCTTACCAGGTGTGTTAAACAGATGTAGCTTAATACTTATGGAAAGCTTTTGTATTTTATTTCCTGCTTGGCAATTGTTTAGAAGACATGGAGCAGCAGCTGCAGATCACATGTTATTTGGCATTAAACTTTGGGTCTGCCTCGAGCTGAACGTTGCTTGAAACAGAGTAGGGAGCACCTCCCCAAATAACCAGAGACCTCTGAAAAGGCCCCTGCAGGCACAGTAACAGGATTGCATAAGGTTGCACAAGCTAAGCGACTCTGCATTAGGTAGGTAACTATGTATTATTAGATTGGGTTTATGTAAACTTTATAAATGGGTTATACCATTTTTAAATGGTAAACTTTATAGATGGGTTTATGTAAACTTTAGTATCTAAATTCTCTCAATTTTTCTCCTTGGTGTGCTTTATTTGTGGAAAAACTTCCCCTTTGCACCCTGCACAGAATGAACAATGTCTCCTTTCTAAACCCGACTCTGTTGTCCACGTTTAGAGAATTCCTAAAATTCAGCAACAAGGGGAGGACATGGCCTTCATCCCACCAGCCCAACTTCTGTTACTGGGATCTTGGCTGAGTCCTGTTCACACCTTCCAGCCTCCCTTCACACCAGCCTAACAGCTCTTAAAGCCTGAAGGGTACCAGCCTTGTGCAGCAGCATTAGTACAGAACCGAAACACCTTTGAGCCGTCAGGACAAGGCAGTAAGTTCTGCATACGGTTTTACCAGAGATAAATGGAAGAAAAAAATAATCCCATGGCATCTGGACCAGATAAGGAAGAACTGGTTGCTGGTAATTCTCTGTATCCTAACCCAACAGGAGGAGAACTAAGCTGGAGCTACAACAACAGAACAAAAAAATTCTAACTTCAAAAGGCTCAGTCTCAGCACAACTGCTGACCTGCTAAACAAACGCCATGGAATGGCAGGACAGGGACACAGTCTACTTGACACATAGGTGACTGAACAACAGTGCTCAGAACAAAGAAAGAATTCCCTTTAAGCTGCTTTCCACAAGCACTACTGGTTCAGTGGTCCCTTGGAGCTGGTTAATGCTCCATGCAGCAAACACAAAGCCAGGTACAGAACCCCTTAAACCTGAGTAGGAAATCCCGACCTCTCTGCCCACAGCAGTCAACTAGCTTTAATAAAGTAACGTTATGAAAAAAGACAACAGTGAAGCTCTATTTCCTAGCATCTGCTAGGTTGCAAGGCACAGGCTAAGGGAGTCTGCAGTATTAGCAACACTGAAGCTGCCTCCCTTACGACAGCCAGCCACAGCATTGGGCAGATCCCTGCTGCAGGGAGCATCACAAGAGGGTGGAAGGCACTAGAAATGAAGTGTCCTGAGACAAACTGCTCCTGAACCTGCAACTGAGTCATTTCTGTTTTCAAACAACTGTCCTTTCTTTTGCACCTCAAAGCAAGGCCCTGTCTAGTCATTATATCTCCCGACTGACCTCACACTAGAGAACAAACTCAGTTGCTTTCAACAGGCAGTGCCCAAAACACACTGGAAAATTTCATGTTTTGGATGGGTGGAACAGACTTTGAAAGACACCAACTGGCCAGGATGGAACTGGAGAGAATAAGCACAGTGGCACGTGCTGCATGTCATGACTTTTAATGTGTAACTACAGTATGCATACATACAAGAGTGGGAGAACTAAAGCCCAAGAACTAGAAAGGCTACAAAATACAACACATGGACCAATACTTTACAAAACATTGAAAATCCTTACAAAATGGGCTGTATTGGTCCTTTGGGTTTTTGTTTTTATTATTTTTCCTTTTTTTTTTTTNTTATACTGTGTGGTCACAGGGTAGGGATGGGGAAAGGTCTAGATTGAACCCCTCATCTTTCAAAATTTACAACTGTCAAAAAGAGAAACCAAAAAAAAAAAAAAAAAAAAACAAAAGGCCTGGTTTTTGGTTTTTTTATT
>VWZG01011109.1:17497-37724 GCA_013396735.1 Grallaria varia
AAAAGAAACTATAGGCCTGGTCTCTGGTTTATTTACTGAAAACAACTGACCCTCACCTAAAAGGCCAGTTTTTCTCCAACAGGAAGGAGGCATTCTCCAACTGCCACTCCACTTGCTGTCTATCAGCATTTGATGAGGGTGAGGTGTTGAAAGCAACACTGAACCTTAACCCCTCCCTCACCCCTCCCATAATCCATAGAATTCCCATATTTCAAACATACCCACCTTTTTTTTTTTTTTTTAAACAACTTAGTGATTGAAAGGTCCCCCATCCACATAAAGAAAAATAAGTTACTTATAACTGGCTTTTCAATATTCTTTGGGAGTCTGGGAATGTCAGGACAAGGAGGTCTGCCCCAGACAAGTGCTTGGCATCAGCAGCTGCCCCTTTATTACAAGCTGGACAGGCACCAGTTACCCACCTGCCTTTTACACAATTTGCACAAACCCAAAAGTCCAGACAAAATGTTTCTGTTCCTTGTATTTACACTAGTTTAAAATGATATTCACAGCATCTTCTGAATTTTGGCCAAAATTTGTCTCAAACTTTGGAACATGCCCACATAAGACTTTCACCCAGGGTCTGTTGTGTCTACCCAATCGAGGGGGCTGGGAAGGTCAGGAGGAGCCTTACAGAGTCTTCAGTCAGTCGATGGGACAGGACCTCCAGGCTGGCACACTTAGAACACGGGATGTAGCTTGTCTAACTGGCACCAGTTCCTTCCATGACTTGCTGGGCCTGCTTCTGCCCCATGCAGCACTGTGCAACCGACTGGAACAACCTGCATGGGGAAGCAAAGCAGTGGTAGGTGCATCTACGGCAGCAAATGGTCCTTCCACTATGACAGCACCGAAAACTCAGGGTGCAACTGCTTCAGCTGTACCATTTTAATGATTCTGTGGTTAAGCCATACTCACTTCTCAATTTCTGGCGCGCAGTGAACAAACTCATGGTTCCAGAACTTAAACGCTGGATTTTTTATCAGCTCAATGAAAGTAATAAGGAGACCCCAAGGATGAGGCCTATTTACAATCAGTCGTTCTAAGAGAACCCTGAAATTCAAAAGGAAAACCACTTAGAACTCAAAGATCCAAAATACAGAGGGAAGGAAAGCAAAAATCTGAATGTTGGCAAGTGAAATGCCTTTCCTCTCACCTCGTAATCTGCTCCTGGATAGCCTCAGTGTTGGCCTCTGCAAACAGGTACAGCATGGTGCAGCTGAAGTAGTGGGTGTGACTGTTGGGGTATCGCAGCTGGTTGGCAATGGCGTTCAGGAAGAGGTACCGGCCTGCAGGAGAGGAACAGTGAGTACAAACAGCTTCCCTTACACACACACTCACGAAGAGGAATAAAGACGCAACTAGCAGTGCTTGAGATTAACATCTGTGAGCCTGTCTTATAAAGGTACAAGAAACGAAACCAAGTAACAGATGCAAAAACTGTATCAGCTCAGGCTGATGGGGCAGGAAGATTCATTTCTTCTTCATTAACTGCATTTCTAACTCCCTTGAATATGTCAAACTCTTGGTTATAATATTGGTCCTGTATTCAGAATTTACTATTCTAACACAGCATTCCTTACTGTGAATTCACTAGCAGCTACATGAAATCATAGATTCAAGGTTGGAAAAGACCTTTAAGATCAAGTCTGTTAACACAGCATTCCTACTGTAACCCCCTAAACCACATCGCCCAGTGCCAGATCCAGACACCTCTTAACACCTACTGGGATGGTGACTCCACCCCCCCCCGGGCAACCTATTCCAATGCCTGACCACCCTAACAGCGAAAAAAATTTTCTAGCATCTATCTGAATCTCCCCTGTCTCAGACTGGGGCCATTTCCTCTTGTCCTCTTACTGCAGGCATGGTCAAAGAGATTGACCCCCACCTCTACAACCCCCTTTCATTTAGTTGTAGAGAGCCTTGAGATTCTCCCCGAGCCTCCTCTTCTCAAGACTAAACAAACCCAGCTCTCTCGGCTGTTCCTCCTAAGACATGTTTCTAGACCTTTCATGAGCCTTGCTGCCCCATGTTGGACACGCTCCGGCACCTCAATGTCCTTTTTAAAATGAGGGCCCACTTGCTGTAAATGTGACATCACATGAACCAGCAGTGCTTCCAGCTCACCTTCAGTGTCCAGGTCTACTGCCAAATTCTGGAAGATGTCCATGTGAGCTGAGTGGGTAATGGTGCTCATAGAGGGTGTGCTGCCTTTGTTATGAATGTGTGCAATAGCTTGAGTACCTACATAGAGCACCAGTGCATTAATCAGCTGGATGTTGTAGCGGTTGCCAGGTTCATTTGATACCTAATAACAAAGATATAAAAAGCATTAACAGTCTGTATTACTTCAGCACTCAAAGGNGCTGCCCCATGTTGGACACGCTCCGGCACCTCAATGTCCTTTTTAAAATGAGGGCCCACTTGCTGTAAATGTGACATCACATGAACCAGCAGTGCTTCCAGCTCACCTTCAGTGTCCAGGTCTACTGCCAAATTCTGGAAGATGTCCATGTGAGCTGAGTGGGTAATGGTGCTCATAGAGGGTGTGCTGCCTTTGTTATGAATGTGTGCAATAGCTTGAGTACCTACATAGAGCACCAGTGCATTAATCAGCTGGATGTTGTAGCGGTTGCCAGGTTCATTTGATACCTAATAACAAAGATATAAAAAGCATTAACAGTCTGTATTACTTCAGCACTCAAAGGTACAGCATGTACAACAGCAGCATCCAAGCATCTTGATTATACAGAAGACAACACACTTGAACATCCACAAATTCAATCTGGCATTTACCCATTTCTAACACAGCTAATTTCTAATTACAGCTTATTAGCTTATTATCTCATTATATTTGAATATATATATATTTTCAAAAGCATCAACAAAGTGTTGATAAAACCAACAAACTTTTCTTTTTACTCCCTACCTAAAAGAAAAACTCAGGTAAAGCAATATGAATTCACCAGCAGTGGCAGAGGCTGAAGCACACCCCCCACCGTGTGAATGCTTCTGTCTAAGCAATTCTCTGAGGAAGTCCAACTTCAGACTTGAAGTCTGCTGCAAGCCAAGCCACATGATGTCTGAAATGTGGTTTTAGCCACAACTCCGCATTGAGTTTTAACTAATTTGACCTTTTTTTACCCCTAAAGCATTAGCATGAGGATCCATGTATTTCTATACCAATTAATCTATTTGCAGTAAAAATGTAATCAGATTCTAAACGACTGCAATACATTTGAATATCCTGCTAAGGAGTAGCAGAAGAATTATTCAGAGATGTGTGTATTTTCACAGGCTTTTCTACTGAGTAGAACACACGCTGAGCAACACATCAACAAAATTTCTGCAAGAAAGAATGGTGACTGAACCAGTGAAATAATTTGTTCCCCAATATTTAAACTGAGCATCCTCAGAAACCTCAAAACCCTCGAACTTACTTGTAGGTTGCTGCGCAAGTCAGACAAAAAAGTAACAGGAGAACGGGTTTTGAGATAGGAATCCAAGTCTTTCTTGAACTGAGGTGGCATCACTCCAGTGAAATTTGTGAGTATTCGTGGGGCAATATTAATCTCACTTAACATGTCCACCTGTTGAGAGAAACCCCAATGAGTCAAGCCATAAACAACCTCTAAAAGTAACAAATTGCAAAAGCAAATCTGTAAAAGACGTTACATCAACTACTGCTGTTGATCCCTTTTCCTTTCAGCAATTAAAAGGAAACACTAAGCTTTTTCAGATTTCAGAAGAAACTCGATCTCTTATGTGCAAATTTATTACATGATGCCTTGAAGAACTGAAGAGTAAAAAAATTCAACAGTGAAGGCCATAAGGAAATTCAGCCACTGCCTTTGTGGTCTCCCTATCTACACTAAAGATGGTCTGGTAGTTTAAAACAGTACAAACATCCACACAAGTCAAGAAGAGCCTTCTTCAGTGATAACTTACTGAGTGCTGCAGCTTTGCTCCCATTGCCCTGCACAGCTCAGGCAGGGAAGAACAACAGGACAATGCTTTAGCAGTGTGAGGAAGTTTGTTTCTAATCATTCCAGGATTAGTTGACTGGCATATAGACAAAAATTTAATTATGTAACATTAACATTTCTCTAAGTCTCTCCCCATTATACAAGAGGCTTGCTTCAGAATGGTACTTTATCTCATTATTTTCAAGACAGACCGGCATCAAGCGTTACTCATCCAAAAGCATTTGCAACCACACAGTGCTCAGACACCAGCTCTTCCACAGAGTTACAGGGACTCCAGTCTCCAGCATACCGTGGAGCACAAACTATACAACCCAGCATGAGCTAAACAAAACAGAGACAAGAACCAACTGGCTGGACTGTCAAACAGCTCAAGCAGCCTGTTCTTCAGTGACAAATGAGACAGTAACACGATAGAGATGCCCTTGCTCCAACACTGTGTACCAGTCTAAGGGATGCCATCAAGTCAGTCTCCCTTGGGAAAGAGAAAAGCCCTCTGGTCCTCCATGCAAGCACAAGGTTCTTGGTGCAGTTCTCATGTAACACAAGTCTCAGTCTATCCTTTCAGGCTGAACCTGCACAGCCCTTGCAAGCAAGCCAAGTATCTACTGGTGCTAATAAAGCCACACAGAGCAGAGGCAAGCTTTATGCTTCCAGTTGTAGCAAATTTCATATAGGACAAGGGTTGTATCCCACTGTGTATGGAACATGTCAAACACAATTGAAGCCTACAAGCTTTAAAAACTGCTGTTCTGCCAGACGCTGTGTCAAGAGTCAGATTACTTGTTAAGTTTTGAATGGTTGCACTAATTCTTATACCAGGTATTTAAACTTTTCTCAAAATTCCAGTCTCTGCCAAAAAAACTGGATAAAGATTATTTGGAGCATTACAGATTCCTATTGTCAAACTCCAGAAAGTAAGTTCTACCTTTAGATTGGGGGTGAAAGGGTCTGGAAGCCTCATGTTCCGTGGGAAGGCACTCAGGATCAGGTTCCTTAGCTGAATACAGTTAGGTGGGATCACATCACAAAACCCGTAGTGGTAGTCACAAAGAAATTCTGGGAAATCATGCAACAAGACCAGCAACACACGCAGAGTGCCCTGTAAAATAAAATATGAGGTGTGTAACTGCTGAAACTGCTCAAAAACTTGGAGAGACATTGTTCTATGTCATGTGGTTAACATTACCAGGAGTAAATTAATGTGGGAAGGCTGCCTGCTTCTGTCCCACAACAGTTTGCATTCAATTCTAAGATACAAGGTAACAAATCTTATTTTGCTATGAGAACATCTCTACTTTCAGACAACTTTGTTTGGAAGTAGCATCTATGAGATGGCATTTTTTTTTACCTTGTAAAGAATTTGCATAGGTTTGGTGAGTTCCACATTTCTAAGGAAAGGAGCCAAGTACTTGAATAGATCGATCAGTAACTGGGCATACATAGGCCAACCCTGTCAAGAGAAAAAACAACAGGTGAAAAACATGCAACAAAGAGCAGTTATGTTAATTTCAAAACTATAATTAGACTGATCTTATATAAGCCCCAATGGAAGAGCTTATCTACTGCCAGCTCTACTAAGAGTGCAGCACAGCTAATTTCAAGGGCTTCAGCTGCACATCACTGTGCCACAGGTGCTTCCAGAACACTCAACATGCCATACTGAGCTGCTGACAGTATTTAGCTGAGAAGGCTGCAGCTCTTCTATACACTGAAAAAGGCATGTTTATTAAATACAATTCACCCTGTATTCCATAGTTATTGACACACAGACTCCTCCATGCAGTTAGGTTACTGTGAATATGGAAGACAACAAAACCAGAACAGCCATGCTACTAGTGCACTTCAAGAGATGTGAAACAGCACCACACCAGATAATCATCTGTGTGAACTTTTTAATTCAGAAGAGATAAACTGCAGCCACACCTTCTGCTGTGGTGTATGTGCCAGCATTCTTGCAATAAATATCCGATGGGAGATCAGTTCCAGCCAGGCATAAACAAAACCTGGAGCTTTTGTAGGCCTCAGGATGTGAAATGTGTTACTGAAAGAAAAGTTAGAGCAGGTTAGAAGTACATAGCAATAAGACTGCTTTTCGTAACATTGAGGGAAAAACACACACAGCCCTAAAAGCAAAGGCATTTGGAGCATCTTGGGGGTTTTACCAGTCATTTTCCTTAGAACAAGCCAAGTGGACAGCCCACAAGAGAACCAGTTACTCCAAAGGTGATTAAGCCACCATAAAGGAACAGTCACAGCCTTTAGGTGAAAACCCTTGACCCTACCAAGAAAGGATGATCATTGCAGCCAATCCCAAATACATACCAGAAAGCTGTGAGTGTCTGGAAGTTGATGGTCTCCAGCACATGCTCGGGAGCATTTAATTCCAACAGCAACATGATGAAAATGCGATGGTAAGGAAGCTGCTGAAACTCACTCTGCCGAACATCGTGGTCTTGCAAAAGAACTCCCACCACAATACCAAGAACCTGAAGAGATCAAGGCATTTCATCGATGGCAGCAAGAATTACTTGCAAGTCAGCCTACAGACAGTACTTTAACCACCAGTAAAAAAAAAAAATCAGTAGATTCTAACCAGAACAAAAAGCCCCAGTTATTGGAAGTGCTGTGTAAATTAATATTACAATTTGTTTCAGCAACTCCCAACCACTACTCTTTGCTCACCCTGTCCCTTGGATCTCAATGACTGACTGAGCAGTGCTGGAAGGTCTTAACTACCCTGAGACCATCCAGCCCTAAACCAAGTAGTATAAGAGCACTGGCAAGGCCCTTGCAACATCAAGGCAAACACTAGAATTACCAACCTTACACTTCATATGTCTCAAACCAAGAGCAGCTGACTTCACTTCAAGGTGCAAGGGTGAGTTTCACGTTGGTTTGAGATTACATCTTTGTAAACAAGAAAGCCACCTGGCACCTTGATGCTTCACTCAAAAGCTGATTTCAGTGAACCACCTAAAGTCCTCATCTGATGTTTCAGCAGCAGGCTCCATTAAGACCTACATCTTCATCAGCAAAGGTACAGCCACTAACACACATTAAATGCAGTGAGTACAAGAAGGGTGCCCAACCTTATTCAGGAGGTTGATCTTTGTGACTGTGTTGGTTGCCTCCCCAGAGTGCTTCACTAGCAGTGCAATAAGTCTCACAAAGGCATCCAGGTTGTGGTAGCACTTGGCTCGAATCATAGTGGGGTTGGCTGCAGGGTTGTGCTGCTGCTCTGCCAGAGCACGATAGCTGATTTCAACACACATTTCGGTGCACAGACGGAAAAAACGGGTGATCAGGTCATCTGTTTTCAGGATCCCTTGCTGGTGCATCTATCCAGGAAAGGAAAAAACCTCAGCACCATAACCACAGGAAGTTCCACTTCACAGTTTATTTCAAACAACACACCTTTTACAAAAGCACTCACCTTACCCACCACTATTAATTTTTACCACACTCTCCAGAGAGATTAATATTTGCAAGACAATTTGAGAGTGGCAACACAATTTTAGCAAACATATTGACTCCTCAGTAGAATCTTTTGAATCCCTAATCTTTTCAAACATCAGCATAGCTGAGGAGCCTGTTTCGGTGTCAGTTCTGCCACCAGCACTCAACCTTGCATGAATGACAACACGAGGCAGCTGCAGCTCGGTCTGTCAGGACTTCAGGAGCCCACAGGGGGAGTACAAGCTCTGGGAATGGCACATTCAGCTACTACTCAGGAACCATCACTACTTTGCAGCCACATTCTGTAGAAGCAAACTGCATTTGGAGAATGAATTCTCCTTACACTGCAGGAAACTTCTGGGGTTTGAATAAAGAATCCTAATTCTGAACTCCTACTGCATAGGAGACAAAGGACAGACATAAAGCTATAAAACCACCATAACTGATAACTTGGAGATAAGGTGGAAAACTTCTAGTATTCCTGGAAAAACTCTTTTTTCCCCTAGTTTAAAAAAAAAGAAAAGGAATTTATGTATCTGCCTTCAAAGTTCTATGCTTCTTCTGTCCTAAAGATGAGTGAAAAGAAAGCAACACTTTAGTAGCCAAAATTATAGTAATTAAGTTCAGTAACAGAACCTTATTTAATGCAGTAACTAAAAAAAAAATTCCTTTAGGACCAATCACTAAAGCCTGTAAGGAAACAATTATAAATAAACACTGCACTTCGAAATACTTAAATTACTATCTCAAACCTGATCAAGTATGTATAAAAGGTAAGCAGTGAAGTGTACACAAAAGTGTATTCAGTATTATCACTACACTATACTGAAATGTGCTTTAGAAGCATGATTTAAGGTTTAAAAAAAGCAAGATCACATGAATAGGTAAAACATTTCTTTTAAAAGTGTGTTTAGCACAGTATCTATTTAAAAACATTCAAAAATGCAGTAGAAGTCAGACCAATAAGAAGCTGTCTACAAGCCAGTACACAAGGACACTAAAGTAACAAGAAAATATCACTGCATCACTCACAATCTTTATCCATACTTTGCCCCTTGAACTTCTTTTCATTAGTAGCTGCAAAATCTGCAGTATTTCTGTGGCAGTGATACCGAAGTTTAAAAAGAACACAATGCAAATAGACTAAGTCAGTGGCTTCCCTGCAGCTGCAGTCAAGCAGCTGTCTTCAAGGAACAGTTTTAGGAAGATGACTGCAGATATACAGGGAGTTTGTTACCACACTTTGGGCTACTGAGGGCATCTCCCTTCTCAATCAGACCTAGAAGGCAGATCTGTGCTGTCCATCACACCTTTTAAGGTGCCCTGGAGTGACATGTGGGAGGTTGTTTAAATTTTGACACCATTTCAGCTAATGAAGTTTGAAGTTCTTCCTCACTAATCATTTCAGCCCACATGATCTGAAACAATTTACCTGAATCTCTGTCAGCAATTTCCTCCTGTAGACTGTCAGAGCTTTTATTATTACCCATAAGGAACAACACTAGTCCAGCCCCATTACTATCCCCAACAGTTACCTCAGCTGAACTTCTTTTCCCACCAAACTTATCTCAGAACTCAGAACAGTCTGAACTGACAGCTTCTTCCTACAGTACCTGAAGAACATGATTTGGTGGAGAACGGAAAGTTGAAACCAAAACCAGCCAAAATTTTGACAGTCAACTGCCATACACCTTGTTAAAAGGTCTAACACACCGTGTTAAAAGGGTGCCTAACACAGGTTATAACACTGCTTTAAAATGGAGGGCATCACACCCTACTTATGTTGAATAAAAAGCACCTTTCTTTCCAAAAGCTCTACCTGTCCAACAAACGCAGAGAATGCTTTGGTACTGTCACGGCCTGCTGCAGCTGAATGGTAGAGGTTCACCCACTCCCTCAGCAGATATTCTGCCTTCTCCCTCAGGCCGGGTGGGTCATCATACTCAGAAGCTTGGGAAATTCCTGAATGCATCATGAAATTGGGACCTCCATGAGCACGGTCAATCATTGCTTCATAGTTTGATCGGACCACTTCCATCAGCTGGGGTAATCTATGCAACAGACCAGAGCAAGAGCTGGGTTAGCATTCCTCCTCCCCCAGAAGGTGTGGGAACTGGAAGCTCAGTCAAATAGGGCTGAAAGAAAGCAAATTATCTCTTATACTAATCTATTCCTCACTGGAATAGCAGAAATGAGTCATGAAAGCAGATACATTTATGATGAAAGATGGACCACTGAAATCATACAAGCTTTGAAGTTCCACTCCAATTTGTACAGCAGAGTGCTGCAACAAAGCACCTCAGGGACTAGAAACAGCTTTACTTCTGCAGACTTCAGGAGGCCTAAAATGCTCCCAGGCAATGAGGCAGCAGTGCTGAACAGCCTGACTGGGGCACTGAATTTGGCTGCAGTGAAAGTCAAGCCATACAGTGAAGACCATCTATCCACACCAACTGCAGATCAATGGACTTTTGTTTTGGGACCTCCCACTGGCAGCTGTGTTGGTAGTGACAGCCACTGCCACCAGCCAGCTGCTGGATGCTCTCACAGCAATCCAGAGTTCTCCAAGCTTCAGTCCATGTTGTTCTCAAACGCAGCAACAACTGCTTTCACCTTACTAACAGGAGGTCTGCAAGTCCCAGAGGTATTTCGGGCTGTGGCAACATTTGCTGCCCAGTTATCTGCTGGTGGATACACGAGCCATGGGAAAGCGGTGGAGGATTGCGTCATGGGCTTTAAACAGAAAGGACTGTTCAACTTAACTAATTGCTTGCGATTAACAAATTAATACCTCAATATGTAAGATTTAAACAGGAAAGAATACTGCCTAAATTTGAGATAAAGCAGGAATTCAACCAAGTTTCTTACAGTACCACAGTATTTTGGAGCACAGTGCATAGTGAGATTTTCCTGCTTGAGCATTCAGTTTGACGTGATGCTGCAGCTGCCTCTATTTTGACTAAGCTAAGCACATTTACATTAGAGTGACAGCTTAAATTCACACAGGATTGCATCCCTAGAGAAAGTTTAAAGCTGTATGATTGAATGATATGAGACATTGCCTATATAACATTCAAAACATAAATGAGCAGAAAAAAAAAGTAACATATTGCACAGCACTACAATCTCACCCTTCTGGGGCATTTCCTCTGGAATGAGCATTAATTCTCATGAGTGTCTCAATGGTGTGAAACAGATCTGCTTCTGTTACGTGAGCGACGCTTCTCTCATCCACCAACAGGATCTTTACCAACTGCATGGCAAATGCCACAGCCATGTAGTTCAGGCCATTCTCCATGGACTGTTAACATGAAAAAGGTAATTAAAGTTCAGCCACAAATCTTACTGTATCTCTTCTCCAAAAAAGAGGGTTCCCTTTACCTGAGCCAAGTGAAGGTCATACTGCTGCATGTTAACCAGGTGATTGCGGATTAGCAGCTCCACAGCTTCCACATTGTACTTGTACTCATCTCTGCACTCGATCAGGCACCTGAAGAAATGGACTGCTTTTAAAAAGTGCACCTCAACAGCACAGCTTAAGTGAAGCAACTCAAATTCAATACTGTGCCACTGACTGTGATTCATGACTCAGCAGCAAAAGAAGCCTCTTCCAGAGCATTCTCTCATGTTTGAGTTCAGAACAGTCAGACTCAAGCACTAGTTGTTTTGCACAACAGGCCACAACAGCCCTTCAAGAGCTTTAGTTTATACAGCGTAAGAAGCTTCTCTTCTGAGGCACAAAGTGGCACATCTCCCTAACTGAAGCACTAGTGCTTCCCTACAGGCATATGCCATGTCAGACAGTTTGCTGCAGCATAGAGAGATACTCTCTGCAAAATGAAGGGGAAAAAAGAAGCTCAGAGCATCTCTAATATTTAATTCCATTAAAGATTCCTGTCATGTTCTGGGATGAAACAGCATTATTAGAAGACCTAGTTAACAAAAAAAGCTAGTAATTTTTGCCTGTCCAAATTGCAGCAATGCAAAATGTCAACAGGCAAGTGATTCAGAGTAACACAGGAACTCCCAAAAAAAGATCAAAGACGCATCAGTGTTCCTGTTGCCTCGTAACTGACCTAGTGATCTGTTTATTACACCACGGAGATCCGTACGCGCGGCCGTCCTGCAGAGCCTTCAGCACGAGCAGGTGACACTCACGATAGCGGAGCAGCAGGTCAGCGTCAGCTCCACTGGTGGCATCCAGCAAGCCCTCTACAGCCTAGAACACATGCAATCTCTTAGCAGAGGAAAAAGGCCCTCCTCCAAATCTTCTGCACGTTACATCAGCAAGAGCTATTACCAGAAGACTTGGCAGACATGGAAAAAACCCATCAGTTTAGTAAGTGTGCTGACCCCTTGACAAGACCACGTGAGATTTTACCAGCTACTATGGCATCTATGTATTCACTGGACACAGCTGTGCTAGCACAAACAAACCTACAGTTCTCCCTATGCCCCACTAGTTTTGTGTATGTACCAAATAATAAGACAGACTGTGTTAGTTTGTGCTGCAGCCTCTGTAAGTCAGGTGCTTCCTTGGCAGTTCAGCATAAGGCTCATGGAAAACCACATGACAAAAGCTTTCCAGAACCTGCTAGAACTAAGTGAGCATGTTTCCTAGAGAAAGAGCTGCAGCACTGAGAGATGCATCTGTCTTAGTCTACAGCAAATGGAAGATGAGTCTTACAGGGGCAGCACAATTTACTTGGTCAAGTCCTAGTCAGGACTGGATCCTTTAATAGGTGGAAGCCCTATCAGAGAAGAACAAAGAGTGTGTTCTCCAGCTTTCAGTTACTTTTGTTTTGGCACTGTTCTTGGATCCTCACGCAGACAGTTCAGTCTTCTTTTGCTAGTCTCAAATGAATTTTTCTCCATGTCTCTCACTTAACTCTGCACTACTACACAGGCACTGATGCCAGCTGAGCTCACAGAGCTCATTGCAACACTCCCTGCTGGTATAGCCTTACAAATTCTGGCTGGGATGTAGTTAATTTGCTTCATAGCAGCCCATATGGTGCTGTGCTATGGATTTGTGTTGAGTGTTGACAACACACCAGAGTTTTGCCAGTTGCTGAACAGTGCTTGTACAGCATCATGGCTTTTTCTATCCCCAGCCTACCCACCACTGGGTAGGCTGGAGAGGGGTATCAGGCTGGAAAGCAACAGAGCCAGGACAGCTGACCCAAACTGAATAAAGGGATATTCTATAATATGTAACATCATACTAGGCAATAAAATCTTAGGGAAAGGAGGATGAAGAAGGGCATTCATGGTTCTGATGTATGCCTTCCAAAGCACGTCACATGGGCTGAAGTCCTGCTTTCTGAGAAGCAGCTGGACATCTGCCTGCTGATGGGAAGTAGTGAATTTTATTTTTGTTTTGTTTTTGGTTTCCCTACTGAACGGTTAGAACATGAATGAACACATCATTCTGTCTTCCCTCTGTTTAATCCCTGTCCTGCAGAAGAGCAGAATGAGCAAGCAGGAGGATGGATGCGTGGCTGCTGGCCAAGGTCTACCCATCATGCACACTCATTTATCAGTCACTGCAAAATAAACCCCACTAGCCTGCCTCTAGAAATCTAGTACTATGCTCAATACTGTCTACCTACAAGGGCTTTCAAACACCTTTTTGGCCTCCAAATCATCTTGAAATCAAAAGACTACTCTGGACTGCAACAGCTCTCTACTTGCCACATCTGAACAGAACTCCCTCAAGTGCCAGGATTCTGTACCTGCTTCTTTCCACAGCAGCCCGGACACTGTGTGTCCAATACACCAAGTGAACATCACGGCTCCCTTTCAATTTTGTTTACTGAACTTCCAAAGACAGCAGCTCAGTACTGTTCAGCAAACAAGTTCCACAGGACACATGAAGAAACACAGCAACCAGCAAGACAATCCATGAGCCAGATGAGGAATTGTCAACACTCACCTTCTGCAGGAGTCCAAGTGCAGCAATGGCATCACGGGAGTTCCGAGCCACTACCACAGCCTCCAAGAGGCTACGCAGTGCTTGAACTTGAGGATTCATGGCCAGGGTGTGTGGAATGGACTGCAGATGCTGCTCCAGTTCTGTCATACATTTGTCATAGATTTGTGCTACATCATCTGTGGCCCAAGCTTGCTGCTTAAGAGAAAATGGCAATGACTGATTTTTGCAAGGATTTTATTTGTGACACTCAAATATGGACTGGCTCTTCTGCTTCACAAATTATAGCATCCAGAATTTAGACCTCTACAGTACTGTGTTCAGTTATGCCCGCATTTTAAACACAAATTTAAGCAAATTAAGGAATGAAAATAACCAGCAAACAATTCTAGCAATAGAATCACAGAATGGTTTGGACTGGAAGCAATTTCAAAGACTGTCTAGTTCCATTCCCCCCTGCCATGCCCAGGGACACCTTACACTAGACCAGGTTGTTCCAAGCTCCATCCAAGCTGGTCTTGAACACTTCCAGGGATGGGGCAACCAAAGCTGGTCTGGGCAATCTGTTCCAGTGCCTCACCACTCTCACAAGAAGAATTCCTTAAGATCTAATCTGAACCTGCCCTTTGTTACACTGAAGCTATTCCACCTTGTTCTCTCACTAAGGCCTTAAGTCCTGAAGATCAAGTATGCATACAAAAACCTGCTCAAAATTCATGCTTGCCATCCATGACCTTTCTGCAAAAGTAACCTGAGATTTGAATGAAAAACTACATACAGTAATCAAAACTTGCAGAGCTTGCCCCAATTTGGTTTACAAACCCCTAAGACTGGACGGAAGTTTTACGTTGCCATGACTCTGTCATTAGAACTAATGCATTTTTCAACTGCTATTCCCAAACAACACAAACATCTGACTCTTAAAAGTCTCTAGCAAAAGACACGAGTTCTCCAGCAGTCTCCAAAAGGGCTACAGTACTCTCAAGCCAATTAATTCAGAAATCCCTACCTTCATAGGCTGAGCCAAGAATCCTGTAGGCTGAGTTAAGTCATTGGTGGGCAAGAAGCCAGGGACATTGCGCGCAAACTCTTCATAGACAGCCAGCTGTTTTGGGTCCACACCTCCAACCTTGGCAAAGGAAAGAAACTGACATTAATCTCACTGAAAAGCACTGGGGCAGTAAAAAACGAGGGCAGTTTGTGTAACAGGCAGCTGCTCAGTAACATTCCTAAACAGAGTGGCCTAGACAGCAAGAAGTAGGATTCAGCTGCTCTGCACTGAGGTCTTACCTCTCCTATGATACCTAACAGGAGGATTTTGTTTAAAAACTGAAACTCACATTCCCAGAAATAGAAATAACTGAGTATCGACAAATGCTCTGCTGAAAGCACATGGTAAATCCTTCAAAGGAAGGAAATATAAAGGAGGCAAGACAACAAAACAGACAAGTCATCTTTCAGTGAAAGAAACAGCACAGAACAAGAGACTGGACTCAGTATATCCTCAAGGAATTGAGGAAAATTAGAAAAATACTCATTTTGAAACAATGTATTTATGTGTTTCCATACTAATCAAGGTAACAGCAGCTGCACTGTTAGGCAAGATTACAATATACAGGACTGCTCAGTTGAAACTGCGCCATCCAATTTTCACTACCAGGAGGGGCAGAAGAGCAGCATCAGGGCAGAGCTCAGTTCAAGTGCTCACCTTTAACCTGATCTGTTCTGGCATTCGCTCAGCCTGGTAAGTTAACACAACAGGATCGCAGTACCGACGGCCCTCTTGTCTGGCATGTTTTCTGAGCTCAAATTCCTGGGAAAAATACAAACCCCACACTGAATTTCAGACATCAACTCTGGATATGTATGAGCACATATAATACTTTTTAAAAAAGACAGCAGTCCCATACTTACAGTTGCGAGCCTCTTGTCCATCTCAGGACCTGCCTTTTCCACAGCTGTCTTCTGGATAAAGCAGCAGGCAAGCTCACAGTTATCCTGTGCTAACTGGGCAGCTGCCTGCTCCATCATGTCCCTCTGCTGTGGGGAGGCTGCCTATTGAAAAGCACAACAATCAATGAAGGCTGCAGATTTTCCCTGTATATTGGTAGCCTTAAAATCTGCACTGCTGCCTACACAGAACACCAGCAATAAAAAGGAATGCTCTTCGGGCCACACTCCTTCTGATGGAATATACAACAAAAAATTTAATTTTGCATAGCTTTGAATAAAACATGTAGGCAAGATGACAGTAAAGACTTTCAACAAGGAACAAAACAGCAGGAGTTCTCCATCTTCTCCACCTCCTTATCTCCAGGGCACAGAAATAAAGCCCTGCTTTAGACAGACGCATACAGAGCGATGCTAATGCAGAGAAAGCCTCACATCATAGCACAAGTTTTCCCACTCCCTAGGTTGTAATTGGAAGACATAAAGGCACAGCACTAACAATGCAAAACAGCAGTCCTAAGCCTTTTTCAGTGAGTTCCCTTTCCGATAGAGATTTTCTTCTTTCCTTCTCAAGAGTCTACTTTAAGAGAACCCTGAAAAGACTGACTTATTTTTCAGGGTGCAAAGCAAAGCAGAAACTCCTACTAGAAATGGAATACCTCTATAAAGGTAACCTGTCCTATCTGTGTGAATTTCCTTGTCTCCTAGATGGGAAACAATTATGTACCTTTAAGCAAGGAGTACTTAAGATTTGATTTTTTTTTTTTTAACCTCTGCAAATATGGCTTGTCTTGATCTCTCCAATGTCTTCATCTTCCTTATGCTACCATGCCAGTTGCTGACACTGATGGTAAGCACATCAAGAATTCTAAGTGGCAGCTGTCCTTCTGGCCAGCAGTTCCCAAGCTGATCCATTCAGTTCAGAAGGGAAAGCTACTGCTTCAGCTCAACCTTTGTTCATTAAGATACCTGAAAACAGCCTCTAGAAAACCCGATGAATTCACAAGCTGTGCAGAACAGTCTTAACTACTTATTTGCTAACAGCACAAGTAAATAAAACCTGCCTGAAGCATTCAAACTGGAACAATTCAAGACATCACCATTCAGTCCTCCCCCACTCTAGCTTTTTTACCTCACAGCCTACAGAAAGTTAAGCACTCCAAGGCTTCTGTGATGTGATTTAACTCAAGAGGACATGGGGGCAAAATAAAAGGTAGTCAGGAAGTTTGTGCATGACACAGGAGGATCCACCTTACCAGCTTAAGAGCATTTAACATGACCTGTAATCTCACCATACTTTTTTTCACTGTAATTCCACAAGAGTCATGAGACTTTTATCCAGTGAATTAACCTTCATGCTAATTAAGTCACATAACTAGCAAGTCTGCAGTGTGGAGAACTGATTTGCTAATGCTGGATGCCTACAGTCCTGTAAATTCCTTTCTTTCCAACTTTCCTGTAGGTTGGAAATAAACTTCAGATGATGGGACTCTTACCCTCAGTGCAGTGGCAAAGCTGTTTTTCAGGTTGGTAGCTATGCTCATGAGCAGAGGCTCCCTGCAGGTGATCATGGCCATCCCAGCAGTCAGGTTCCGCATCATGTGGTGTGCGGCCACGCGCATCCGGGACTCCTCCGAATCCAGAGCAAAGTCCTTCCTGACTATCTGCTCGCAAGTCGTCATGGCAATCTTGATGGATCGATCGACCACGGGATGGACGAGGTCCTGCACCGCTCGCTCTATGGCCTGCCGCACGCACTGCTTCAGCTGTGGGTGGGCTTGGAACAGTGGGATCTGGGGGGGATTAGCCAGGTTGAGAGCGTGAAGCACACTGCAGCCCCACCCACCTGAGACATTCATGCTTTCTGGACAACTCTTAAGTGCGTTGCCACAGCCTGTGCAGCACTCCCTTGTTCCACATGCAGCTATTACAATGTTGGATAAATCTGAAACTGGGATAAATGATCATTTCTCTCATTAAGTTGCAGCTCAGCACAATGCAAAGACTGACTGAAGAGCTAGGCTGCTGACTGGTCAAAAGGTGCACAGTAACAACTGTCCCAACTGACACACCGCCAGAAATAAACTGGATACCAATGCCACAGTGAAAGATCACCTGACCATCTCAGGCTGCTAATGCAACTAGTAATCACTAGTAATCACCTCAAAAGTTCTCCACTTGGCAACTCATCAGTGCTCAACCTCCCCATTACTTTTGAGAAGTGACTCTCCAACAACTTCAGTTTACAAAATGCTGCTCACAACAGCTCAGATCTGTGGCAGATCTGGTGGTAAGAATTCTTTCAGCAAACCAAATCAGCTCTGAAACTTACCGTTGGATTTAAGGTAATATGTGGAGCCAATCCTCCTAAAGAATAGACGTTGATGTCGTGATAACTATACTGGGGCTGTGGAGGGACCGTGGCTGTACAAGTGGTGCTGGTAGCTGGAGTTGTAGAAGCAGCTGGAGAACACAAGCAGGTTTGTATTGAGCCATTTGTGGAAAAGCAAATGCTTATAATGCAAGTAATGCAAGTATACATATTTAAACCAGAAAATGACTAAGAAACAGAAAGTTTGCAGTTTCATCATGAAACCTCCAAAGCTCACTAACAACTTTCATTCTCCATTTTCTCAATGATGAGTTCCAAAGTAGCTTCAGCACATTCTAACACAACTGTTTGTGACAACAGTTCAGCCCCTGATGTCTTGTTAATAGATCATCCTGCCTCACTCCCTTCTAAGGAGTAGCTACACACAGCATATGCAGAACTAAGTCCTCTCAAGGCTTCCATTCCCTTCCCATCTCCATATGCAGTACACCTACTTCTACTACAAAACCACCCAAGTGATCCCAAGCATTTGGCAAAGTTACAATAGCATATGTAGCTTCACATTATTCTTCATAATAGCAAAACCTGTCTCATTTGAACTTCGGCAGTGTAGTTCTGGATTCCATATGAGATGTACTTACTAGTTGTTGTGATAGGTGGTAGCTCTTCTGGCTGCTTCACATCCTTCTTTGGAGCAGACAGCTGCTCATCCAGATTTTTCAGACAATCCTTATCTTTCAGGAGACTTCCAGGTTTCAGCTCGTTGATGTCTAGTGCAAGATTCCTGCAGAGCACCTCAATCTCAAATTTCAGATTCAACTGCAAAACAATTCTAGTTTAGGTCATGCCACAAGGAAAATGTGCAAAACACCTCCTGGGCCACACTTGGCTCCCAGGTTTCCCACTCTAACACCTTTCAGAAACTAACAGTGACTGGATCAGACAGCTATCTTGCACTCTGACCTCACAGGAGAAGAGTTTCATCCAGGTTCTACCAAATCAAGCAGTGTCCAAGCAATCTCTCCGTACTAAAACAGCAAGAAGTGCTGCTTGGTCCTTCACAACACTCTTCTTGACTGTTATGCCAAGAGAACCTCACACTCAGTAGGTACAGAAAAGAAAAACAGAAGTTTACTTTTAGATCATGTTCTTGATGTAGCTCAGCTAAAACATTCATAAGGGCCATTGTCCACGGGTTTGGAGGCCTGAAAACCTACAAGAGAAAGAAGAGAGCAATATTACATAAACTTCTTCAATCATCTGGATAGCTTATGAATGGAAGTTTTGGAACACAAGCAGCTATGCATGCATACAGCCATGGAAACCTTTGTACATCTGCAGTTACAGTCCAATTTAGTATTCTAGTCATAATTATTCCCCTAATTTAAGTTTAACTGCAACTACAATAGGAAGCTAAGTGAAAAACTGGAAACACAATGACCTGGTCCTTCTGAGAGATCAGCTCTGTGTCAAGTAGAACTGACAAGTTGATCACGGTCAAAGTGGGTGGGAGGAATAAAAAAAAAAAATCAAATAAATATATCCTAGAATCTCTTTGATGGTATCCTGCTATTTCTCAATAGAGTTTTTTTCAGGGATACCACAGTACAGTTCATCTAACCCTACCCATTAATATGGCAAAAACGCATGGGCTGTGTACTTTCCCTCGGAACAGAACACCTTCACTTTAAACCCTTATATCCCTTTTCTTTCTCTCCATGGAATTCAACTAGTTTTCTCTTTGTGACAAAAGCTAATTGCTTTCTGTCAAATTTTGCCACTTGAGTAATAACTGTCAGCACAAAGACACTTACCACACTTCTGACACTGGATTCCAAGACTTTGGCAACAAATGGCACTACATAAAGCAATTCCTCCTGTCCCTTCACATATGCTTCCAGTAGTAGTGATTTCACATCCAAATCCTGAAAAATACCATCAACAACTGAAGTGGGAAGGAGGGTGGAGAAAACAGCAAAAGTCCACCTACAACCTACTTCCTTTCTGATACAGGCAAGGTTGAGTGAAGACAGCCCTTGAATTTTACAGACTGTTATGCAGTAGTTACTTCTTGAACAAAGATTTATATATCTACATTTTCACATGGGATTAACAAGTTCCTGCCAAAATAAATACAGCTACTAAATTTTCTGATACAAAAACATATATTTAGAAGTCTTACATGACCAAATCTAGAAACATACTTTGTACTTGGCACACAAAAGAGGCACCAGAAACGTGATAACATTTCCCAAATAGCTTATGGTACTGTGTAACACCATATCAATGCATGCCAAAGCAATCTGTAAAGACAGAAGCTCACCGTGTGCAAGACGGGTTTATTTTTAGCTATTGTAATCATTCCCAGCCAGTGACCAAGGTTCTTTAACAAGGAACGGTCTGAGAAGTTGGCTGCAGCTTTATCTGATGTCAGTAGCACCTAATGAAAACAAAAAAAGAAAAGCAGCTTGAGCAACAACCGGAAGATTATCAGACTCGGAACCAAATCCAACAGCTGATCTGACTGAAGGCAAAATGTTAGAACATAAGTGTTACAGTTTGGATTTC
>VWZG01011117.1:0-17674 GCA_013396735.1 Grallaria varia
CTCACCTGTCGCTGCAGCGCTTTTTGCAAGTATGTGTGAGTCCTTCGAGCCTGCGCAGTGGATTTTTTAGGTGAGGCGCAGCATGCGCGGAACTGGCCCCACCCTTTAGTCCTAAGGTTCATCTGCCAGGGCCTAGCAAGCTTGGACGGTGGCAGCGAAGTCCTCAGGATGTAGGTTTAGTTAGAGTGTCCTTCTCTTAGATGGATGGCCTTCCAGGGCTAAGCGAGCTCCATCTGCCCGGGTTTGGAGTTAGAGTTGTCCTTCTCCTAGGATGGTTGCCAGGAGGCTGGTGAGCCCATCCTGCCCGTGGACACACTTTGTCTGACCCTTCAGCTGAGACCTGACTAGCATGGGAGACCCTACCAGAGGCACAACCACCGCCAGCATAGCTCACAGCCTCATAAGGGCACGCAAGCTTCTCCCCCGCGACAAGGGGGTGTCTGTGGAGAAGCCATGAATTCTACCACTTACTTAAATAAGATCATTGTGCAAGCAGATTGCTAAAGAAAACTGTGCAAATGTAAATCAATAAGAATCCACATCTCATATTCAGTGTATTCAGCTTTTGATTTTAATTACCTAACCACTGGATTCAGAGTATGCATGTATTGTAAAAATATTCATATCTATCATGTTTGTCTGAGGGACAGCAAGAGAGCAAACCAGCATATTTGTGTGTGTAATACCATTTGCTGCTACATGAACATTATTTGTAAATTAACCTACAAGGAGTCATTAAAAATCGAACAAACACAACAAAACAAACAAACCAAAAAACCACTTTAAACTAAACTAGACCAACTATGTTTTGAAACAATGTACTGAGGCATGTTTTCTGAACGCATAATTTGTCTGCTGGTGCTCGAAATTGGGATGTTACTGGCTTCTATGAAACACTTTTAGAGCTATGAAGAGTGATGTTACAGAAATAAAGTGACTGATGTTCTGCCAATACAAACCTCAAAAGGAAGTTGAAAAACACAGTAAGAGTCACTTCTGAAGCTGGAGATAGGGAAGCATTATGCTTTATTTTGCCCTCTAATATAAGCCCCAAAGCATTGTTTCACCAAAACGTGTCTGCTACCTGAACAAAGTCCAAATCAGTCTTTTAGCACAAATTCAGGGATGAAAAACCCATTCAGTGTGTCACTGTAAAATTTCCGTGCTTATTGCTGGAATGAGCAGGGCACAGAGTCTTCACTTGGACAGGCTTTGTCCTCTCTTTGGTTGCGTATAGAGGAGAGGAAGACCCAACTGTGCACCATTTATTGTGCTGGGAAACCACTAGTTGTCCAACATCCCCCCGATAGCAAGAGGATTGTTCCAATTGGAAATGTTAGCAGGTATTGGGACATCATTTCTGAATCCTTAAGGACACACGAGGGCATTGCCATGATCAATGGTAGATAAGAAAATTGCTTACTTACTTAGGAAAAGCTTTTGTTTTCACTGTCCATGCAAAATCTCCTTGTCACTCCTGTATACTTTTGAGACTTTGAATACAAAAATTTTATTCCCTAATCATGTTTTCCAATGAGTAAGGAGACTTACAGGATCATGATTTAATCCTGGACGTATCCTATTGTTCCAAGGAAGCCCCTACTGAGCAGAAGCTGAAGATCTGGCTTTGGCTTGTATAGACAAGGAATCATGATTATTCTGATACACTGTTTTTTGAGGAATAACCATAAAATCTCTCAGTACCTTAAAAAAATAGATATTCTGGAACATGTGCATATTTTCGCAAAGTCTTTTAAATCAATCAGTGTAGTTTAGTGCAAGTCCTTTAGTGTGTAATGTTGATCCTTGCTAAGGCGAATTTTCCTTTCTAGTGCACTTCATGCAAAGTAAATTTGACATTAACACTGTTGGATAATCTTTTCACCCTCAGTTTGAATATTTAAAGTAGGATTTAAATTATGTTAGAGAGAAGAATCCTGGACTATCAGTAAGTGGAAAAGCAGTGAAGCAATAGGTATTTCTCATCTCTGTTTTTTGAAGTTCAACTATTTTATGGAAAAAGACAGAATCTAGTCCTTCGACATGCTTGACATGAATATTAGAAACATGCTTTTCTGATCTCCGTGCTCAATACATACTGCAGTAGTTTTGTACATTCTCCAGTATACATATTTATCCCTACTACTAACTGCAGCTTTAGTAGGCTTAGACTTCATAATTTTTGCCATGAATTTGTAAAGAGAACAATATATGTAATCTGATGAATGCATATCTGAGGAAAAAGCAGGATGCAACATGACCAGAGCTACTGCTTACTCTATGAAATTACAAGAATATTGTTATAGGGCAGCAAAAGAATACATATTTTAACTGCACTTGGGTTTGTACAGTGGATGCAACCAAACTATAAAAGCTTCAGTGTAGGTAACAATGAATCTTTAGTCTTTGTTGAATGGTGCTGAACTATATCTGAACTACACACCACTACAGATAAAATTGCTATGGATACCAAAATGATACAGATTGAGTTTAGGCCATGTAAAGTAGCTTGTTCTGAGGTCAGATCTGTGATAAAAGTGCAAGTTGTGTCTATTCTTTGAAAGAAGTAAGTAACAACAAGCAACAAAAACTGAGTAAAAAATGAAGAGAATATTCATTCAGTTGGAAATCGAATAATTGATGGTTCTATTAACACCTTCACCAAGCAGGTAAATTGTTCACAGAAAATTATGACATTGTAAAAAATAGACATAGCATCATTCATAAAATCAGGGGAGAATATTTCAAAGCTGAAAAACTACAGATGTATTTCTTTACTCTTCCAGATTTATAAATAATATCAACAACTTATCCTCAAGTACATGGCATCGTTTTTTGAAAACCAGCTTACTCTGCAAGAAAAATTAATTGCACTTAAGAATGTCATATACTGGTCAACATTCTGCAAGACAATCAAAGAGGATCTTGGAAAGGCAAATGTAGATCTGCTAACAGCATATGACATTCTAACACAAAAAAAGTATCTTGCTAGAAATATGCCATAATGAAAGATTGTAACCTAATATGGCTGATTCAATACGTACTTGACACTTTTGTAATTTAGAACTGTGTAAGACATAGATCTTATTATGGAGAAACATAATAACTCACTCAAGAAGTGTATAATTGACTCTACACATTTCGGTGTTATTTGAATGAACCTATCCAAAAACTTCATCAACCTTCCAAAAGCCAGTAGAAGGTATTTTTTGTATCACTATAATGTGAAGGATTTTAGTCTATATTAAATAAGCTTTTTTGTTGATACAAAACACGTGACCACATACCTCTAACATAATATTTATTCAACTCATCTTAGGACACTCAGAAGCTGATCAGTAAATCCAGTCAATTATCATGTGATAAAAGGAGTTACTCTCTGAAGCTACTCATCTCTTTCTCCATTGACTATGTGTGGTGGGTTCATCGTGGCTGAATGCCAGGTGCCCACCCAGTTGCTCTATCACCCCCCTTCCCAGCTGGACAGGGGAGAGAGTAAGAGTGGAAACAAAAAAAACCAGCACAAATCGTGGGTTGCGATAAGGCAGTGTATATTAATACAGAAAGCAAAGCAAAGCAGGGTGCGCGCGCGCAAAGCAAAAGCAACAACTGATCTCTACTTCCCATGAGCAGCAGGACCCCTCCCGACCGCGTCTGAGAAGCAGGGCTCCTAGAAATCTTCTAACCAGAGACAATGAGTGCCTCCACTTCCTGCTTCCTGCCCCAGCTTTTATATCTGGGTTGACGTCATATGGTATGGAATATCCCTTTGGTCAGTGCAGGTCAACTGGCCTATTTGTGTCCCCTCCCAGGACCTTGCCCTTGACTGAACAGTGAGTGCTGTGCTCAGTGATAGCCAAAATATGGGTGTGTTATCGCCACCAATGCAGAGCACAGCGAGGGCTCCTATGGGGAAACAAATTCTGGCTCAGCCAGACCCACCACACTATGTCATGGATGACATGTAAATTGAACAACTAATTTGTAAAAGACTGTTGTTGGCAGGTGAAAAGATTTGTGTCATAGGAGAGAATCACAAGGAATTTTGGATGCACAGGACAGGGTGAGGTTACTAAACACTCATTTAAATACCTTTTCAATGGTCATTGGGTAATCACAACCATAGGAAAGCCTTTTGTCACAATAGGACTGCTTAAAGCTGAACAGACTTTACAGCTGGAAATGGGGCTTTTGTATCTGAACGTTTAATAAGAAATATGTTTGTTTTTCTGAACACATATCTGCAGATCTGAGAAATAATGGGCTAATCTAGAGACATCAGAATCCTCTCCAAACAAATATGAATAGGATAAAAGGGAATATATTTGATTGAGAATACTTTAACTTAACTAATTAAATGACACTATGGGAAAACAGACCCAAGATTCTGTATCGGGTTTACATGATCATATTTCGGTAGTGGAGCGGCCACAGGGGTGGCTTCTGTAAGAAGCTGCTGGAAGCTCTTCTACCACTTCTGTCAGAGCCAATTCTAGTTAGCTCCAGGACAGACCCACTGCCGGCCAAGGCCAAGCCAACCAGGAATGGTGGTAACACCTCCATAATAACATATTTAAGAAGGAAAATAATGTTATTGTGCAGAGGTATTTTTGGCCAGTGAAGAGAGGAGTGAAAATAGGTGAGAGGAGGAGCCCTGTAGACATCAATTGCAATGGAGAAGGAGGGGCAGGAGGTGACCCAGGTGCCAGAGAAGGGATTCCCCTGCAGCCTGTGGTGGGGCAGTTGTGCCTCTGCAGCCCATGGAGGTCCACTGGGGGAGCAGAGGTACACCTGCAGCCCACACTGGTGCAACGGGATGCCTGAAGGAAGCTGTGACCCCATGGGAGGCCCATGATGAAGCAGAATCCTCTCAGGGACTTGCTGACCCATGGGGAGAGGACCCCATGCAGCAGCAGGCTTTCCTGGCAGGAATTGTGACCCTATAGGGGACCCAGGCTGGAGCAGCCTGTGCCTGAAGGACTGATCCTCATGGAAAAGTGATCCATGCTGGACCAGCTCATGGAGAACTGTCTTCCATGGGAGGGACCTCACCTTGGACCAGGGGAAGAACATTTCCCCCTGAGCAGCAGCTGGAATGATGGGTGATGAACCAACTATGACCCAAATTGCCCATTCCCTTCTGCTGCTGAGGGCCAAGAGGCAGAGCCTGAGATGGGAGAGGCTGGGGGAGGGGGTTTTAAGATTTATTTTACTTTGTCTTATCCTGCTCTGATTTTGTTGGTGTAAATTCAATCAATACACCTAAGCTCAATCTGTTTTGTCTGTGATGATAATTGGTGAGTGATCTTCCCCTGTCCTTAATTCATGAAACTTTAATTATATTTTCTCTCCCTTGTCCAGTTGCAGAGGGGAGTGCCAGAGAGGTTTTGGTGGGCACCTGTCATCCTGCCTGGGTCAACCCACTACAGATACTCATATGTTTGTATACTCCTGGAATATCTGTATTTTGTTGTGGGGCTGCCCAGATTTACAGAGCAAGTCATAACGTGCTCCTGATTTGAGGAAATTGCATAACAGTAATAGAGGGATGTCAGTAAGAAGCCTGCAGTGTATTTATACCCTCGGGAGTCCACTCCAGGCTTATCTCTGATATAATAATAGACTAATACAGAATCCTATGCTAATACTCTTACTCACATCTCTATTGTTTCACAAACTAAACTTCCCCAGACATTCCTAAGAGTTGTTCCCGGGCAAGGACCAAGCAAAGGCAGACTCAGCAACTCAGGAATAAGTAATTTTAGGAAAGTACATTGATTAGCTATCTCTATTCTTGTTTAAACATATTCCTGCTACATTGTTGACTGAGAGGATTTGCATATGAAAGCAGAATGTGCTCCAGTGTTGAGGAAAGGGTGAGATGCTCACTGTGTATTTATGGAAAATAAACTGTTAAAGAGTGACAACCAGCTCTGAAACTTCAGGGGTAGAAAAAGAAGAGAGAGAGGTAGAAAGAAAGAGAGATAGAAATCTAGCAGCTTTTGACAGGTATGCATAAATCTTCCTGAAGGGTAGAGTCACCTGAGGAAAGAGAATGTGAGAGACCATTAAACCATGAGTTTTGCAAGATTCCCAAGGAAAATGTGGAAGTTTGCAAGTTGTAGACTGACACATCCAAACGCAGATTGAAGATCATCAGGAAAGCACTTTGAGGTATTTGGCTCAAAGTACCCATGTTAAAAATGTTGCTTCCTGAGGTCAGCTATTGGTAAAAGTCAAGCTTGCTGGAGAGGCAGAGCAGATGCTGTTCGTGACAGATTGTTGTTGCAAACCTTAGCAAATCCAGTATTACTAAGCAGTAATATTTAAATGTCCTGGACAATTCTTACTGCAATGATCCAGCCTCAGGTTTCTAGGACAGCCTTTTCACAGGTGCAGGACCTCTGGCCTGAGTGATGAATGAGACTGGCTATAGTTCATCTGTGTTTGAAGAAGATAAACAGCTTGGTGCCAGCTAACTCTCTTTCCACAAAGGGAACAACAGAGTAATGTATTGAAAGGAGAAAAGGGGTTTATTTCCCTTCATCCTTCTATCAATCAGTGCAATTCTCAACTTTGAGCCCAGTATTTGCCCCTAAGTGGCTCTCAGTAGAAGGTGAGGAACTGTTTTCTCCCTGTTTAAGGGTGTTTTTGTTTCTTCCCTATCATACAGTGGGGTGAAAAAGCAGGAAAGAGGGCTGAGAATGGGTGAAGTGGATGTTAGTTTCCCACTACGATGACTTTATCACTTTCTCACTTTTCCACGTGCTTGTGGGGACAGCCACAAAGGCAGTACTGACTTTCCCTACCCAGTTTGAAAAGCTGGTCTGAGGAGTCATATACTGTGTTTGTTCCTACTTTTCTTACTATTTCACCTTTCTTCACAATGTTCACTCCTTGTGAAAATCCAAAAGATCCATTCCTGCACTCCACCATGGTTTGCATTTCATGACCAATAATCAGACACAGTGATCTTCACTGTCTTGAAAAACAAGTAAGACAAAGTCAGTGCAGAATGAACAGCTAAGAAGCTACTCAGCTGTAGGATTTGGCTTACCTTTGTGACATTTTTTTTTTCTTTCCTAAGAAGTGAGATCTGTGGATAAGCCAAAGATCAGATAACTCCCATTTTCTCTTGTGTTGTTGTGATATCAGACAAGATCATACCAGAAAATCAATAAGGAATTTCAGAAGATGCAATGCTTAGTACGTTATTTCCTCTTTTGTTCTCAACGCCTTTAGATATTCTTTACAATTGCTAACAAAAAAGTGGTGATTTTGCGTCATACTCCTGCACACTTCACCACTTGGTCTGCTCTGATCCGTTAATGATGACACGAACTTGATAAAAACAAAAATAAAACTAAGTTTTCCTTGCATATAAGAGGAATTTACACACACTGTTGCAGAACTGAATCACCGAACACTTCTGCAATTGTTGTTTTTCTTTGTCTCTACCACGACAGCTGCTGACACTACAGGCACTTTCTCTCAAAAAAATCCCTAGGGCAGAAAACAAATAATAATAATAATAAAATCCCAAACAAACAGGAAAATAAAACAAAAGAAAACTTCTTCCCAAAGTACAAAGCTCAGGCCAATGCTTTATTATACCCTTAAATGACAAAATGCCCACTTGTGCTTCTCTTTTTAAAATAAGCACTGTCCACTCCTAAGAAAGGCCTAAGTTCAAAAAGAGTCATAATGCATGATCCAGCTCAGGTAATATTAGATGTCTATATATTTTATGTTTATTCCTCAGCTGGTATTAAAGTTACCTTCATAACCATTAAAAAACCCAATAATAAAAACACCAAAACCAAATCCACAACACAAAACAACCCTCCTCATCCATCCAAACAAACAAAAGAAAAAAAAAAAATCCAGAAAAAAAACACCCAAAACATACTTAAAACTCAACCCCTCCCTCAACTTTAAGAAAATCAGCCCCTTTAGCTGATATATTTTAGGTTTCTAGTTAAGAATACTGTGTATTGCACCCTAAAAGTAACTACTTATCTACTTTTCTACTTAAGAGAGCCAAAAGATCTGTAGCTCAGGGGTAAGGTCTATATTTAATTAGATAAGGACTGCTCTTAGTACTGGCAATAATGGTAGTAGTGACATTAATGGAACTCTTATGGCTATCACCAGATGCCATAGCTTCAAGGCAAGTAGAGTTTTTAAGCAATGTTTAGGGAGAGATACATAAGAATGGGATCTTCAGATGTCAAAATCTGAGCAGTTTACTAAAAACATGAGCAATCTAAAAGATTTATTTATCCATTGTAATGCAAACATCCAGTCATCGGCTGTAGATTTCCTTTTTCCTACCTTAGCCTGCAAACTATAATTTTTGTCTAAAATTCAGAGCTACAGAAGGTCATATCATGTTGCTTTTCTTTTTCCTGTAAAGCAGCAACATAGAAAGGAATCACGAGTGTATGCACTCTGCCTTAAGTGTTCAGTAGTTGTAGCACATCCTTTGGAAAATCTTTCTTTAAAAGTGTTTAATTTATGAGACCAGAACTCTCACACTTCAGGAGGGAATCTCCACTGTGCTATCAAGTATTCTTCAGTGCATTTCTATACTGGTAAGAAAGAGCAGATAAAGGAAAGAGAGAAAGACTGTGGAAGAGAGGCATAGGAATCAATAAAGTAAAAAGCAGGAAGTACCAGGAAACGCAGGAAATGCATAATTAATTCTCACTTTTGTTATTGTAAAATATGTGATTATCTATTTCTGATCAGCCCTAATAGAAAAGATAACTACCACTCATACCTGTGGTGGAGACCACACAGCCACAGGTGGTCACTTCTAAGTCCAAATAAGTTGGTCACAAGCTGTAATACAACCATATGGGGTAAAGGCAAAATACCTGTGGTAACCCAAGGGAAAAAAAGCATATCATTGCTCTAGAGACTAGCTTTTAGATTCTGTTGTCCCCCAGAATCTTCTGTGTACGGCTGATCCAAAAAACACCATCTGAAAATGCTCAGCAGAATGATCTGTATAGAGAGGCCACATTTATCCAGATTTCAGGTAACTAACTAAAATTATCTAAACGGCTGCCTTAAAGCATTTAAGATCTGCCTGAGACAGACAGGTATGATGCAGAAGCTATAGGAGGTCTGTTTCTGTCTGGATTGTTAGCTGGAGGTACGGCAATACAGTTTGGTTTTCAAATCCTTCTGGGGTCTGGGCACAGGTTGGAATCCTGAGTGAATAGCCACAGGACCGCCTTATTTTGGATATATCTGCAGTTAAAGCCCAAAGTTTCAGTGATTTCAGTGTTTATAATATTAAAGTAAATATAAATTAGGGACTCTCAGAATCAAAAAGTACTTTGGGGAGTCAGCACTGAAGTAACTTGCCTATTCCTATCAAAGACACCTTTCAAGGAATTGAAAACAGATCTTCCAAAGTTCATTCTACTGTTTAAAAAACCACACTCTTCTTTTAAATATAATATTATCACACAGATAAACTAAAAGCAAAACATCGCTGATTGCATGAGCTGACAGTTTTAAAAGGATTTCTTTTGTTCTGAGTCACAGCAAAGAGCTCTGGCTGTTTTTTTCTTTGTGGGAAGTAAATCTGAACTCACTGGCCATTGTTTCAAAGCAAAAAGTTTTAAATCAAAAGGGAAAAGAATAAAGAAAAAAAAATCAAATTCAGCAAACTTTTATAGTACCAAAGAAGAGCCACTAAGCATACAGTCATGTATTCTCAGAGTAAATGACATGCGCTTTTTGCTCTGGTGAGCAATCCATATTTTAAATGTCCCCATATACCATTATCATGCATAAAACCCTGACACTATTATTCATGTCTTTTTCCCAATATCCATATTTTGACATTACCACTGAAAAGATCCAGTGTGTTCAGTGGCTTCTTAAAAATAAATAATTGAAAGGTACTGTAAATTATATTAAGTCTCGACATGGCTGACCCTCTCTTGCCTCAATCCATTGCTATCTCTTTAAATGTATTCCCTCCTAAATTATATTGTAATTTGGAGGTGCTGAAGTCTTAAGTTTTTTGACTCAAATGTAACTTCCTTCCCAATGCATAATTCATTTTCACTTTGTTCTTGGTGCTGCGTGTGCAATCGCATTTTTGGCAGCCAAATGCAGACTGAAATCAACAACTCTGTAAAGGGTGAGAATGAAATCAGAATGGACGGCTTGGCGGAAGAAATATTAAGCATGTCACAATGTTTTGTACTCTATCTTGTGAAATGGAGACAAAAACCTCAAACAACTCTTGAGTTTAAAAGGAATGACATTTAAAGTCTGAAATTATCTGCTGCTGATGTCATGCTGTTGTTGCATTTAATTACTTTTCACATCACATAAGCTGATGGCTTCTGAATATTTTTATAGGATGAGACTTTTTGATGGAGAACAAACTCTCCTATTTTCTGTTTTTTAAACTGGAATAAGATAGTCAGTCTTTGTGGACTAAAATAAGGGCCATTGGGCTTATCTAATAAAAAAATGAGTGTCACTAACTTTAGAGTTCTGACCTTTTTTTCTGAAATAAGACCCCTGCAAAAAGTCATAAAACTCCCATGAAATTAATATGCTATTGGGTCAAAATTTCAAATGCTCTAAGGCAAGGTACTTTTGCTGCCTTGTGTTGAATGACAGTCATACCGTTGTTTTTATCTTTTTGACATGAATAAGTAGTACTAGAAACAGATCCATTCAAAAAACACCATCCTCCCATATTATGGTTTTCTTAACAAGTAATTATATCTGCAAGACAGCAAAGTAGACAGAAGTGTGGTTGTGATGTGATGGATCTATGACAGAAACATGTCATATTGATAAGCATTCATGAAGTTTTCACATGATCAAGCACAAAGATGACAAGTTTTTGTCTTTATGAGATCACAGAGCACCTTCAAGGCAGAAAGGTGAGGAGGAAGCCGTGAAAATTCAAAACAGCCTAGGAAAGTCAAGAGTGTAGAAGGACAAACTTACTAGATAATGAATTACATGTAATGTCACAGGAAAACTTGTGTGAAACCTGTGAGAGAAATTGTGGATAAGTGTAAACTGTTACAAGGAAAGGATTAAAGATGGAAAAGAAAATAGGATTCAAAAAGCTGTTGGGACATAGAAAGCCTTCTCCCCATCACAGTATATTTAGGGAATTGTCGTTTGTCTGTATAAAGTCAATGTGTTATTAATAAGCACCCTTGTGTTATTAGAAGTGTCTAAATCTTGTTAGGTGAGGCTGAAAATCTGTAATGACTACCATAACCACTGTGGCAGCGAGGACAGCCCACCTGGATAACACAACTGCTCTTTTTCTCACATCTTCTTTCCTTGCCCCCACCTCCAAGACTTCAGTTCAGTTCACTGCTGCATGTTCAGCCTTTGGTCTGTACTTCTGAGGAATGGCACAACTGAGTCCCCCAAGCACTGATTCACCCCTTAAGCGACCAATGTCATCCTGACACCTCCCTCTGTCCCTGACTGGTCTTATTTCATCACAACATCAGTCAAGAAGATAAATAATCAGCAGAACTCAAAATCACCATTTCAGTGCCGTGAGTGACACATCCCTTTGCTTTTTGTCTAGCTCTTCCTCAATTCCAGTTTATGATCTATGTTTTTCCCTCCTGGTTTCTCACTATCCATCTGTCCCAGCATTGCACCTTGTGCTCATTGTTATAGCAGGGAGACAAGCGTTGTTTGTATGATAACACCTCCCATCCCAGTCTGCCTCTGTGGCTTTTTCATGTTGTTTTGCAGGACTAGAACAGCTGTCCTGAGGTAATATGCCAAACCCCTTAACCTTGCATTATTCAAATCTCTCCCTAGGGAACCAGAAAAGTCTGTGAGCATCCTCCACTTACGGGAATCTTTTGGCAGTTTATATGGTGTTATCTCAGTCCTATTCCTCTTGCTAGAGAGAAGAAGCCTACTGCATTAAACAGGTCCTATTTTCATGGAGTCTGTTTTTCTGAAAAAACTGAGGCGCTCACCCTGACTCATTAAGACAAAGAATGTGAAGACAAAGAAAATAGTTCAAATGGGACATTTAACTAATCTCCTTTTAAAGCTCTGACACAAAAAAACCCTCAAAGTGAATTACAAGAAAGAGAAGGAAAATATCTGAAATAGAATGTACATCAGTAGATTTTGACAGCTGCAATATTATAGGCTGAATTAATGTTCCATAAACATACACTGGGCATTTCCATTATAGTAATGTCAGCTCTCATTGTCAGTTAACAGGTGCCTGTATAGTAAACCATATCTGACTTCTGAGCCATACCTTGACTTGTATTTTCTGATATCAAATGATATTACTAAGTGATGGGATACAGTCAGTCTTTAATTTTTCTACTGAAATGTTATACTAAAAAACATCCTGCCCACCCAAAATCCCCCTACCCAAAAAAACCCCCAAAAAACCAAAGCCCCCACCAACAAACAGCAAAAAAGCAATAAACACATAAGGGGCAATTTTGCAGTTTTGTTATACTCATCACACCATAGTATATCCTAAAGTGAGGTGAACTGATGTGCAATTATTAACTACATCCACATCAATAAACACATAAACAGAGAAACCCATTAGCTATTTTCAGAACTATCTTTTAAGGTTAACTTTAGATGAAAACCAACTGGTTAAAATGCTGGGTTTTTTTCAGATTTTGAATTGTTGCTGTCTAAGAATGATGTCTATGGAACTAATCAGAAAAGCATCTCCAACACCTGAAAGGAAGAGATGTAAGAGGGAGGAAATTTCTGAATTAAAGTGGCATGGAATCACAGACTGCCTGTGCCTGGATGAAAGTGTGATGCCGCTTTTGTGAAAACAATGTAGCTTTTCTCCCCCACCAAAAAAAAGTAGATAAAATTGAGGTTTTGTTTTAAGCTGGGTTTTTTCTTTTTTTTTTTTTTTCTTTTTTTTTGACTTATATATTAAATTATGGACACAGAGTTTGTCTGCACACGTGGTACAGGAGAACTTTAGCATTAGACTAGCCCTCAGGGAAGCGTTTGAAAATCTCTATGCATCCAGCAAGCAACAACATAACAGATGGGTGAGATGGTCACAGTAGAAAAGACTTTTCCTTGCATTACCACATCACAGGAAACTTCTGAGAGAAAGCCTCAACTTCACACACCCTTAACTTCAAGCAAAAGAGGAATAGAATTTTTCACATGCTTTCATTGCTTAAGAAGCTACTCAGAATGAAATGTCACAGTTCTCCTTAGCACAAAAGTAAACTTGGGATATAATTGTTTGTCATCTTTTATTTAAGTTGTGGTGCTATTCAAATTTCAAGCGTGCTTAATTTGACCACAGCCAACTGTCTAAACAAGCAAGCTTCAATACTTCTACTGCATCAACAACCAACTTAATAACATCAGCTTACATTTTTACATGAATTTTCACTAGCTTACTGAAAACGCTATTTCCTCTGCTTACTGCCATAGGCTAGTTACTTGTAGTGGGGCTTAGTTTCATATACACTGAATATAATGAGAAAAACTAGCATCAGTTATAAGAATGCTGGCAGCAGAAGTGTATGGAAGAAGCTGTCTTCTAATTCCTGCCTCAGCTTTTCATTTTGTGGTAAACCTGAAGAAAATAAAATAAAATAATAATTAAAGGGAAAAAAAGAAAAAAATGAATCCTAGAGAAAAGAATAACAAAAAATGATCATTAGTGGAATAGGAAGAATCAGAGGTGGAATAAATTTATTAGAAACTGTTATTTTTATTACACCTATCCTTGAGTGAAAATGGCATGACATTTTATGGGTTCCAAGCTTTAAGACTGGATCTAATCTATATTGTTTGGACAAGTTCAGTCCTANATCCAAATTAACAAACTATAAATTTAGCAGTTTATATATATATATATATATATATATATATAAAGCTAAATAAATAACTTCTCAGGCTGGTCTACCCTCGTTTCTTTCTCCTTGAAGTCCTGTGTCTTTTTGAGTCTTATCTGCCTCAAAAATCCCTCCGCTTCCAAAGTGATCACACCAGTGGTTTTTCTGTAGACACTAATTAATTGCTCACGTGGTCATCAAGCTCATCAGAATACATCACTCATTCCTTTCTAGTTAATTAACTCTACAATGATGTGTGCAGGTACTAATAGCAGTTCTACTGATTCTGTAGAAGTTGGCAGTGGAACAGCTAAACCTGAACTGAACTGGTGTCAAATAATCCTACCTCAGTTTCTCTTTTACTTGTCTGAATGGAAGGATATTCACAACTTCATAGAATTATAGAAATAAGAAACATCAGGCGTGTTCTCAAGGTCTGTGTAAAGTACAGTGTGGCATTCTCCAAGTGCCCTCAGAAAAGCAGACATGGCCTAGATNAAGACTGGATCTAATCTATATTGTTTGGACAAGTTCAGTCCTACTGATCTGCTTATGACCATAAAAAATAATCAGGAGTGAAGCACGCAACAGTCACAAGGGTGTCTGCATACTGCAGTCATCCACTTTATCTATAAAAGCAGCTACATTACCATAACAGTCCAAGGAGAGTGCCATTACTAGCAATCCAAATTAACAAACTATAAATTTAGCAGTTTATATATATATATATATATATATATATATAAAGCTAAATAAATAACTTCTCAGGCTGGTCTACCCTCGTTTCTTTCTCCTTGAAGTCCTGTGTCTTTTTGAGTCTTATCTGCCTCAAAAATCCCTCCGCTTCCAAAGTGATCACACCAGTGGTTTTTCTGTAGACACTAATTAATTGCTCACGTGGTCATCAAGCTCATCAGAATACATCACTCATTCCTTTCTAGTTAATTAACTCTACAATGATGTGTGCAGGTACTAATAGCAGTTCTACTGATTCTGTAGAAGTTGGCAGTGGAACAGCTAAACCTGAACTGAACTGGTGTCAAATAATCCTACCTCAGTTTCTCTTTTACTTGTCTGAATGGAAGGATATTCACAACTTCATAGAATTATAGAAATAAGAAACATCAGGCGTGTTCTCAAGGTCTGTGTAAAGTACAGTGTGGCATTCTCCAAGTGCCCTCAGAAAAGCAGACATGGCCTAGATTTGAGCTAAAAATGTTAAATCCAAAGCTTTGATCACTAAGCTACAGCATCCTTGACAGGGCACTAAAGCCTGTGTTTCTCACAAGGGTCTCTCAGAAGGCTCGAGTGGAAAGTTATGAGGTAGCATTCCTCATCCAAGTGCTGTAAACTTTTTTTGGGTCTGTATGGTATGATATAAACACTACGAGAATTGCCTGCTTTGTAGTGAGGGTTTCAGTATTCTCTCTTTCCCTAAAGGCTAATATACTTCATAAATGCTCTTTTCCACCATATTTTCGGTATCATCTTTTGCTCATAAGTGTGAAAATAAGGTATATCTAAGGGTTACACCAACCTCCTGCATGTTAAAAAGTTTATGCTCATTGGTTCAGCTCTCCCTAAACATACGCATTATTTGTGCTATCTGTTCTTCTTAAATTCAAGACATCCTCTGTGCTAGAAATTTTAAAATGTATTGTATTCATCCTGGTCCTCCTGACCCAAGTGTGGTACTTTACTGCATCAAACACTGAATTTACTGAGATGAAAAGTTAGTGCAATATTGGTCCCAAAATGTAGGTGGTATTGTTATCTTTTCATAGCTACATATACACCTCTCTTGAGAAGATTTCTTTTAGCTTCAGTCTTGGAGACAATGATTTTGAGTCAATATTATGCTGTGATAATTCTTTGAAACTTTATTTCTTTATATTAGCACCACTGGACAATATCCTTCTTTGAGTGAAACACCATCATTTACCAGTAGCTTATATTCAGACTAGTCCCTGTAGCACAATTCAGAAACACATTTTCTATTTACATTTGTCTCTCCCAGCTCTCATTTCACTTCCTAGAGCCTTTCTCCCCATGCTGTAATAGGCCTGAATTTTGATGAGGCCAAAACACAAAGCAGCCATCATGAATGACTTATTTAGATGCACAACTTTTAGCATACTGCTGATTCTGTTACTACACCAGTCAAGTTTCCTGACTATTCTTCCTGAGATGTAACAGCTCCAGAAGGATTTGGAGAAACACTACAATAGCCCAAGACTTGCATTTGTTCTTGCTTTTGCTGTTGCCCAGCCCTGATTAGAAGAAAAGTTCCTGTTAGCTAATTACTTTCACAGCGGTGACAGATGGCTGAAGGGTGCATATGATGGAAAAACAGAGAGGAGAAGGGTTAATGTTGCAGATCACCTTGTTCCGCTTTTATTTAGGCTCCTCTAAAGCTGTTGATTTAATGGGGTGATCTTCGGCTGGGGCTGGAGCAGTGACTGGAGAATCAGGCCCAGGAGGTTTGGTGACCTCCGGGTGAAGGCACTGCAGGTGTGTGGCTAACAAGGTACTAATTGGGTACCAGAGTGAGGATGAAAGTGGTTACAAGCAGTTGGTCAAGAGGCAGCATTGTACCCCGAAGAGCTGCATGTGCTGGGCTTCATGGCTGGGAGGAGAGGCAAGCTCTGCTCCTGGCTGCTTTTCTGCTGAATCCCAGCCGTGTTTTCATCAGGAGGAGCAGCCCTGTGCTGGCAGAGCTCTTCTGCGCCTTTCATGCAACCTGCTGAATCTGTGAGAAAAGTTAGACATTTAATTAACGGGTGTGGATGTGGCTCAGTGACTTATGTTTTCTTAAGAGTACACAGATACAAAGAGAAAATCCTTCAGCAAGAGGATACAGATTCTGCATCTCCCTTTCTCATGAAATCTTGAGCAAGTTGTGATGCCTTCATTTCTCTATCTTCCTCACTTCCCTGATTTTTTTTTAAACATTGTTAGCTCCATGAAATCCACTTCCCCTTACTCCTTGCTGTCAGTATACAAGATGCCCACCTGCTAACATTGCTTCACTATGCTCAGGAGTCCCCTACATTTGAAATCAGCAGAGAAAAGAGAAAATAAAGATTACAGGCAGTGGCTTGAAGGTGTATTTCCAAAATGCGCATGCTCAAGAGTGAAAGCAGTGCTGTCATCAGGAAGACAGCAGCAAGAATTGTGAATGTGTTTTTGGTACTCCACCTGCTACAAACCCTTGTTGTTTTCGTTTTTTTTACCTCCCTGGCAGTTTCCAAGATTTTAAAAGAATATTATTTGCAAGGAAAGCAAGATGGCACTAGCTTTGAGACTGTATTGGTCAGTATTTGGTGATAACCTTAGTTTATATAACATTTTCATTTAAACCGTGGTGTGAGATTTACATGCCTCCTTCATAATGCAAATTTCTTTTCCAAGCAGCTGCTCTTCATGTTTAACTTTGCTTTGATGCAATATCGACAACTTTGTCATCTACATATAAATCTTTACCTTTTCAGTAACTGAGTGTAAGGGGGGAAAATAAATGTCTGATAAATTAGTAGCAGTGTTGCAGAATGTTCCACTGTGGAGTTTTGTTGTTGGATTTTTTTTGGTTTTTAATCAGACATCAGCGGCACTTTAAATTGCTACTGAGATGAATGGGAGCTAATAGGAGACGTACCTGAACTTTGTTTTCTAATCAGATCAGACTCGATCTTACTAATAAAAGTGACTACTGTGAGCAGAAATGTTTGTGACTAAATAATCAGTTTTGTTATTGAGAAGTGATTAAATTGCCTAAGGAAAAATTTATAAATAACACCTGGTTT
>VWZG01011123.1:0-21221 GCA_013396735.1 Grallaria varia
CCCCGGTTCTCCCCCTCCGGGCCTAGCGAGGAGACACAAACCCTTTTTTTTCCGCCTTATGTTGCGACACTGCCACTGCGCAGAGAACTTGTGGCCTCTAGGCTTCGGCCTACTCTTGTTCAAACCGTTCTGAACGTGTCTCATTTTTGGTAAGGTCTTACTGGAATGACTCCATGTACTGAGAAGCATCTGATAAATGTCAGAACCATCAAGTTAGTTTTATGACGTCATGGTAGTAGTTGGCTTATATGCTGTGAAGTATGGGGATAATACTGCCTATACTTTCATGTCACACCAGAAATGAATGTGTGTTTTTTCTAGAAGCTGGCAATGCCTGACTTTCACAGTATTTTATCACTGGACAGCCCACATAGGGCTTTTTCACCACAGACCTGGAGAAGACCTTTTTTTTTTGCTATCCTGTGTCTCTAGTTTTTTACAACATTAAATCCCAGACATCCTGATGACATACAGAAATCATTATATTTCCATTATGGTCACTGCTATTAACTGGATGAAAATGAATCAAAAATTACTATGGAAGTCATGTGCATATTTTCAAAGGCTTAAAACAATTTTGAGTGGATAGTCTTTCTGTCATGTAATATATTTTCCTTTCGGAACTGTAATTTGCAAGTGATAATATTTCTCCTTGTAATTTTGGTCTGACTTCATGACTGAAAATAAATCACCAAGACTTATAAATTCATACCTCCTTTCTGCTGGCTGTCCTTTCAGTCTTTCATTGTGTAGCTCAGGACCCATTGGGACTATGAAATTAACATAATTCCACTATGGAGGATTTGCTTGTGTTCATCATGGGTGAATACACACATGATTATCCACACAGTGACAGAGGAAAGCCCTCCAAGATGAAGGATTCAGGGAGATCTCTGAACTCTGGCAACTCTTTGTCTCACTGGTTCTGGCATCTTTTCTGCCTCAGTCACAGTGACTCCAGGAGGTTAGGTCTCTTGGAGTGATAGGGTCTAAAAATATAGTGGTGAAGTAATTCTTCTTCAGCATCTTTCAGCTCAGATATTTTATATAAGAGTATTTCAGCCTGGTCCTGAAGACTCATGATTCCTTTTCTCTCTTCTTTCAAATGACTTATCATTCCCTCTGCTTCACATGCATTATCTTCATCTCTCTTCAGCTACAGGAAAGGTGATTCAGTTCACTCTGCTGGTTGCCATTTTGTTCCACTTCATGCATGTTTTTCAGCACCATTTTTAAAGAAACACACATTGACAACAGCTAACCAGGTATTAATGAGATTGCCCTTTATGAAAGATATATACTCCATGTTTTACATGTGTTCATTACCCATTTGTCCATCTACCACTCCCACTGTACCCATTCTCAACCTTTTATGATTTGTAATGCTAAAGAAAAATCTTAAAGCATGAAAAATGAAAGATCTTTTGTCTAGAGAAAGCAACCGCTGAACTCAAAGAAAAATCCATTCAAGTGTCCCCAATTCAAAGACATCCCCTCTGACTCAGTGAGTCCCTGACCTACATATCACTAGAACCGAAGGGACAATTTTAATGAGATTATGAGATACTGGTCTTATCCCCTTTATTTATTGGCCTCTGCCACAGTTGGGATATTGGTCCAGGCTGAAGTTTCCTGTGAATTACTCAGCTCTTCCAGTGTTATGATGATGTGTCCTGAATGCAACTCAAAGGACAGCAGAATATCAAGGCAGTACCGCTCATATGGCCATTAATTCCTCCACACCGCTGGATCCCTGCCGATATTACCAAGTTCTACTTGGTATGTACACTGTATATTCTTCCTCCGACCTCTGCCAGACTTATAGCTTATGTCTTCCTAGTATTAGCCCAATAGAGCCAATGTGTCCTTCAGCTTTGAAAGGACCATAACCAGGTGACCTTGCTCTCCTAGGGAGGAGGTGACCAAAACCAACCAAAAAGAAAACCCCAAAACCAAACCACCAAACCAGAGCAAAGATCATTCACCACATAAGGACAACAAGCACATGTTGTAAAACAAAAATAAGAAAAATCTAATTCCTTACAAATTGCAAGGTGAAGAACCCTTTGTTTTGATTAGTATCAAATGTAAACAAAAATATCTGTCTTCATCCATTGATGTGACTGACAGTGACAACCCTAGAAAGCCGTTCTGTGTACTCAAGCATATCAAGGCCTGTTTTCCACTAAAGAATTAATAAAAGAAGCACAGATTACACTTTTGCCTCCACTTAGGTTTTGGTTCTTTCCCCTTTTCCCTATTTTCTTACCCCCTCCACCCCCCCGGAAGCTGTTTATTAAAATGAACATGCATTAGATCTGGACAATTAATATCAGAATTACTCAAATGTTCACCTTATTGATCAGCAGGCCCTTTTCTCAACAGCTTTGAGTAACTTGGGCTATTAATTTTCCTTGTACATGTCTCCTATTGAAGTTCAAGCAAACTCAAAAACCCAGCTGTTTTTTCTTTACTTACCACCTCTATACAGGTGGACACCAGGTGAAACCTGCTCCTAGCTACTTGGTGCTGGCTTTGTGTGCTAGTCTTGTTGACCATACAATTAAATATAAGATGTTAACAAACTACTAACCTCGAATAACACACAAAAGTTAAAGTTGTAATTATTTTCCTTACTTCAAACCCAAATCAACAAAATCTTGATTGCATTTTCAGTTCCAAAGCAGAAAAAAACCTGTGTCAGGAAGAGCAAGACTTAGTTTTAATACACACATTATGGAAGCCAATCCTTTCTGGGACCAGATCATACAAGGCAAGTTGCTGGCAAAATAGGTGAAATATATTCATCCTGAATGTGCCCAAACTGTAGTTTCATGAGCCTGTAAAGCCAGATTCCTGATTTCACAACTGTCTGATAGCGGGAGTGCTGAGTGACTGGCCTCATTTATATATTGTGGGGAAATTCAGGCACCAGCTGGCCCTTCTAGTCCCCATGGCTGTCTGGATGACAAATTAATCTGGGATGTGCTGCTCTGCACTAGACCATGGACTGCACAGCTCCAAAGCATGTACTGTAAAAACATAAGCTACAGCACAACACAGAGCGAAACACTCTTCAAAACCTTTTTTCCCCTTCTACAGGAAGACAGCCAGCCTATATAGCTGGCACCCAAAGGCTACCTTGCAATACTCCTCCTCTAGAAAGATGGCACAGCCCTATCTAGAACCAGTACCTGCTTCTCCTTTACACATCAGATAAAAACCAGGAAGGCAGCACCACTTGAGAGCACCTTTTCATAGTGTGAGACAGTGCTTTGCCTCTCCTTAATAGCTAAAGTCCAGCCCACACTGTGTCTGGGTACCACCATCACTGTGTGCTAAAAAAATGGGTTGGCTACCAACCCAAATGTACCTGGAAGCAGGTCACATCAGTGTCTAGGGGGTCAACAGCCAGGGAGATGGCAGACTGTAGACCAGCTGTGCATGAACTATGTGTCCAAGGATGCTTTGTCCCTCCAAAACTACCAAATATATCTCTGACTGGAGAGGGAAAGGACATTTAGATTGGTTGCATTGCTCCCTCCCTCTTACCAGAAGTCATAGACAGCACTAGCACACAAATAGGAAAGGGTGGAGGGCAGAAAGCACACAAAAGTGCTAGGGTGTTGCAAGGAGGAAGAATGAGTTGCTCAGCTCCCTGTGAGCTGCTCACTGCTCTCAGTAGCCAGAATTCAGTGCGGATGGAGAAGCTGCTATGAAAGGACAGTATGGTGGCACCCTTCCTTGGTGTAATTCACTACGAAATGCAGGTGAAACCAAGACACACTGGATTCAGGAGGAGACAATTTCTTTGAGGAGTCATAGCTGATTTAGCTTCTGTTAGTGTTGCTTATCTTTCGCGGATAATTTTTCTCCCGGCCTGAGGTGTCCTCAATCACCCGCTGGTGACTAAATTCAAACAGTGCCAGGGTGGTACTGAACACAGTTTGTCAGGTGTCTTGGGCTAGTTTTAGAAGGCCAAATTACTTTAAGATATAAATAAGTGTATCATTTGTTAAATGATGGACTGAGGGATGACCTTTTCATTGAGTGTGACAAAAGTAAAAATATGTTAATCTGATAAACTCACATAGAGACATAAAGTCTATATTTTTTTCATAATTAATTAGCTGTTCTTGGAAGGGGTTTGCCCCCCTGCATTTTTGGGTTGTTTTGCTATGGTTTGGGTTTTTTTGGCTTTCCCAGGAAGGACCTATTTCCTAGTGCCTCCGAACTATGGACATATCCAGGTTCTGGACTGTAAATTTTCAATTGTCAAATTATATGCCACAGCAATGAAGACAGGAGGCCTCAATAGGTTCCCCAACCCCATTGAAGGGTACAGGGAGGAGCATGCAACATTCCAGGAAGCTGAGTCTACAGGGACAGTCATCTGTTGCCCTACCCTTTTTGTCCTGCTCACTACAGCTGCTCACCCATACCCTGAATTTTAAGGTCTTGTGTGACTTCAGTACACTTAGGAGCTTTAACAGCAGTAGCAGCAGCAACACTGGTACTATGTAGGGAGAGACCTGTTTTGCTGAGTTGCAACAAGTTTGTAGTTTGGTAGTATAACTTTAAAATTCCTTCGCTGTTAAAAATGTTAAAAGTTGCTAAACTGTGCTGGCTGGTTAGATCACACAAGTTATTACATTTGTAACTCAGAGGAAGGATGAAGTCACAGAGAACAAGCAAGGCATGGGTGTAACACTGTAATAGGAGTCTAATCACGGTTGCAGGGATCATTTACACATCTCTTTCCTGTGGAACATGTAAGCATGACTGCAGCATATAATGTAAAGGCCCTAACCTAAATGTCTCTGGAAATTGCCATTTAAAGCAAGGAGAGGGGTTGTGGTGTCCAGGCGCAACAGCTGTGCTTCCTCCAGCTGTCCAAGAACAACTGACCACAGAACTCACCGACAGCAGGTAGAGTAGCCCATTAGCCACATTTTTGTGGCTAGTTCTCATGGTAATGCTTCCTAACAAAAATGCTTGAGAACAACTACTGTGCTGCCTCTCATTATTGCAAACATATCTAAATATAACCCAGAGCTTGTTTTCTTAGGAACAAGTATTGGCTGATCCTAAATCGGAGACGGGAATTTTCGATAGCCCTCAGATGTAGTACCAGCCCTTGACTGTGGCTTATCTGCCTCCTTGCTTATGCCAAGAGGTCTGCAAAAGTTGGACAGACCTGGGTGCCTGAAGTGACTTGCAAGGAAGGCTCAGATTGCAATCTTTTGCAGCTTTGTAATGTAGTGTGACTTGCTGGGGTGCCCATGAGGTGAGAAAGATTGAAGTCACTCCTATGAAGTAGGCATTATAGTGGTGCTTTCTCCAAAAGTATCTCTGGAGATCCTAATATTACTTTCCTTCTCTTTTAATGAATAATTAAGTCTACGTCCCTTCAGACCCACAGGACAAAGCAAACTGCATATAACAGTCAATGTGGTGTCTTAATGAAATTTTTCTGCAATATCCTATACCTAAACTAGGATTATTTCCCTTTCTTATTTGCTCAGCTGGAGGAGAAACTCCTATTCCTGCCTTTTAGGTAATTCTTCACCACATTTTTAATTTGCCTGAGTACATCTGTTCATTCTGTCTGAACTATCTGCTTCAGTTGTGGAGTAGCTCTTTTTAAAATTGCCAAATACACACTAACTTTCCAAAATGTTGTTCCTGTATGTATTTCTTTCACATAGAGAAGAATAAGCATTCCAACAGCAATTCTGCATTACTAAAGTTATTTTATGTCTTTCCTGAAAAACAATTAAAAAAAAAAATCACAGCTTCTCTGTTATGAAATTCCTGAAACTTCAATTTATTTTATGATAGCAGATTATAAATTATGGAGATCAGAAGCTGATACACATATATTTAATAGTCCCTGTTGGAATTGTGGAAAGGGTGCTAACTTCTGGGAGAAAAGCCAGGCAGAAAATTGAGAGAGTGACCATTTTAGCCACCTCAGTTTCAGCCACAAATAAATGTGAGTCAAAATTCTGTGAAGCCACAACTGAAAGCTGGAATATTTACATTCCCTCCAGTGAAGGTTACACAAGTAAATGTGTTCAAAATAAAAAAAAATAAGCAAAACGAGGTTTTCATTTTACTGACATATCACCCATGGTCTATGCTTTTCCTCTTTCTATAAGCTATGAAGTCTCTAGGCAACTCCTGAATTTCGTATCTTCACAGCAGTTGGTACTTTATTACACTATGCAGTCAAATCAATGGAAAGTTTAATTCATTGATTTACAAACATACAGAGGATCAAGGCTTAAAAACATATACATTTATTTTACTTTCATTTTGGTAATTTCTGAAGGTGTATCTGCAATACTCACATCCACTCCAATTTACTTAATCCCTGTGTCCTTATTTGATGTAACACAGTATTAACAAACAGGACCTCGAAAGCCACAATTTGTTTTGCTCTTCTCTCAATTATCTTCCCAATGAAGCATTACAGATCTCAGGTGCACTTTTCCTGCAACCTTTTTTTCTGGTATTTTATTCTCATGTGGAGAATGTCACTATTTTTCCCTTCACTGCATTTATTCACAGTTTCACATTCTCTGAAACACAATTTTAGAGCAAGCTAAAATCTTTCATCTTATATATGTTTTTAGTATTTACAAAACAGCCATTGTAAATAAAACCGTAAGATGAAAATAGAATCACACTTACCTAAGGCTATGTATTCATACAATCTGAATTTCTGGTTGCTAATATATATTTATATACTGTATTCACATTATGTGTTATATCTGATAATACCAAAGGACTGGGCTGAAGTGCAGTCTTTGTGATTCTTAAATACCTACAAAAGGCACTGATAATACACTTTCATTCATGATCAGTTAGAGGTTAATGAAATATTCTTGCAGAGCTCTCTTCTGTTCAGTATATTACACCATCTCCCACCAGATACCAGTATTGATTAAATCCTTCCTGGTCCTTTATGAATGACCTATGGCCTACCTCTCCCCTTATTAAAACTCAGGTTATCATAACGTGCTCTAGTTTTCGTCATGGAAGCATTTCCTTATTTCAGTGATTGCTGTAAAATGCACAGGGAATAATTAGGTGGGTTTTACTTAGAGTGGGAATGGGATTCAGAACTGGCTTTAGATAAAACCTTTGTGTACTCATATTCTGTGACATGCTTAAAAAAATCCAAACAGTAACATAGTTTAAAATTCTACTACTATTAGAGGAAATAACTAACAATATAATACACTGGTGGCGAAAGAGCATAATTACTAAACTGCTATGCTAGTCCTTTCACATCTTAAATTACCAGAGAAACAAAAATAATTTCCATAAATATCACAAGAAGTTTGGGAGATTGCTTTCTTCTACAAAGCTGCAGTTTCGTAACATCAGATATCAAATGATTATTTACTTGAGAATACAATGGGACATGAAAAGAAAAAAGCTTGATTTACTTAATAATTGGTACAAAAATTCGTATGAAAAACAAACAAAAAGGAAAACACCCCACATAAGGCAGCAGGGTAAGTTTGCCTTCCTTGTACTGAATTTCCAGGAAGACAAAATAAACCAACTGTATGTTCATAAACCTCCAGATAATAACAAATTGCTTCTGTTTCTATAAAAAGTGCAATAGGAGGCTGTACGAGACACTATTTCACTAGACTTCAGCGTTTTAGGAGGTAAAACACATGGTCAAAGGAACTGGTTCTTAATCCATATTCAGAGCTGAAAGAAGAGTTTGTGTTACTTCCTCCTCTTCAAAATCAATTTAAACTGTCAAAATAGCTTTAAATGAGCAGATTTCAACTTTGACCCGAAGAAAACCCTCTAAAGAATCAGACTGAGCTCTTGCTGTAACATTTATGTCAAAAGGAAATTTTTAATTTGCAAGGAAAAACAAAAGTTTCTCTCTTCAGAGGTCTCTCCAGCAGCAGCACGCGGGATTTATCGTCTCTCCTTTAACTCAAACCGCGTGTTTGCTGCTGGAAACTCTCCCGAACGCAAGTACCTGCTCTTCTCCTCCCTCACCCGGGAAATGGGGCGATTTGGTGGCAAAAATTCCGAAGAAAATACACTTTTGTTAGTCCAAAGAAACACAAATCGAGCACACCGAAGGGCTCCCCGGCCGTGCAGTGGGGCGGGCTCTGCAACGCACCAATCACCGCGCGGCTCCGCTCTAAAAATACGAGCATCTGACCCGCGCTAGCCCAATTGTGTTCGCCTGCTCCGCAGAGGACGCCGCCGCGATGTCCGAGACCGCTCCCGCCGCCGCCCCCGATGCGCCCGCGCCCGGCGCCAAGGCCGCCGCCAAGAAGCCGAAGAAGGCGGCGGGCGGCCCCAAAGCCCGCAAGCCCGCCGGTCCCAGCGTCACCGAGCTCATCACCAAGGCCGTGTCCGCCTCCAAGGAGCGCAAGGGGCTCTCCCTCGCCGCGCTCAAGAAGGCGCTGGCCGCCGGCGGCTACGATGTGGAGAAGAACAACAGCCGCATCAAGCTGGGGCTTAAGAGTCTCGTCAGCAAAGGCACCCTGGTGCAGACCAAGGGCACCGGCGCCTCCGGGTCTTTCCGTCTCAACAAGAAGCCTGGAGAGGTGAAAGAAAAAGCCCCCAAGAAAAGGGCGCCGGCAGCTAAGCCCAAGAAGCCGGCGGCCAAGAAACCTGCCAGCGCCGCCAAGAAGCCCAAGAAGGCGGCGGCCGTGAAGAAGAGCCCCAAGAAAGCCAAGAAGCCGGCGGCCAGCGCTGCCAAGAAAGCGGCCAAGAGCCCCAAGAAAGCCGCAAAGGCAGGCCGCCCCAAGAAGGCAGCGAAGAGCCCGGCGAAGGCAAAGGCAGTGAAGCCCAAAGCAGCCAAGCCTAAGGCAGCCAAGCCCAAAGCGGCGAAGGCGAAGAAGGCGACGCCCAAAAAGAAGTAAATTATAATTCCAGGAGAGTCTTGCTCTAGATATTTTGTTATCCAACGGCTCTTTTAAGAGCCACCCACACTTTCCCTAAAGGAGCTGAGGCACCGAGGTCGTCCGTAACCTGCAGAAAGGATCCAGTAATTCGTAAGTCGTCAAGAGGTCAATTTTCTTTTTTCTCCCTAGGATTACCGAAAGAAATGCTAACGGGCGCGGTATAACGCGGCGGCTTTAGGGAAGTGTAGACTTTTTCTCCGAGTAATTAGTTTGACTATCAGAAAGCAATGTTTAGCAATGTTTTGTAATGATTTGATAAAAAAAGGATGTTTTTTTAAAAGATATATTTCGTAACAAAATAATGCAATTGCCAGGCACGCTACTACTGAGCCATGTCTAATCTATTGTATTCTTTCTCTGACGGTGTCTCCTTAAATGCTTTTGTCATTTTGGGGGAGGGGGGGAGGGTTTTCTATACTGACACGAAAATAGCCCCGAGCTCTCCCGATCCTTTTGTTCCCGATGATAAAGAAAGAGCTTAAAGTATTGAAAAAGCCCGCCCTGACCAAGGATTGGCCAGCCGAGAGCCCGGCCCGCCGCCCCTTCCCCCTCCCTTCAACAAAGACGATTACGCTTCTTATCTCTGGAACAGTATCGAACACTCTCGGAGAAGCAAGAGGCGGAAGAGGGGGGAGGGATGGGAACTCTCAGGGAATAGTGTTCCCATGTTCTCCGACATAAGAACTTAAACGGAAAACTCCCCATACCAGGAAGAACTTGCAGTGGGAGGACGTTTTGGCACGACTTTTGTTAACACAAACCTGGAAAGCGTTGCTACTATCACCAAGCAAAAAATGTTAATAAACATGAAAAAAAGACAAAACACGGGTTGAGTAATTAATATAAGTCGGCGTAACTACACTATGGATAACTGAGCTCTCTTATGATTTTGTGAGTGGCTCTGAAAAGAGCCTTTGGATTATTTTCTCCCGAAGAGACAACGTGCCACTTTTACTTTGTTTTAGCCTTGTGGCTGTCGGTCTTCTTGGGCAGCAGGACTGCCTGGATGTTGGGCAGCACGCCGCCCTGCGCGATCGTCACCTTGCCCAGCAGCTTGTTGAGCTCCTCGTCGTTGCGGATGGCGAGCTGCAGGTGGCGGGGGATGATGCGCGTCTTCTTGTTGTCGCGGGCCGCGTTGCCCGCCAGCTCCAGGATCTCGGCCGTCAGGTACTCCAGCACGGCCGCCAGGTACACGGGCGCGCCGGCGCCCACGCGCTCCGCGTAGTTGCCCTTGCGCAGCAGGCGGTGCACGCGGCCCACGGGGAACTGCAGCCCGGCCCGCGACGAGCGAGACTTGGCCTTGGCCCGCGCCTTCCCGCCCTGCTTCCCGCGGCCGGACATCCTTCCCGGCTTGTTTGCTGCCAAGCACAACGCGCACCAGAACGCAGCGCACAGCGCTCCCCAACTGCAGCCTCACTTTACCACCTCGTCTCTTCGCTGATAGGCTGAGAAGTAGGTCTCGTCTGGTTAGCCAATGAGGAGACGGATCGAATTCTGACCAATAAAACCCGGTATTGGAGAATGATGACGCGTTGTATATTGACCAATGAAAGACCGCAAGATTGATGCTATATTTGCATACGGGTGCTATAAATGCGTGGCACGCAGCCGCTTAGAGCCGTTTCGTCTTTGGGCAGGCCGCAGCATAGTGTCGCTTTTTTGCTAGTGCTGCGCGTTTGCTGCGATGCCTGAGCCGGCCAAGTCCGCCCCCGCGCCCAAGAAGGGCTCCAAGAAGGCCGTCACCAAGACGCAGAAGAAAGGCGATAAGAAGCGCAAGAAGAGCCGCAAGGAGAGCTACTCTATCTACGTGTACAAGGTGCTGAAGCAAGTGCACCCCGACACGGGCATCTCCTCCAAGGCCATGGGCATCATGAACTCCTTCGTCAACGACATCTTCGAGCGCATCGCCGGCGAGGCCTCGCGCCTGGCGCATTACAACAAGCGCTCCACCATCACGTCTCGGGAGATCCAGACGGCCGTGCGGCTGCTGCTGCCCGGCGAGCTGGCCAAGCACGCCGTCTCCGAGGGCACCAAGGCTGTCACCAAGTACACCAGCTCCAAGTAAATGCCTCTTGGAAATACCACTTTAACCCAAAGGCTCTTTTAAGAGCCATCCACCTTTTCAAAAAAGGGCTGTACAGTCAACTAAAAACACTTTATTTTTTTACGGGGAAGTCTTAGCTTACACTTTTGGGGGGGTTTACATGCCTCTTGTGGTACTTATAAAATTGGGCAAAAAATCAGTGGGGAGGGAGGGGGTGTTAACTGTTAAGGTAATACCATTTCTCCTTAATTAATGGTTCTCTTAATTTTTAATGTTATACAGGAAGAATACCTCACTAATCTTAGGGCTTCTTATTAAATGTTTTATAAACTGAAAGAAAGAAATCTTTCTGCATTTTTCTGGTCAGGAAATACAAGAATAAGTATTACTAATGGATTCTTATCCATGCACAGAACAGCTATTGTAAGATCTACCACTTGATGGTGCTCAGTCTTTGGAGTTTTTTGAGTGGTTTCTCTTGGTGGCAGAAGTCATTCGTGACTGCAATGCACTGTACTATAAAAGTGTTTCTGTAGTGACGAGTGTCATTTATCTTACAGCCTTACCAGTAGCCCAGTGATTAATACAACTCAGAAGTACTTTCCAAATCTTTATCTTCATAAGTTGTCTTGTTATACTATTCATGTGATTTTTACAGTAACTTTCCTAGTTTCTCCTTATGACTGCTTTAAGTTGCCTTACAACTAAAAATAATACATTAGGATCAGTATTTTTTTTTATACATCTGACCTTTCTGTCAATTTAGATGTCAACAATTTTGTTAAAACTTTTATATACTAAAAAACTAGCCACTGTCGTCTGACTTTGTAAACTATCAGAGTTTATTGTATACTTATCAGGCTTAAACTGCAGGCTTTTTTTAATCACTCCATCACTTCCTTGGATAATTAAGTGCTATCATAGATGCAGATCAAAGCCATTATCACTTTCCAACTGGGTCTGAATAATCCTGAATCTCAAGTATATATTTTGTACTTCTGAAGGTACTGAATTCGTACAGGGACTACAGAATCACAAAAGTCAGCCTTTCTAGTACCAACTGCATGTTTTTTTGGTAGTACAGGTAACAAGACAGGTACTAGGTCTCTCTAAAATCTGACACTGATTACCTAATCAAAGTTAATTTCAGCTTGAAGACTTATGGGGTCTTCTCAGACTGGACTTCAGATATCCAGTGGGAATTGACATCCTCTAAACTCCACACTCTTCTTCAGCAGCTCGAAATGGCATTTAGATATGCTCACCAAGTGCTTTACTGCAAACTCTAAAACATAGGTTTCATATTCTGGGCCTTGTATATGTCCAATGCCTAAAAAGATTAATAAAACATGGTTTATTCTAATCTCTAGGATTTTGTAAGCATATTTGGCTCACTAGAAAAGGACTCTAGAAAAGGATGATATCATATGAGCACATAAATGCGTTCATATTTAACATGGTGATAATCCCCAGAAGGGTTTTACGGTGGCTATTATTCTCTATAATCAGTCATGTAAAAACCCCCTAGTTCAAAATGCAGCTATTACAGGGCAGCCCTGTTGCCTGAGTTAAAGTAGGGTCTTGGTGGTGCCTTTTAGAGTCCCAGCTTGTAAGCATTCATTTTACCTTTCCTGATTCTGTATGCTCCATGTTGCACACTTCATTAACATAGCTGTCATCGAACTGATAAAAAGTAACTACCGTGAAATTTTTTTGGGGCTTGTTCTTTTCACCAGTGGTAAAAGTCGTAGGGTTTAAGCTCAGCAAAAATAACAAACATAACAATTTCATGCCACAGGAGGATGTGAACATTCAAAACCAATAATGTAAATAGTGGAATATATATATATTCGCACATATATAAAATGTGATTATAAAATCATGACAGCTTATTCTTCCTATGTTCATATTCTTTTCTCTTCTTTCCTATCTAGTTCAAAGCAGTGCTCTTTGCTTTCCTAAATACACTCTACAGAGATAATATCACCCAGCAACAGTAAGATGACTGTTCAAATACATTGTCCTGGTATAGCAGGAATTATGCTACGGCCACCTAGACCATGTAGGAACTAGGCAGATGCCACCTTCAAAAGGATTCCTGCCCTAGGTTCCTGCTTGAAGATCAGTTTCCCATCCACTAACTAAATAAGCAGTTTATTTTTCCAACATGCATAGCAGCTAGAGCTGGGTGCCTACAAAGAGGAGCCCCTGCACCAGACTGCAACACAAATTATACCTATACCACCTATCACCTGATCCCCAAATCCAATCATTTAGTTCTTGTTGTTTATCCCTTGTTTTCACACTGATTTTCTATGGTTGCTGAACTGTCTGTCTTCTGAAGTCATCTCACTCTCTTCAGGTTCTTTCCTTGGTCCTTCTTCATTCTGTTTCCATCTTGCTGGTTTCAAGTTTCTCTATGTTTGTGGGATTAGTTTTATCAAAGAATTTACACTACTATCACCTCCTGTGCCCTAAGGCTTCAACTGGTTGAGCTCCCAGTGCTAAGCACAGCTATTAATCCTAAAAATTCTCAACACTGGGATGTGCTAGAATGCATAATTTTTAAGCAGGCCCTTAATGTTGTTTCCCCTTTCTTATCTTTATTAGAATAATAACGTTAGTAGCATTCCTGGAAAGACATACATCTTCTCTAGATCACCATAACTACAGTAAAATATATTTCTAATCATCATCATGTTTAAAAAAGAAAAAACAACACCTTCTACTTTTATTTCTGCAAAAGTGAAATACACCATGTGGGTAAAAAAGAAAATATATTTTCTAGTTAACTGACAGAACAGTGAATCAGAAATGAGAAATAGGTGCCACACATCTGATCCAAAACTCGACCAAATCACACAATGTTTGTAGTAATTTTTTACTACTTCCTGGGTTTGGGGCGGGGGGGGGTTAGTATTTTTTGTTGTTGTTTGGTTTGTTTTTATTAATGGAGTAAATAAATATCTACTTAACTGCTTATGAAATCAAATTCTTTTTCCTAATGGCCACAGATTACAATTAGTCAATACATGGGGCAAATTATTGCAATGTTAGTGTTACAGAGACTTTCTTTTCCAGTTTTAACAGAAAATAATATGTTTTAAAATAATTAGCATTGTAGGACAAAATATTGACTGCAGGTAGGGAAAAATATTTGGTCTTATACACACCTTAATATAATGCTTTTGGCCAGCAATAAGTATGTGCCCGGTTCAGATTGTAACCAAAAACATTTGTGACTTTGCATTCCAAAAACCTGGTCTCAGGGTTGAGCTGTTCAGAGCGCAGCACAGCTCAAGATAAGACACAAACCTCACTGGAGAAGAGGGCTTGAAATTAGAGTGGAATGCATCTGGGAACTTCTCCCTTCCCATCTCTAACACTTACAAGAAAGGAAGATGCATTGCAATGAGCAGGGACAACTTCTTCCTCAAAGATTGGGGTCACAGAATCAAAGGCCTATATAGGTGGAAAGACTTTTTAGTCTTTGGGTTAAGTTTTTTTTCATGTCTACAAAGAACTAAATTATTTGTCAGCAGTCCTGAGGGAATGGTTGTTTCAAAAGCATTCCTTGTCAAAAATTATGATATATATATATTAATCACAAAGGTTCATCCTTCTCTTTTTAATGCTTGGAAAGCTCAGAAAGCAATTCTCAGCATAGTTACATTTTAAAACTAGAAAATAAGTGTGTGGAAGGAGTAACAGAACAGCTTGGAATTTTAATCACTAATAAAATCCACAACCTTTCTGTACTTGTAGTCTTACTTGTATTTCATGTAGATGTTTTACTTGCTAAGGTCATTGGAAAGTAGAAGAAACAATTCCTGCAATGAGAAGAGAGCACACGTGGAGAGTTACATCTGAAACTTGGACTGCAGACAGATTAAAGGATATTGATCTACCTTTGTGCAGCATCAGAACTCTGAAGAAATGCATGCATGTCCTGTATGCATCTCCTTTTCCTTTAATAGCAAGAAGCAACCACTACAATGTTCAACAATCTGAATATTTGTCATGGTCAAGGTTTTTTTGCTTTATGCATTTGGGACACAGCAAGGTTAGTGTCTTTAATTCTGCATAGAAAAGAGGGCAAGAATTACCATAGGAATGACATAGCCCAAATCTTTCTACACATTGAAATATCACTTTAAACAGAGATGCCTCCACCTGCGCTCCAAGCACCAGCAGACTGGACTGACCATGCCACAGGCAAACCCGGGTGCTTGGACTCAGCTGAGCTGACTCAAGAAGCCAGATTTATCTGAGTCAGTTCCACTCCCTACCTGTGGAGATTTTTGACATTGCTGGTATAAATCCCATGGAAGAAATGAAATGGTCACATGGATGTAAGGCATATTTAGTTGCTAGAGTGTAGCCTTAGCTAATATTTAAACGTCAGACAAAACCTCATGGGATGTGTATGTGTCATCCTTCAGAATTATCATCGCAGCTTCTAACTGCATATTTATTGTCAGGATAAAAAAAAACAATGAGGGTTTCTAAAAAGTTGATTAAGGCAATCAGGACTATTGACCCTTCTAACAGCAATAAGGCAAATGTCTCCTCTTTTTGTTTTCATTTTAATAGTATTTTCCACCTGTGAATGTTTGCATGGAAGACTGCAGTTCTCAGCAGGGAATGTCACAGAGTACAAACAATAGAGGAAGACATCAAGAAACTGCAGAAGATCTGGGATTTATCGGACATTTACAACATTTATCGGAACTGAATAAGGTGTACTCTTCCACTTTGACTATAGGTTGGTTTATTGACAATAAAATAATTAAAAATACTTTAATTGAGGTGGGGGAGGGAGGGAGGAAGTGAAGGGGAAATAGCTTGTTTCTGGATTTAAAAATCTGGGGCCATGCTCTGCCCTTCCAGGAGATATCCAGCCTTTCTCTTTGTCTTCTCCCTGCTGTTCCCAGAGGACTTACAGTGCAGGGAGACTGGAGGAGGCTGCAGAGCAGTGTAGCCTGCTCAGTCCCCAACCTTCACAATGCCTCCAGTTCCTCTTGAGAAGTTTTTCTCTGCCCAAGCCAACACACCTCCCTGCTTCTCTTTGAATTGTCCCATGTCACCCTGCTCTCCACTCCTTTGACTCTTCTGTAATGGACCCCAGCTTCCTCCTACCAGAGGGAGATTAGTCCTTAAATTCTCATCTCTGGCATCAGCATGGGGAGCAGGGAAATACAATGCTTATCAAGGCCAGACTGACAGACCTGAAGAGTTTCATAATCACTGGAGAAACAGTTGTTCCTGGTGGGAACTGTCCACTCCATTATTTACCCCCAGCTGGTTTATACATACCCAAGCTCTCCTCTGTTAGTGTGCCCAAACAAAACTGGTGTGGTTAAATAACACAGTGAAGCCAGATTTCTCAGCAGAAACTAACAGCCCTTTGAGTGTTTAGGTTCTTTCTTTTTTTTTTCTGTTTCCCTCTCTCAAGAAACAAAATACAAAATGAAGAATAAACAAAACACATATTAATATGTGATTTATTCATTTCAATGCACAGCCACCTCATCAATACGAGGACTACTGTGCATTCTGCTGTCTGAAACTGCGCATGTACCCCTTTCCTCAAGCATGGTGGGAGAAGATGGATGAGTAGTGGGGAGTGCAGCATCAGTAGATGGTCTGGATGGGCATGGAACCTTCTGGGAGGGATGGGAGAGGAGTGCGAGTGATGCACTGCCCAGAGCACTGTCTCATCAGAGTTGCTAAGTGGGCCCCAGAAAGCAGTTTTCTCTTTTTCTCCTCCTGATTAAAGACATTTTCACCTTCCTTTCCCATTCTGCTGATGCAAAAGCAAGTTATAGTCAAAGAAATATCCAGGTATCTGTCTATGTTGATTATAGGAGATTACCAGTGTTCACATCCGCATTACTGGGAAATATGTATATTTTCAAAACTAATCTCCCCATTTTTGGTAAACTGTGTCTATAAAACGTCTTCACAAAAGTTTCTGACTGTACAATATACATTCAAGGTCCTGTGACCCTCCATAAATTAGACCTCATGTAGCCCTATCTTTTTTTTTTTTTTTTGCTTTGTTTCCCATATATTTATTTCTAAACTAGAACTCCATAATGACTAAATGTGTTTTTCAACAGGGAATTAAGAGGAATAATTACAAAAAAAACTATTAGTACTAGAACTTTTTGACTATTACCATTGTGTGGTTGATAGCAGAGCATTTATTTATAAGAAACTTCTAAAATTGTTCTCTTTAAAGTTTCTACAGTCTATAAACTAGAATTTAAATTCACTCACGCAACATCGAGATAATGCAGCTAGGTTTTTTTCACCAAAGACTCTCCCATTGTTTACTACAATCTGATACACAGACAATCATTTTAAGTAGAACATACAGACAGAGTGTAGACTTCCTTCTCCTGTAGAGGGATCAATTTATCACCAATTCGGTTTTAGGAAAATTAAACCTAGTGAACACCAGGCCCACAGATATGTTAGCTCACATCTCTCCTTTTCCCTAGACTGGAGGATAGAGATGAGGAATACCGTGGTCCCATTGAAAACTACTCCTGTTTCTCCAGTGCTATGAACTGCAAAAAAGAGCCCCAGAAAATCTAGATGCGGTCAGGCCTCTGTGGCCAAGAGCCTGTACGAGGTCCTAAGGCTAAAAAAAGCCACAAGGAGCTCTGCTAAAGACAGAAGTAAATCAGAACCAAGCAGGGCAGCACCAAAACAGTGAAACAAACTTTTAAGCACACTGCGCCTTGCTGTAACTACAGCAGCTTTACTAAGAATGACTCACTTCCTCCCAAAGCGAAGACCGAGCTTGAAACTCCCCAAACTACATGGAGAAGAGGGGAGGGATCCAGTGAGTAGTGCCAGAAAAATGAAAGTAGAAGCCATAGTGTTTTTTCCGTGGAACACAGAAACTGTCACCGTACTGGCACATCACATCAGACTGCTCATTGAGAACACTGGCAACATTTCTCTGACTGAAAGCTTTTCCTAATGCCTCACAATTAATTCTGCCAAGGAAAGTCAGTGGGATTCCCACATACATGACAGGCTGGAAACACAACCAAAATAAAAATCAGTCTGGGACCTGACGCCTGGTAACACCCGTTCTTTTGTGAAACAATTGGTTCAGGGTCACTGCCAGGACTGTGATTTTTTTCAGGGCTTTACTTTTTGAATGTGTGGGCTTTGCTTACCCTCCACTCCCTTTTCCCTGTCTGCAACTTGGAGGTGCAACAGCAATCAGCTACAATTTAGTACTCTAATAGAACAGAATTGACTTCATTTCATGTTGCCCTGTAATAAGTACTGCACAGAAAACTTACAGAAAAGCCAGATTTGACAGCTACGTTTACACCAGTATTATAAAAAATCCAAAATGCCACTGCAAATGCAATTAAAATGCCTGCTGTCTTAAAGCATTAAAGTTTAATGGATTAGAAAAATCGAATAACAAAACAAATGAATCTCTTAATGGAATGTAGTTCTTTAAGAATATTTGAATTAAACATTTCTTACAAAACAGGTCGAAAGGGAGAATGGAATTTTTAAGGCAAAGCATCCAAAGAACAGGCAGCTTATATATTTCTGCCTGCTTGCAAAAGAACCAAAACTAGTGAATCAACCCTTTATGATCAATGTGGGTGGCTCTGAAAAGAGCCTTTTTGTTTTGTGATAAGCTTCAGTATTTACTTGGCTTTGGCCTTGTGGCTGTCGGTCTTCTTGGGCAGCAGGACGGCCTGGATGTTGGGCAGCACGCCGCCCTGCGCGATCGTCACCTTGCCCAGCAGCTTGTTGAGCTCCTCGTCGTTGCGGATGGCGAGCTGCAGGTGGCGGGGGATGATGCGCGTCTTCTTGTTGTCGCGGGCCGCGTTGCCCGCCAGCTCCAGGATCTCGGCCGTCAGGTACTCCAGCACGGCCGCCAGGTACACGGGCGCGCCGGCGCCCACGCGCTCCGCGTAGTTGCCCTTGCGCAGCAGGCGGTGCACGCGGCCCACGGGGAACTGCAGCCCGGCCCGCGACGAGCGAGACTTGGCCTTGGCCCGCGCCTNGTTGGCTGTTTGTGGTAGTTTGTGGTGGTTTCAGTGCTGCGCGTTTGCTGCGATGCCTGAGCCGGCCAAGTCCGCCCCCGCGCCCAAGAAGGGCTCCAAGAAGGCCGTCACCAAGACGCAGAAGAAAGGCGATAAAAAGCGCAAGAAGAGCCGCAAGGAGAGCTACTCTATCTACGTGTACAAAGTGCTGAAGCAGGTGCACCCCGACACGGGCATCTCCTCCAAGGCCATGGGCATCATGAACTCCTTCGTCAACGACATCTTCGAGCGCATCGCCGGCGAGGCCTCGCGCCTGGCGCATTACAACAAGCGCTCCACCATCACGTCTCGGGAGATCCAGACGGCCGTGCGGCTGCTGCTGCCCGGTGAGCTGGCCAAGCACGCCGTCTCCGAGGGCACCAAGGCTGTCACCAAGTACACCAGCTCCAAGTAAATGCCTCTTGGAAATACCACTTTAACCCAAAGGCTCTTTTAAGAGCCACCAATCTTTTCAGTAAAAGAGCTTTAATTTCTGTAACTGCCTTGGAGCTTTATTTACAGCATGTTGCTACATTTTCTTAGTGGTTAATGTTCAGTCCCAAAAGCTAAAATTGATCAGTATTAACACAAACCCTATGTAGATCTTATTATTTGTTTTTACACTTTTAACTACTTCCTCTGCCCTACTGAACCCACATAATAGTGGCAAGGCTTCACTCTACCTTTTGTCTACTTCCTGCTTGCTACTGCTTGGAGAAAAGTCCACGTTTCTGAAATGAAAAGAGTTAAAGTGCTTACCCTCCCTGATTGGCTGTTTTCAATCCCTTCTCCCTGTTCCCATACCACGGGCATGTTATCAATGATGTACATATGCCAATATAGTTTTTAAAGTGTCTTTGAGAAGTAATTTGTAAGGAAACTTATTTTTTTCTTAGTCATGTATTTATCATGTATTTAATTGTTCTTTCCAATCCCGAGAAAATAAATATGTTAAAAATAGATGCCTTAAGTGATTACGTAAGCTGTATGCTACTATTTCGTTTTCTTTTAATGATCCTGATAATAATTTATGCCTTTAGAACAGAACTGCATTCTTATAAAGTGATTTTTTAGCTCCTGCTGCCCCCTTATGGGAGTTTCCGAAATGTCTGTCATTTTGTGTTTTGTAGCATAGGGTTAAGACCGTAGACTGAGATATATACAAAAAATTGCAATTACTGATGAAAATCTGGTCCCCAGCGACACTATACAAGTGGAACTTGAAAGACTTGGAATTTAAATAAGCCAGACATAGAAAACCGAAAAGTTAATCTGAAAGAAAACTCAAGTGAGAAATCTCTACATATGAAAGAATCCGTGGGTCTTAAAAAGTCTTTGAGTCTGCGTGGCTGCCTCAGCGCTTGTCGAGGAACTGCCTCGGCTCTTTCAAGAGCCACTACATGTACAATGAAAAGAGCTGTACGATTGCTTAGTAACAGCCACGGGATTGTAATATTTTGCAGACCCTAAGGTCTGATTTCTATGGTCCCAGGTCCTCTCACTTCTTTTAAAATCTCATTTTGCTGAGCTTCCTGCATATAAACACTTGGTTTTTATAAACCACGTGAGACTCTGTATTTTCTTTGCAATTAATTCGCGGTCCTTTTCGAATGCTGGAGGGGAGAAACAAGTCTTATGGACACTAGGTGGGGGAGGGAGACAAAATCGAAACGAGGAAATGTGAGGTTGATATAGTCGTTTAAGGGAATTATCAGGCAGCCTGAGGCAGATTGGAGTTTACATCCCTGTGACTGTGCCCGGCTTGAAACACCTTTGAAGACGGGACGGAGGCAAATATATGAACGACTGTGTAAACAGTGGTCCTGTGCTAAAGAACTTCGCATCTTTAATTCTCCGGAGGTGCCTAGTAAAAGCAAAAATTTCTTGTAGCACCTAGAAATTGTTATTGTTAATCTAGGGCAATTACTTATAACTATTCAATATATATAACTATATAACCCCAGAGTTATTAGTGGCTTTTCCCCAAAATCTCAGATAGTTCATTTTAGAGGTGTTTGACCCACACAGAAGCTCATCGCTCTTTAAATTAATATACTGGCATTGCCTCCACTTCAACTTCATTTCTCACCCCCACCCAATAAAGCAGTGGCGATTTCAACCAGCGACACAGCTCTTTTAAATGGGCGGGTAGGG
>VWZG01011126.1:0-37400 GCA_013396735.1 Grallaria varia
CAGTGATAAACTGGTCCCAGACAAAATAACTAGGACAATACTATATTTTCATTTATAACTCTTTAGAAGCAAAAACAACATGAGAAAATAGATTTAATGACTTCAGGTGATCAGAGAAGAATTATAGAAGCCACTCTAAGACTAGCAATTTTCATGGCCAGGCTTCACGAATGAAGATTTGGGAAGGGCTCTACCCACGCTTACTGCAAGCGCGCTGATGGCTAAAGAGGCCGATGCAAGATAGGCAAGTCCGGTTGCAAAAGGCACAGCAGAAAGTCTCCATAGGCGGTGTTGGTGAGGCACGGTTCTTTCTCCATTGTCTTTTCTCCCTGAGACTGATTCTGTGTGTGTTCTCAAAGGAATCAACAGTGTTGTGGATGGTGTGTCTCCATGCCTCCAATTGGAGGCCAGAGTGGACCATTGATAGTAGTCGACATGGCCAAGGTTGAGGTATTGTTTCAGAGAGTCCTTGTATCTCCTCTTCAGGGCTCCTCTCTTGCAGCAGCCAGTGGCAAGTTCACCATAGAGCACGATCTTAGGGAGGCGGTGATCCTTCATCCTGGAGACGTGCCCTGCCCAGCGCAGCTGCGTTCTCAGCAGCATGGCCTCAATACTGGTGACTGCTGCCTGTTCAAGGACAGACACATCGGTCATGTAATCAGACCAGTGGATGCTTAGGATTGTGCAGAGGCAGCTCTGATGGAAGCATTCGAGGAGATGCAGGTGGCGGCAGTAGATGACCCACAATTCAGACCCATATAAAAGAGTGGACAGCACAAAGGCCTTATAGACAATAATCATGGTTTAAGCATAAGAAAACCAGTGTTTTGATTTTCTTTGATAAGGCTAATTCTAGCATTAGAATTAAGAAAGTACTGCAGTCTGTGAAAGTAAGTCTAATTAAGCTTAGAACAAGCAGGAAACCAACAGTGTCTGGCTTTAATATCTGCTTATTAACAGGGGTTTATGCCAAATCTCGGTTACATATGATGAATGATTTCTACCAACCAAAAGTTCTAAAGAACGGTGAACCTAACTTGGTATGTTTTAAGTATAATTCTCACTGCCTTTAAGCATGGACTCAGCTGTACAAGCTAAATTTTGGGACTTTCTTTTGTTATGCTTTTACCTTGGACACTTGCTGTTTATCATTAGGCACATGAGGCATGCTGTGCCATATTACTGGCTCCTACACTAGCCCAGAAAGCACTGTTAGTATAGAAATAATCTACTTCTTGATTTGATAAAGTGATTTAATGCAATTATCAAGTTTAATAACCTCAGGAAAGCTAATTGTGTTTCATGCACATCAAGCATTTAAATTTTCTTCATTAAAAGAGAGCTGGTTTTGTAGAATGAGGCTTTGCAGAGTGTCCAGTTTTCAGTTAAATACAGAAATGGTGCAATTATTCTGTTTAGGGTAAGATTTCATTACTATAAAGGTTCCAATGTAGAAGTTATTCTATTATGGTAATGTGTGCTTATACAAGTCCCTCTCAATCATCATGGCTGGGCTTCGCGAATGAAGATTTGGGAAGGGCTCTACCCACGCTTGCTGCAAGCGCGCTGATGGCTAAAGAGGCCGATGCGAGATAGGCAAGTCCGGTTGCAAAAGGCACAGCAGAAAGTCTCCATAGGCGGTGTTGGTGAGGCACGGTTCTTCCTGCGTTGTCTTTTCTCCTCCAGACTGATTCTGCGTGCGTTCTCAAAGGAATCAGCAGCGTTATGGATGGTGTGTCTCCATGCCTCCTGATTGGAGGCCAAAGTGGACCATTGATGGTAGTCAATATGGCCAAGGCTGAGGTACTGTTTTAGAGAGTCCTTGTATCTCCTCTTCAGGGCTCCTCTCTTGCGGCAGCCAGTGGCAAGTCCCTCTCAATAATGCTGCTTTAAAGCACTACAACTTCCTGATAAAAATGAAGACATTTCGTTTTATCAGGTCAAAGTTTGTGATTCTACCACAGCTTCTTGAAAAACCTGGGAATTTAGCAAACACCAGCATTCAAAAGTACAAATAACAGACAAATACTGTAAACAAAAATATTGAAAAATCATTTATCATACAGAATTAAATGAGGTCCCTTTATAAAAAACTCTTTTGGACTTTACTTATCAAAGAAATAAAGAGAATATAAAGCATAAAATGTAGGAGGTAAAAACATTGTTTTGTTCAATGCCCACTACTTCCACTAAAATTATCATTTATTTGATCCTAAGAAAAACTGAGCAGAACTTGGATTTTGTTTTGTTTTTTCCTCACAAATGGGGTTTTCGTTCACTCTAAACAACTTAGCATATACATCAACTCTATTATGATCTCTTTATCCTACAGCAAATGATCTGATGCGTTTAATTCATGATAGGGCATGGGTAGGACATAATGGCAGTAAGGGGGTGAAACTGACTGCTCTTTGTAATTCTGACAGCATAGAAAATTCTAGAATGATGAACCCAGGAGAAAGAATATGTGATTAAGCACTAAGGTTATAAATATATGTATGAATCTCTAACACTGCTTCTAACCAGTTACAAAAAGTAATTATTTTATGTTGTTTTTCTGTCTGCTATAGCTAACGAAGCAGGTTAAAAAGTCCAGGATCTTCATATAATATGTTAGCTTCAAGCAACCTGAAAGTGTGAATCATATATAGTAAGTAAAGGAATAAAGTCCTCCAAAATATGTTTTCAATTCTGCCAACATCAACTGGATGAGTTTTAGCTAACAGTGACAGCCATTAGGAAAGAAAACTAATAGTAATAATTGTGAGACATATAGCTTTTAACAACCGATTTACATGCAGAGAAATAATTATCTGAAAGGAAAACATAAGCATCTTCCTGGTCTTCTGCTTGCCTTAAATTGGTGCTGGAAATAAAACAGGCCACAATCACATTTGGTGAAGACAGTCATATATTTGGAATTCCAATGGAATTCCAAAGACTGTTAGAAACCATCAGAACTGAACTCAATTATACTGAATGAATGGAACTCAAATTTCTTCTCTCAAGGGAGTATTTGGCCTCAAGTTTTTCTTTTCTTTTGTAGTAGTAAATTTGAAATAATTGTTCATATTTTAACATGTTTACTCAGTGTCTCCTGGGTGCACTATTGCATGGAAAACATTTGCTGCATCAGATTTTTCAAAGGTCAGTAACTCCCACTGTATTCTGCCCTTGGGACTTCTGTGTATAGATTCTGCTGCTGAAAATTTTCATTATATTGTCTTCTTTAAAATTCTGTAAATGGTCTATTAGTTTATTTCTTTATCTTCAGAATGTCATATATTTTGAGAAGAAATAATCATGCTTAATAAAGAAATTTACTTAGATTCTTTATCTCAAACCCAATTAATACAGTTCTCTTTCCTGCTGGTACAGTCAAGACCATTATATTTCCATATTAGTTCTAGGAATATTTCAATTATAGAGGTCACTAAGTAATTAATACGGGCTCATGTTCAGCTGTAAACAAAATATTTTCTTTGTTTTCAAAAGAAATAATTAAAATATTATTATTAAGGATCTCCAGTTTCTAACACTGATATGGTTAATCCTTAATCCCCTGTAGAGTTAATTAATACAAATATACATATTGACTAAACTAGAGCACTGTGCTCAAAACACTCAACCCAGAGTGTGGCTATGTCTTCCAGTTCCAGAATGCACAGGTTGTTAATACTCAGGTGACACAATCTGCTTTCCAAAAAAACCCCAAAAATTTTCACTACGCCTATCCAACAGAGTCATACTAGGCTGTAACCTTGTCCCATTTGCCACTCAAAGTTTACAATTGAGTCTATAGTTCTTCATATCTCTCTTCACTTCCCTATCCTACAGATCTTCTCACATAATTTGCTTTCTTTCCCTTAAGAGCCAGTCTTCTAACTGTTCCCAGATTTTTCTCCTTGAGTTTAATCTGAGTGGAAGATAATATGGACAGCCCTTAAAATACAGCTAGAGCTCCATGTTTCTCAGGGAAAATAGCAAGTCACTTGGATAGCACATTTTTGAACCAACAAATCTCCTTTAGAGGTAGAATCGGAATCAATCATATGTTTTAGGCAGCAGATTGACTGAAAATTAAGGCTCCTCTCTGTATACATCCAATGAAAGTCAGTCAAGTGCTTGAAAAACTTTTTTGTGGGCTTTTTAGAACAGTACATCTAATCTCTGAATATAAAATAAGCTTTTCTATGAGTGAAAGTACATTCAGTTCCTTGAATGCTGATGACAATCAAATAATTGATTGGTGTATGTATAAAGAAAACCAACTCTAATTTTAAGTAAATATTTGTAAAATTTGTGTGGAAATAAGGTAAATAATTAATTAGTACAAAGCAGAAAGAATTTTACTCCTGTCAAACAGAAAATCTAAAAAACATTCTTTCTCATAGGATTTTAGCTATACCCCAGAATTAGAACAACAATAATAATATATTTCAAGATAAGTTAGATGCTGTGATTCATGTGGAAAAATAAGATGGAAGATTGATTGAGATTCTTCAACTGGTTTGGGCTTTGAGGAGTTCAAGTCATGTTATCAGTACTTTTTAAATTTAATTTATTTATTAATGTGTAACTATCTAAAGGGAGTGCAAAGTAGGATGTTGTTCAAAACTAGCCATATATTAAATGAAAAAGAAGTTAGAGAATATTTTCATTGAAAGTATTGCCATTATAGTCATAGAGAATCAAGTTATTTTCTTTGAATTTAATTATGACTAAGTGAATAAGAGAATAGAAAAAATAGTGTGTGGAGAGAAGGGAACAGAAAACCCAATATGTAGCATTAGCAAAACAGAGCTAAATAATTTTGTGCAAGAGAAACATCTTTCAAAATTCATTTGTACCATTAAAAGATAAGCAAGGGAGAAAACAGCAAGAGATTGAAGCTATGTCTGTCTAAGCAGGCTGTGTAACACATAGAGAAGACCTGTAGTGAAATTCCATAGAGAAATAGTGCTGAGGACCCGATGTACATTCCGCACATGTTTCAGGGTGGGGAGAGTGCAGGGGCAGAATGAAGCACTTAGGATTAGCTCTAGTCTGAATGCCCATTAATGGCTGTAGGATTCTGCATATGCTCCTGGCGTGTGTCTTTTGATTTAGTTTCATCAGAAAGGCATCCAGCTCATGCACTCCAGTACCTCTCTACAATGACAGCACAAGCACAGAAAAAATAAGAACAACTGGGAGATTTGTTAGCCAGATTAACTTCTAAAACCAACTAAGGTATTAATATAAACAACCCATGCAATAAATATAGGGCAGCTCCTCCATAAAGAGAATACTGTCTGAGCTTAGACTTGGTTCATTTTATCTTTAAGATGTCCAGAAGTGTCTGACTGCTTGAATATCTTTGGTGAAGTCAGACAAGGACCTCAAAGCAGGGTTTCCACTCTCAGACTTGGAGCAAAAGAAAGCATCAGAACTTTCTGTATTCAGTGAATAAGGGAAAAGCTTATTGAATAAACAGGGTCCATGTTCCTGCAGGAAATCAGAAGAAAATTTTTTTCTGCAATTGCAAAAGAAACAAATCATTAACATTACTGTTACTCTTCATAAAATCTCCTACACATAATTAAACAACCAATTCTATTTCTGGAAACAAATGAAATGAAAATGAGCAATACTTAAATTACAGAAGAAAAAATCAAGAAATTCTTAATTCTTTCTATTCACAAAAGTAAAATAGAATTTTTAAAACCTATCCTAAATAAATCCTGACTTTGTGAACTTTATTCACAAGACCACTGAGACAAAATGTTTTAATGAAACTGATACAACTGGAATTCATATATAGTTTTAGCTTTTAGATATAATCTTACAGGATGCTCTGAATTGAGCAAATGGCTTTAACACTTACTAGTTGGTATATAAACCAACAGTTGGAAACTCTGGGATTTAAATCCCTACAACTAAATGATCCAGAAATTTGAGATTGATACTGAGATTCTTTCTTGGCCCTACTCCTTATGTGTCAAATCTGATCCAATCCTTATCAACAGAAGTATGAGCATGTATTGAGGTCATTACAAGACCAGACATTATGTGTTTAGACATTTATATAACAGATTTCACTTGATATCAGAACCCAAGGGATTAATCTCCTGTCATTCAAACTGCGAGATGTTAGTTGTTCCAGTCTGAGGTAGCCCTCAAATGCTCCTTCTATAACTGACAGAGATAAAGAAGCACTTTCAAGGAGTGTCTGAGGTCATTAATGTGAAGTTCCTTCTGGAAGTGCTGTTTTACTCTGCTTACTGTAAAGGAAGCATAGAGAAACCAACTTTGGTTTACACACACACGAAACAACTAAAGCAAATTAAAAAGCCCTGAGAATACCTCAGACCTCCAAGGAGGTCTCTGTTTGCTTAATGGCTGTTAGACTGAATTGATGCACCAGCTCCAAGTTGTCTGTAATCTTCAAGAAGTCCATTTTTGATTATTGGGTCTATCACTGGATCACTTTGGGGTCCATCTTCACCTTGAACAGCTCTGCTTTCGGTAGTGAAGTACATATTCTTGGTTCTGTTTCTACCTGCTCTTCTCTTCCATTCCTCATGTTCTTTCTGTCTTTACTGGGGGGAATTGGAGGGTGTGGGAGAAGAAAATTACATTCTAAAATTATGTTTTGTTTCTTTGAGCTATTGTTGTATATGACTAGTTTAATCATGCACAACATTCACCCTTCATTACACTGAACATTGTTAGTACTAGATGCCTCTAAGCACAATAATGCCTAATTTGCATTAATCTTGCTTTGCTCAATTCTTTTATAGTGATACAAACATGTGCCACAAATTGCTCTCCATTTTTAAACCACAATAAATGTATACGCTACACTCCCATATTAAACAGCACTTAATTTACTGAACTCTGAAGTAACTAAAAATGTTACAATGTTCTCAATTCTTCAAGAAAAAAACAGAACAAAAATATCTCAAAACAGGCAACAAAGCAGTGTCTGCATAATGATGCAAATAGGTAGTCAAGTATAAACAAGTTTCCTGAAACCACAAATAAATAACTACTTACACTTCAGTCCCAGGTTTTTTGATTTCTTACCTTCCCACTTCTCTGTTTTCCTGCATTAATTGTTTTGCAGGTACAATCCAGCCACTATATTTACTTTGTTAGGGTCTCTGGAAAAAAGGTTTTTTGCTAAATATGGCTGCCATGTAGTTATTACTGAAATTAGTATCCATTCAGTTTTTTATTTAAATTCACCAATATATATTACTTTATTGTCATTCACTACAATTGTCAAAGTTGTACTATAAGTCCTCATGGTTGGGGTTTTTTTTTTGTTTGGTTTGGTTTGTTTTTTCCCAGAGAAGTCTGCACTCCTCTAACTTAATTAAGAGATGTTGATGTCATATCACTTGTATGCAATAGTCTAGGAATGACAGAGGCTGTGCAGAAACGCAGAGATCAGCTTCCGTGTCATTCTGTTCGTGGCAATGTAATGAGTTAATTACTCAGTGGAAGTAAATGGGACACTCTCCACCTCTCAGCCACCCCTGATTCCCTCTTTTATCCAGTGACAATGGTATTCACTTCTTCCTGTGGTTTAAATAAAGTACTGAAACAAGTTTGGAAAAAAAAGATCAGCACAAAAGACCTTATAGTAAGTATTACGATAATTAGGTCAGATGGCTATATCCTGTCTTAATTTTACAATTTGATCCTTACTATTTTGATCCAGGAGATATAAAATTTCATTTTAAGCAGTGACACATTTTTGGAAAAAAAAAAAAAAGAGTCTGAGAGTATCCGGGGTATCTCCTTAGAGCAGATATGTTTTAGCATAGTCTCCAGCAAAGAAGAAAGTTACACCTGCATATTTTTTAATCACCATGTAAGATGGGACTGTCGTTTAATATTTATTTCTTTCAGCAACATTTCCAAATAAGAACAATGTCCCTGCTTCGTTGCTGGCTAAAAAAAAAAGTACATAGACATGTATTTCCTGAGGAAGGACTGATGCTGAAGGTTCCAAGTAAGATCATATTTCTGCCTGCAGCCTCATTTAAGATGCCTGGGATATGGTCTAATTTAGGTTAACCTTATGTTCTACTTTTTAGTAGCTCTGGAAAACTGTGCACATGGTTAGTAGCATACCTACACTGTGCAATTGCCTTGAACTCATGCCAAACTACCTTCCTCCAGACTTGAATATAATACAGTGTTTTCAATGTTGACACTGGAATCCCAACTCATGAGCTACATGTGGTATCTTGTTATAGAAGCTGCTTAGCAAGTCAAAATCTTATCTGGGATGGGTACTTAGACCTTTATATGCATCCCAAACATTCGCCATCAACATTTGTAAAAATGAGTTTGAACCTTTACATACTCAGTGGTACCTGCATAAGAAAGGTGCAAACCACAGCAGAATTGCCATTTGGGCAATTTCTGAAAGGTGAAGGGCATTATTCTGCACTGTCCTCTCCTCCATGTCTTATATTGATTCTCAAGGAGAATTTTGTCCATGAAAACTGTCAGAATTCCAAACTGGAACAGCTTTCAGAGAAGATTAACCTCCTCCATGGCACAGCAATTTTCCCTCCTGAGGAAAGCCATATTATTTCAGCCTAAAGAAGGTGTCTATTACTTTAGAATTTAAGAACCCACATGTTTCTTCTCAGAGAGAGTAGCAATTACTTTGACTGCTGTGCTCAGCATGAAAATGTTTTGGGAAAAAATGCCTCTCTTAATCACATTTTGACATCTATATTTCAAATGGGTCTAAGTTTATGAAAAACTCAGATGTAAGTTAAAAATATACACTTATAATAACTATCATGAAACTGTAAAATACAATGTCTACCTTATTAATATTTTGCTGTGTGGAAGTACATATTAATGTAATATTCTACATTAAAACTTTGTGAGTCTTTTCTCACTAAAACTTAGTTTCGATGAAAGATATTCTCCTAAACAAAACCATATTTTATCTATATGAGTAAATATGAACCTTGCTGTATTATTCATTAACAGTTCTCCATTAACAATTGAATAATTTTTTTTTCTTTAGCTTCTTCTACCAGTTAAAGTACATGGAAACGCTGATGCAAAATAGCACCAGAATTTCTTTTTCGTCCTCAGTTTTCCCTAATGCAAAGGAAAGGATAAGGAAATTGTACAGCTGCAAAAAAAATATCTCAAAGGATTTGCTTTTGATGAAGACCACTGAGATACAAAATGGCTGGGGTATAGCAGGTGTAACTGGGCAAGGCTCATGCCCACCTTGACCCTCCCTCTTCTGAAAGTCTCACTGCATCTTCAGGAGCTGGTGCAGCACCAGGCAAGAAAAATCTCCCCACACACAGGGGACTGTCTACTTTAAATTACTGGACATCTTTCACAGCTGCAGCACTGCTGAGAGGAAAGCCTGTGGAAGAGATGTTTCATGTATCACAGTAGATCTTGATGGTCAGTCACCCGTCGGTGTGAGGCCTTCCTAAGCTTCCTAGAAGTCCACTCCTCAATCAGTTCCTTTACCCTTCTTTTGCTCTTTCTTCTCTGTATCTTATCCCTTCATTTCCATGGAGGAAATTGATAGACACTAGAAGGTACAGAACAGGGTTATGCGTAAACTAATTTTTGGTGGCAGGACTGTAACATATATCTTCTTCCTTGGTTCCCTCATAGCCTCTTCCCAGTGGAATTTAGCCTTTCAGAGAGCTCCTACTGGGAATATTTTCCACAGTCACAACTGTTGCAAAAACACCGGACAACCTCCATCTGTATTATCTTTTGAGAGGAATCACTTAATTAAAGTGTATGGGAAAGGGGACAGGGGATTGCTAATGAGTAGAGTATTTTGTTCTACACTACGATTTGCTGGAGCCCATGAGTGAATTAGCGTAATTCAGTCTCGAAGTGATTAACTCAGGAATTTTCATGAGGAGTAAATTCACTGCAAAAATTAGGCCAAAAGATAAAAAATACATTGCAATTATCATCAAACAGAAAAAAAAAATCATCATTCTTAATACAAAGTTTATGACTAAGTAAACATTATAAAAAGAAGCATTGAAAAACACATTAATTTGAGAGTGACTTCCCCTCTTCCCTGTTCTATTCAAACAGAGTAACAGGGAGATTAAATCAGTAGGAGAGACATAAATGTCATACTAGCAATTTATTTCAGTGCTATTGAAAGAAGACATATGAAAACAAACAATCTACAGAGACAAGCAGATACAAATCTGTATCAGTGATGAGGAACCAGGCCAGCTATCCACAGAAGAATTTGCTAAGTACTGTTGTCAGAGAACCCAGTAGAAATAATTTTACTGGGGATTCTAGGACCTCTTTGAAGCTCTGTTTCACCCTCCCTAAAATGTTTCCTTAGTGCTGAAGCAAAGCTCATGTGATGTCAAGGTAATTCAGTTGCAAACTGCGCAGAATGTTGCCATCTGTCTCTATACATTATTTGGGATCAACTCAGAAATCACAGTGTGTAACCTATGAATGAAAAGACCAAGTTACAGGTTTAAAAAAAAAAAAAAAGTTTGGATAGTGCATATCTTCAAAACTTCAGGTAATTTAAATCATAGGGTGAAACTCCTTTCCTCCTTAGTAGCTGTTGACATATTAGTGACTTGAATTAATAATCACCTTGTGTGACCCCGATCTTCCAGAGATATTTAATCTAATAGAAATAGATTTATTATTGTGTTGCCACCTCATACCAGAAATTACACTTCTACAAAGACAAGCTGATTCTGTGTTTTACACAACATAAATGAAAGCACATTCTGATAAAATATTACTGCTTTTGATAGGAAATGTTCCAACAGGGGTTGAAGTTGTGGGACACTGAATACCACATAAAGTGATTCTGTTGAATTATACACCGTTATTGGAATTAGATGTAGAAATATATGTTTATAGGGACTTTAAAGTCTCTCCCTATATTAAGCAGAACACATAATTATAACTTGGACTTCAGTTTTGTTCTTAAAATACTCATCTGGATTTAGGAACAACAATAATGATTTGGTAAGCAATTCTTATGAAAGGAGAGACTCCTACTTGGCTAAGTCCATGTTTACTAGGTTTCAGTCTTCTAATCTTGCCTCTGCCTCTACCATTATTTCTGTCTTGGGTGCTTCATCTGATCTTTGTGTCTATACAACAGAATACAGTATAATGATCTAATGCAAAGAAAATTGTTGGACGTCATTATTTAACATCTTCACGCTGCTCTGAAAACATGGCGAGCTATAGAACTGCAAAATAGTTTAATTGTCATTGTGTTCCCACAAGAGGTTTATCTCCAATAAACATTGATCATAGGTGTTATTTGAGTCATACAGGTGCCATCAATACTGTCTCTTATGAAACAAGGCTGCCAGTTTGTACATTTATTTTGACCTGTTTCTTGGATGTAGACTTAAAACATCAAGGTTTAAGTTATCTATCAAACATAACACTTTTAGTCAAAGTTTTCTTCTAATAAAAAATAAAGAAACTATAGTTTTTAACCTGATCATAATAAATAAACTCTAAATTATAATATTTAATGAAAATTAATGTGCTTTTTCACACAACTCAGGAAAAGCTGAACTTCAGTCTCTGTTTATCATGTTTTGCTTTCTTATATTAAAAAAGAAAAAAGATAAAGGAAGAGGGAGTCATGCTGACAGAACTATTGAAAGTAACCCATTCAGAGAAATTTGGATTATAGAATGGTAGCTTAAGTATAGTTATTGTCAGCTACAATATTAATGAAACAAATCCAGTTCTCAACCCCCTCTCTCTAGCAGTCACTTTACAAACAATTCAGCTGTTGCCTGAGTTCAAAAGTGATCTTGATCCTCCCAGGGCTCTTACCCTGCAGGTTAGCAAAGCTGCAAGCATTAAGACCTCATTCAGCAAAGCACCTCATCAGTCTGCAGGGGAGTGAGGTTATAGATCACATACGGTTCAAGCGTCCCCTAACCCCACTTGTTCAGAGTATATTGATAATAACATCAGTCTTACAAATTAGACATGGAAAAGAACCTATTGAATCATGCTGCCTATCTCCCTGGCTATTCGTGACTTTTCACATTGGGATTTTTGTAGCGCACTATTAATTTTTAGAGTGTTTCAAGATATGGAAATCTTCATCTGAATCCCATTTAACACAGTCATCTATTGAACTGCTAGGAAGTCTGGTTTGGATTTTTTTTTTCCCTACCTTCAGGTATAAAAACATGATTGACTTTTATCATTTTTGGTCTGCCCCTATATTTTCATATGATGAAGAAATCCAAGTTGTTATTTCTAAATATTTTAAAACACTTAGAAGGTAGCCGTAATAAATATAATTTATTTTTCAAATACCACAAGAAATGAATAAGGAATCTGACATAAAGTAAAACATGCACCTCTGACAATGTATAACATGAAATATAATTGTATATGAAAATAATTGCATGTGCAGTATAAACCAAATAAATCACCTTAATTAATACTTTCTGAACATACCCATATGAAATTGTAGGAAAGGAAGGAGTCTTTTTATAAGAATATTTTTGTAGATTTCTTGTCAATATGTAAAAACTCTAAATCAAAATAATGTTATCTAAATATGCTTTTTACTTTACCTTCCTACATTCTTTCTCAAACAGTTGAGAATTTTATACATGTATGTTTTCATATATTTATACCATCCTCTAATACAAAGTGACTATATAAATGCGTAAAAACAGTATGAATAAATATTTTAATTTAAAAAAAAAATCCCATAAAGACATAATTACCTATCCAAGCACTTTAAAATTATTGTATCTTTTCTTTGGGCACTCTTCTATCTGTCTCTTAATATCTTCTTTGTAATGCTTTGCTCAGAATTGTACGTAATTTTCTAAAGACAGTAACACTTCAATCATATCCCGTAGTGCTTTTATCTTCCAGCCACAAGACCTAACATTTTTTTTTTTGCATGCATACGCCAAAAAGGAATTGATTTCTTCATGCCACATGGTATTGAAAACGTGTAAATGACTCTTCCACCTACAGCTGTTTTCAGAACCATTGCTGTTCAATCTGCTGTTTCTTTACAATACCTGTGATACTTTTTTGTCTTTCAGAATCATGCAATGGTAGAATTCATTAGTTTGGAAAAGTCTTCTAAGATCAATGATTCCAACTGTTAACACAGCACTGCCAATCCTACCACTAAGCCACATCTATGTACCTTTTAAATACCTCCCGGTATGGTGACTCAGCACTTCTCTGGGAAGCCTGTTCCAGTGCTTGACAACTCTTCTCATGACAGTTTTTTTCATGACTTCCAATATAAACCTCCCCTGGAGCAAGTTAAGGCCATTTTTTTCTTGATGTATCATTTGTTACCTGGGAGAAGAGGTTGATCCCCACCTGGCTACAACCACCTTTCACAAATCTGCAGAAAGTGAAAGCAGTAAGTTCTCCCCCTGAGCCTCCTTTTCTCCAGACTGAACAATTCCAACTGCCTCAGCCACTCCTCATAAGACTTGTTCTGCAGACCCTCTCTTGCCCTTCTCTGAACATGCTACAGCACCTCAATGTGTGTCTTGTAATGAGGGGCCCAGAACTGGACACAAGACTTGAGGTGCAGCCTCACCAGTGCTGAGTACAGGGGGAAAATCCCACTCCCCTGGTCCTGCTGGCCACAATATTCCTGATACAAACCAGGATGCCATTGGCCTTCTTGAGCACCTGGGCACACTGCTGGCTTATGTTCAGCTTCCTGTCAGCCAGCATTCCCAGGTCCTTTTCCACTGGGCATCTTTCCAGTCACTCTTCCCCAAGCCTGCAGTGCTTCATGGGATTGTTGCAACTCAAGTGCAGGACCTGTCACTTCACTTTGTTGAATCTCATACAATTGGCCTCAGCCCATAGATGCAGTGTCTCCAGAGCCTTCTTATCTCCCAGCAGATCAAAACTCCTGCCTAACCTGGTGCCATCTGCCAACTTATTGAGGGTGCATTCAAATCCTTTGTCCAGGCTGTCAACAAAGGTATTAAACAAGAGCCTTGGTACTGAGGCTTGTGGCAAACACCTTTGGTGGCTGATAATCAAAGGGATGCAATTTCATTTACCAACATGCTCTAGGCCTGGTGATCCAGACAGGATTTACCCAGGAAACAGTACATCCATCTAAACCATGAGCGGTTTCTCCAGGAAAATGCTGTGGGAAATGGTGTCAAAGGTTTTACTGAAGTCTAGGTAGACAACATCCACAGCCTTTCCTCTGTCCACTAAGTGGGTCACCTTGTCACAGAAGATCAGGTTGGTTAAGCAGAATCTCCCTTTACTAAACCTGGGTCAGACTCTCTGGTTGTCCTGGACATGCCATGTGATATCTCTCAAATGATCTCAATGACCTTCCTCAGCACAGAGATAAGGCTGATGGACCTTATAGCTCACAGGATCCCCCTTCTGCCCCTTCTTGTAGATAGGCACCACATTGGCTGTCTTATACTTGACTGTGACCTGCCTGATGAGACAAGACTGTTTATACATGTTGGAAAATGGCTCAGTGAGTACTTCTGCCAGCTCCCTCCATTCTCCTGGGTGGTTCACATAGACTTGTGTTTGCACCTAACTGGTGTAGGATATTGCTGACCATTTATTCTGGGTTTACAGGGGTTTCATTCTGCTTGTCATACTTGTCTCCAGACTCAGGGGACTGGGTACCTGGAGATCAATTGGTCTTACTGTTGAAGACCAAGGCAAAGAAGGCATTAAGTACCTATCTTTCCTCATCCTTTGTCACTATGTTTTCCCCATGTCCAGTATATTGGAGGTTCTCCTTAGCCATCCTTTTGTTTCTGATATATTTATATGTATATTTCTTATTGTCTTTTAAGGCAATAGCCAGAGTAAATACTAGCTGGGCTTTGGACTCTCTAATCTCCACTCCCTGCATAACTTTCATGACTTCTTGTAGGTCTCTCGGGCGTCCTGCTTCAGTGGACCAAAGGACCTCTCTAAGTCCATCATCCCTCAGAGCATGCTGTACTCAGGCTTATCACTAGCAAGCCTTGTGTTGTTTCTTTCTCCCATCATATCTACTTTAAAGTTCTTTCAATCACTCCTTCTAACTCCTGTGCAAAGATCCTTTTCCTCCTTTTTACCCTGTCACCAGCAGGCCCTGCTGTCTTGTAAACCAATCTATGATCAAAAAATCCCAAAATTCTGTTGGTAACACCAGACTTGGAGCCAGGTGTTGATCTGCTGGTTCTTCCTCTTTCTTCTCACGTCATTCCTTGCAACTGGAAAGATAGAGAACACCTTTGCTCCTGACCCCTAAACCAATCATCCCAAGGCCCTGAAGTCTCTCTTGATTACCCTTTGATTTGTTGCAACTTCATTGTTACCCACCTGAAAAATCAGTAATAGATGGCAAACTGAAGGCCCTACCAGGACAGGAAGATTTCTCACCACATTTTTAACTTGGGCCCCAGGGAGGTTGAAGACTTGTCTAGGAAGTCTGCATATTGGGCCTTCTGTTCCCATCAGAAGGGAGTCTTCTATTACAGTGACCCATCTTTTTTCTTTATGGAAGCAGTTTTGACACGGGGTGTGGACTGACTTAATCTCAGTGATACGTCCATGCTAGCTGAACCAACATTGTTCAGCTCCATTTGCAGACCCTCTCACGTGTTATGACGGGGCACCTGGGAAGGAGGGGCAGTCACACAGGACACGCTCCTGTTGTGCCAGGAAGGAACTTGCCGCCATTGCCTCTTATCCTTACATTTAAAAATAATGGATGTTTTACCCTTGTTCATTGTTATAGCAATTCAGGTTTTTTATTATATTACTTTTGAGGGGCTTACGACCAGTGATCTCCTCTGTCAGGTATTGTGTGAATATACAGGTGTTTTCTGATGCTGGTTCTAAGATAATTAAGTCTCCTTGTATTACTTCCCTGTCCTCCAAGCATCTCTTTAGTATTACATGTGAATGTAATTAATGCTATTTACTTCTCTCATGGGTTAGTGAAGATATTAATCCCTTACTTAATACAGATCCCTGCAGCACCATGCTACACACCTCTTCCCATCTGGATATATTGCTGACATTATCCTTTGTTTATACTCTTTCATCCTCTTTCAATCTTTCAATGAGACAGTGTTTCTATTGAAGCCAATTTTAATTAATGTTGACAAAGATTTTAACATGTATTGCAAACCAAATATATTGCAGCTATTGTTTTTCATGTCCCCATTTTACTTTGCAGTTCTCATTAAAAAATAAATCAGATTTATCTTCTACCCCTTTGTTCTTTCTGCATCTGTTCTGCCTCTTGCTGCTAGGTGCATTAGCCTATAGATGTCCATGGTGTTTTCTCTTAATACGGGCTTTAGTACTGGAGCGAGAATAAGGACAAAGCGGAGCAAGACAGTGAGCAGGATGGCCTCAGTCCAGCAAAGCAGTGAAACACACAGTCCTCTTTAAATGCAGACATAATCTCTCTTGAGTCAATAGAAATACTTGCATGCTTGAAAGTAGTATCTACCAGCCCAAGGCTGCTGTGCTGAATATATAAAAGGATCATGTGCTAATCATCTCATATTTTCTTTTGTATTTAAAAATAGCTTCACACTAACCTTTCAAAGCCCCCTTCATTCTTACTGACATTTGAAGCAGTGATACAATACATTTTTTAAGCAACATGCGTTAATACAGGAGGATATAAAATATTCAGATTTTCTGAATTATATACCTTCATTTTCCCCCATGATTCCCTAACATGGATTCCTTGACATGCTTCTCATCAGAACAGAAAATATTTCAACATGATAGTCATATCTACTGTTTATACAGTTAACTTATTAGTATTATTTATCTGCTATCTGAAAAAAAAGAGAATTCAGTATTTCAGTCACTTTTGAAACATCATTAATTTCACCTTTCCTCAGGACATACTTGATTTCTTCAGCAGTAAATGCAATTTTGCTTTGCACCCAGCAGCATAATGGGTCTTGTTGACAAATGTTAATTATTTGTGTGGGTTTTCTGTTCCCAACATTTTTGGCTCTGAACTTATAATCAAACCAAAAAGTAGGGGGAGGAGAGGGGAAGGAACTTTTCCCCAAATAGCGGTACAGATTTATTTGTGAATGTCGTGAGAAGTTAGAAGGAGAAAAGCAAGCAAGTAAGTAAATGCGTTAGCCTGAGGGAAAGGATTTCTAAGGATGTGCTCTTGCATCCAGCTGGGACTGGTCTCTTCTTTAAGTAAAAGGAAAAAAAAAAAAAAAAAAAAGGAAAACAACCCCTCGGCCCCACAGCCCCAGAAGACACAATGGGATTTTGGCACTCAGAGGTAATCTCCCCACCACAATTGAAACACAGCTTAACTAGCCTTAAATCAGAATACCTAATCAACTGAAATCCAATGAAAAATAGCTTCTGTTATGCCTTAGAAGCAGAGTGTGGATGAGAAGATTAGCTGGGGTGAGATTAATCACTTTAGAAAGAGAACTTTAACTACTTTTTAATAACGCACAGTTCAATGTGGTTGAGAATATGGAAGTTCAGATAAAGTCTTTTAGAAAGTAAGATCCGTCAAAGCAGTTTGGAAATGTTTAGCTGCTCAGATACAGTAGTGGGCAGAACTCATTTTCATCTGTGCTTGTCTGAGGTGATTCCTTATTATCATTCTATAACTTTCACACTAGGCAGAAAGAGAAAGAGAGACCCAGTAGGCTTTTTGTCATTAATGGTTGTCATTTTGATTAAAAAAAAAAAAAAAGAAACACTACAGCTTAATGGGTAAATGCAAATGACCTCAACACTGCAGTTTTGTACTTCAAAGAGGAATAAATTTGTTTTGAAGTTTATTTAGTAGATGAATTGCTGTTAGAGATAAGCAAAAAGTTTAGAATTCCCAAGGGCTTTGATAATACTTCAGAAAGGAGAAAATTCAAGAATAACCACACTTGTGATCAAACATAATAAAAATTAAGACTAATAAAGAGCTTTTCTAATGTCAGTCTAAAAGGTGAGCCAAGGAGTCTTGTGGAACATAACATTATCAACTCAAAATTCACAGGGCTTACTATCTTTTTTTTAATTATTTTTTTTTAAATGAATATTACTTTCACACTTAAATTAAAAATATTCTTCTTACGCAAAAGCACATCCAGATTTAGCTCTCACAGTCACACTCTTACATGTGGGCAAAATTCATACCTATGGTAGAAAGCTTTCTTCCCCACAGATCCCTTGAGTGGCAGAAGCAGGGTAGTAGCTCTGAAAAGATAATTTAAATAACAATTGAACCATTGTACATGAATGACATTTCGCATAAACTCTTTGATTATCATATTCCATGCTCCTAGGAGCTATAGAGCAAAACCAGAGACAAGATTACCCTTTCTATGCTATAATTTTTGTCTCCAAAATGTCTCTGATTAAAGACATATAAAAGGCATGATTTTACTTCTAAACTTTCCAGACATCTCCGCAGTATTAAACATTGATACATGTACATTTTTAAACATCGCATTTGCATTGATATTTTTGAATGTCATATTGTAACTGGAAGATATTCTGTCTAAGTAAATTTATGTTGATTTGTATCTCTTGTGAATGTCTCCTGGTGGCAAAGTTGCAGGTGTTTATATCCTCCTTCCTCATTAATACACACTGTCCTGCAAAACTTTCAGACAAGGTAGACTTGTCAGTACTCTCTAGCAGCTCAGCAATCGATGCCCATTCAAAGGGGTATACTTTGTCTGACTTTGCTTTTTAGAGTCAGACATATGTAACAAGACACAGCTCATTGTGTGTTTGCTTCAGAAAGAGTGCCATGCTGTCAACATGACAAAATCAAGTATGAGACAAGCCACAACACTGTAAAAATCATTTACCCTCTACTGCATGTAAAGATATCTTAAAGCAAAGAACACAAGTTTTGACAAGACATTTAAATAATCATATCTATCCATTTTCTGATATCCACCAAGTACACGTATTTCATTATAAGGTCCAAACAGAACAGGAAAAACTAAAGCAGAGCTTGGCTGTTTCTGCAATGTTTCTTATGCTGAGACACACAAAGGGACAGTTGTAAGACTGTATGGGTAGCTCCTCTATCTTAGCCTTCATCGATGGAGTAAGTAAGAGAGCCTGGCTGTAGCATGGTGGAAACAAGTAAAGCTGTTCCAGAACATGTCAAACTTCCTGATGTTTTCACCAATATCTGAATAGGCTCATAACTTGAATCCTACATAAGGGTGTTTTTTTTGGTTTGGTTATTTTTTTGTTTTTTTGGTTGGTTGGTGGTTTTTTTGAGACTTTTTAGTCTGGTATGTACATTTTACCAACCCTCTGTGACTTAAGTGGACAGCTCATGAATGTAACCCCAGAGAGAGAAATACCAGGCAAGGCAGACAACTGCTTTTTATTGTCAGTTTTCTGTCACACATACATTCTGCATATAAACTCAAAAAAAGTCATACAGTCTTCTAGTGTCTTATTTTTCTCTATTCAAATTACTCGAAAAATTAAATTGTTTTGGGACAGAGATTCACCTCACTTCACTTGAGTCATTCAAGGTATCTCTGTTTGATGTTGTAGATTCCATGATAGCTGATGGAGATAATCCTATAGAGCAGACAGAGTGAAATAAGCATTTAATTCTCATTTTATAATTAAGATCTCAGTTTGGATGAACCACGTTTTTGAAAAACCTCTTTCTCCCTCCCCATTAACTACAGAAGAAACCTTGAGGTTAGTTATCCAGCTTTTGCAACTGACCTAGACATCTAAAATTGGATCAGATGAATCTAGACCACAGCATCTACACATGAGCTTCATATTCTAAGTTGAAGGGCTTTTAGATAGATATATTAATACTTACAAGGTGACTACAGTGATGAATGTGTTAGGAAGTAAATAAAGCTTGCCTTATTTCCATTTGCCCTTCAGAATGTGTTTTGTACTCAAGCTACAGGTCTTTTACATATATATGCTCTATCTTGCACAGACTTCTTTCAATTAACCACCAGTTTATATTAAATCCACAGTGTATGCATAGTTGTTCAAATAGACCTTTGGTATTGCCATCACATTTCAGGAGCTCAGAGGGGTAAGAGGTGACTTTCTACTGCTCTGAGTAAATTTGTAGAATTATTAGTGAACTGAGGAAATCAGTCAAGACCCACACCTAAGTAAGTAAAGAAGAAGATATCAGCTGAAGCCTGATGGGTATACATGTTTTAACAGGTTGGTGAGTGCCACAGAGAGAAAAGAACACGTCCTAAGTCTCTGTGTGTGAAATCTCAATACCATTCAAGTTAATGGATTTCTTGCCTTCAGTTTCATTGGAAAAGGGATCAGGTTCCATGCTGATAAGCTGCAGTGATGCTTGCTGTTTTGGGTGAGGAGAGAAGGCAAAAATTGACCACCTGGATATTATCCAGACTGAAGTTGTCCCTAGGTCTATGGAGGGTCATACATGACTGACAGTTTTCAAATGCTGTTTAAATTCACATTCATGGAATAGATTCTGTATGGAAAATTAAACCTTTGCACTAACTCATTTCTATGGTGTTTTTTGTTTGGTTTTGGTTTGCTGGGGGATTGTTGTTGTTATTGCTCGGGTTTTGGTGGGTTTTTCAGCTGTAAAATACTCAGCTGTAAGCCTTCAGGTATGCAGTTAAGGCAGCCCAGCATTCCATGTGGTCTTCTTTCCCAAGACGAAAACTGTAATGCTTAGCATTCAATACAGGGTACATACACCGAAATGAACTTGATGATAGAACACGAAAAGGTAATCACTGGATTATGAGCAATTTGTTTTATAAGGGGGTCACAAAGGAGTCTAAGAATCTAGGCCTATTATTTTATCAGACAGAAATTTCTAACTCAGTTTCTTTATGAAGTCAAGTTGACTGCTGTTGATTTCCTCAGAAGTTACTATTGTTTCATCAGCAAGGGGAACTCAGAAAACATTAGTTACTTTAAAACAAATAATGAACTAAACTAAGCACAGAAAGTAGTACTTCATGAGCAAAGAGAAACTGTTATTCCTCCATATGCTCTTCAGATCACCCCACGAATATCACAGCTTAAAAAGGCTCTGGAGGTAATGGTGGTTTAGATTGTTTCCCTGAGAGGCTGAAGCAAGGCTAATCATGTGTTTGATATTTCTTTCCTTTTGCTAGACATTCGCTGAGATCTCAATGAAAGGTAACTATAGCAGTGAAATTTATACATTTATTTATCAATGTTTTATTTGTTGGCATTCAAAACCTAGTATTGCTTTTTAGAGTGAGGGTACCGATAACTCCAGGTCTCAGCTCAGGTAACTGCCCTCCACCTTGCGCACATTTCTTCTTCAGTGTTTGTTAGAATAAGATTCTATTGTTTGTCCTTTTTTTTTTTTTTTTTTTATCTTGCTGTGCACAGTGGAACTGCTACTATGTCTCATTTTACACCTTACTGAGCTGTAGCAGGAAACTCACTGCCAGACCATCTCCTTTTGTCAAGTGATTCTTAGGCCATTTCTTGTTTATATCAAGTCAGCACTTACCCACAGGTCATTTTGCCACAGCTAAAAGCACTTAGTGTTTCTCTACAGGATACTGCAAAGTCTAAACACTTTCTGGGATTATCAGAGGGATTTCAAAATTGTAAGGATAAACTACACTTGTTCGGTAGAAATACTTGCTACTCTGCAGTTTAGAAAGGAAAGTTTGAGGTTTGCCAGTGCTGGTAGAAATATAAACCTTGTTTTCATTGCTCTCTTCTTGAATATCTGTAGACAGAGGATCAATAGCACAAACACACTCCAGCTGAGAAAACTCTCTAAAAATGTGTCCAAAGACAGTACATTCTAAACTGAGCTGTCCATTTGGCACCCAAGTGAGATGCCAATTCACTGTCAGAAGCTGTTAATTGAATATAGAAACAGCAAGATACTCTTTCCAAAAAACAACTTCCCCTCATCAGTTTTTTTTTCACATTGACACTGTAATGTGACCATTCTTGCACTTCTTTTTTATCCACATTATCTGCTTTATCAGTATTTCCATTGCATTTTCATAAGAAGATGAAAATTATTTAAATAATTTGCGTTCATTGATAAGTCATGCATTGTTTTCTATGAAGCATCTGTGAATTCAAAATGCATTTCTGCTAGAGATACTGACAGTTTCTAGTGATGCTCTATGAATTAAATCAGTGAATTGGGTGTGCTTAGGTTTGTTCTCTGAGAAAAAGACTAATAGACACAACATGATCCACATTCATAATATTGAAATCTGTTTTCAAGTTGCCTATTGGGAAGAGTTTCTGTGACCTCCAGACTCTTTATTCATGCCCGGGGAATGCTTGAGAAAGTGGTAGCACAGGCCAAAACCATTTCAGTGACCATTTAAACCCTTTAGTGATGCACATAATAAAAATCTAGCACCTGGAAACATATATGTGTGCCACCGCCTAACTTGTTAGTTTAGACACAGAATAAGTTTTTTGACATCTTGTTCATTGGTCTTTCCAGGCAGCTGTAAAATCTTAGCACAACTAAAGGTATACTGCAAAAAAAAAAAAAAAAAAAAAAAAGTCCTGTGNAAAAAAAAAAAAAAAAAAAGAAGTCCTGTGCTTAGTTATGTATCACATGACAGTATACTTAAGATAAGTAGTTTGTATGATTCCAGGTATTAAATTTACGGAAGAGAAATCCATAAAGGATTAACAAATACAGAGAAGACACATAATGTTTTGTTGTAGTAGTTCCTGAACTAACTAAGCTTGAGAAAATCAAGAGGTGGTATTGTGGTGCTTTCCCTTCTCATTTTCAGACTCTGTGTAGTTTTTGTCTGAGTATGTAAGAATTCCTGTATGACCTGCCTTTCTTTTCATCATTCTGTTCTATTCACAACAACCCCACACAACACTAAGGTCTGGGAAGAGTGACTGGAAGGATGCTCAGTGGCTAAGGACCTGGGAATGCTGGCTGACAGGAAGCCGAACATAAGCCAGCAGTGTGCCCAGGTGCTCAAGAAGGCCAATGGCATCCTGGTTTGTATCAAGAATAGTGTGGCCAGCAGGACCAGGGGAGTGGGATTTTCCCCCTGTACTCAGCACTGGTGAGGCTGCACCTCAAGTCTTGTGTCCAGTTCTGGGCCCCTCATTACAAGACACACACTGCGGGGCTGGAGAGTGTTCCAGAGAAGGGCAACCGAGCTGGGGAAGGGTCTACAGCACAAGCCTTATGAGGAGTGGCTGAGGGAGTTGGAATTGTTCAGTCTGGAGAAAAGGAGGTTCAGGAGTGACCTTAGTGCTCTCTACCACTACCTGAAAGCAGACTGCGACAAGGTGGGTGTGAATCCAGGCAACCAGTGACAGGGCAAGAGGACATAACCTCAAGCTGTGCCAGGAGAGGTTCAGGTTGGATATCAGGAAGAATTTCTTCATGGGAAGGGTTTTTAAGCATTGGAACAAACTGTCCAGGGAGATGGTGAAGTCTGCATCCCTTGAGATGTTCAAGAAATGACTACACACGACACTTAGTACTACAGTGCTTAGTGCCAAGGTGTCCTCTTATGAAATATGATCAAGTTTTATCCTTTGAATTTTATCCTTAACACTTCCGTTCTAGCCTAGACTTAAGGGTCTGACTCATCACAAGACAGGTCTTCAAAGTCTTCTTGACTCAACAACTACCTCAGGTTCCTTAACTTTGCAGCCTAGATGTTGCCAATATCTGTATTTCCTTTGTGAATTTAGCATTAAAATTCTTCGTTCTTCCTTGTGCTTTTCTATTGAACCTACACTGTAAAATTTAATTGAAAGCACAATTCAATTAAAAATGTATTTTTTTCCTGTAAAGGAATGAACATCTGCATGAATCTTTAAAAAACAGTTTTAAATATCTTCAGTATCATTAACATTTGTGTTTGAATTGTGGCATAATATATGAAAGGTCACATCTTTTGAGGAATTACAAGAGCTTTTTGTAATATTACATACTCATATTTCTTCACAGGAAAAAGAAACCTATTCCTTTAAAGTTTACAATCAGCCAGTTAGCATTTTGGAATTGCTGTTGGAAAAGTCAAGTGAGCAATCTTATTGCAGTCAATCAATCTCTATTTAATATGCAAACTTAAAAAAATAATTCAGCAATATAGTAATCTTCCTATCCTACAGCTAGAAGATTATCTATTCTTTCTTTACGTATTTTTCCCTAGATACAATGTACCAGTCTACAGCAATGTGCTATTTAGTGCTAAAAGTAATAGACTAATGGATTTGCAGAAAAAAATGTTTTCTTTATTTGATCAAAGGTGCAATATGAGAAGTATTTTCTCAATTTTGACTAACCCATCATCCTCAAACTCTAAAGTTTTAGAGCTATCAAAAGGTAATGAAACACTTTGAGTGCATGAATATGTTGCTAAAAAGACCCACACTGGCTGCATTGTAGCCTGAGGGAAAAAAAACCAACAATCTACTTGTAAAAAAACCCACCAAATCTAAATCTAGTTTAAACTTTCAGGATTTACATCTAGATTTTGACATTTACAGAGACATAAAACAAACATTGCCAGCTGTACTCAAAACCCTTATAATTTGTTGATCATTTATAGTTTAGATTTAATTTACCATTTTTACAATTATTTAATGACATTTTCAGTAATTCTTGCATTTGACACTGAAACAGCATGGGGTTGATTTACTGTGTTTTCAGACTTCTGTTTTTATGTAAACACATTAGTATTTTCACAGCATGTTTGAAACAAATGGAGCAAATTCTGATCCTTCTACACCTATAAAAATCCTTCAGACTTTATTGAGCAGCAAAGTAAAAAATTGACTGAATTGTTGGAGTAAGTCAAGAGGAGTCAGGATAAAAGATGAAAAACTTTTGCCTACTGGAAGACAGGAGAAACCAATTTCATATTGAAGAAAATGAAGAAAAGGGAATAAACCAGCAGTCAAGACAGCTTCTATGTCTGACAGCTTTTACCTGTTACAATTTTCATTAGAGCTGGGTTTACCAGCTTTCATAGTTACAGAAAATAGATTCACATTTATAGATAGCACAATAGGATGCAAGAGTGTTGTACATAACATCTTTCAAACAAATTGATCCCTAAATGTTCTCACGGAGATAGGCAAAATAATTACAAAATGAAATAAAAAACAGAGGGAAGAGAGGAAGGTAAATGTGATAGGTAAGACAGTGGATTTGTTTTCAGGGGAGACTTGAGATTATAGCACCCCTATGAATTATAACTCTCAGTGGCAAAAAACCACTCCTGCTGCTGCAAAAGGATTTTTTTCCATCTGCATTGCTTGACTCCTTTATGCCATTGCTAAAGGTAATAGAAACATCATATGTCTCTGTTTCACTCTTTTTTGTGAACAGGATGTTTAAGTCCTGAAACGCAAAGATACTGGGATATGTTTAGTGAGAAGCAACATTTTGGATCTAATTCTGTGTTCTGTTAACTGTGAAATGTCATTGAAGTCAATGTTATACAGGTGTAACTGGCAGGAGATTTTACTTTTTAGTTCTAAAATCTGCTACCAGTGTCAGAGAGCAGAAAATGATTTGAAATCTGTTTAGCTTATCTCATGTTCTCTTCCTTCAGCTTTCCTCAAAATGTGTCAAAAGGTATTTTTTTTCTGAACCTTATCCAGCTTTCATAGAAATCAATGAACTTCTTTTTTCTAATAGTGGTCTTTGACCTGTAAGAGAGTCTTGTGCACAGATACAGTGACTAACAGAATTTTTTGTTTATGTCTTATTTTGTCAAATTATAAGACCTTATGCTCTAGGGTGGCAGTTTTGTAAATCTTATCCATTTCAATTGGATCAGCAGGACTACACTTAAAGACATGGAATGGTTCATTTTCAGTAATCTCCTGTCTCTAATTGTAAGTTCCCTGCTACTGCACTGTGGGTTCTAAATAACAAAATAATTGGCACATGAAATAAGTCTGCAGCTTTGTGTGTAAGGTCAAATCCAGATAAATATCCCTTGTCCAAAAAAAAAAAAATTAAGCATACATTTGACCTAATAAAATACAAGAACTATTTAAACATCTCTTATAAGACTGGACACAGAAGTTTTCCTGCATCATCACACAGATGATGTATTTGGGTCTTCCAACAGGTTAAATGCTACCTAAAGGCAATATTTCAATTCTAGTTAAACCAATTTTTCTCCATCTCTAAAGGAATAAATAACCACTTCCAGGCAAATGTATGATTTGTTTGTAGAATTACTGAAATCATATATACACATTGGGTTGAAATTAATCACCTGAATTTGTATACATATGAATTTGGGAAAACCATCATGCTATAGAGTGTGATGCAAATTATACAAAGTGTGGCTGAACCAACACCAAGTGAGGAATTTTAATTTGAGGATTTCCCCAGTCGTATACTTAATGTTATGCTAATGTTTTTCCATTAATAGCTAAAAAGATCCATTGCTTCTCTTTTCAATGGGCTTGTTGCTAATGAAAAAGATCTTTTGTTTCATAGAAAAACTGTACAGTTCAGGCAGAATGGTAGCCTGCTGGCTCTTTACACTTTAGATACTAAGAAGCCTCAGGCAAAATATTTTGCTGAAAAAGGCAAGCTTGGCTCCATTCATTTCACAAGTACAGCCTTCTTACACCAGCTGTGACTTTGTCTCTTTATTTAATGATTCACTGCACCCAGATATCTGCATAACAGCATATATCTATATGGACCTAAGTGCTAGCCTTCTTTCTAAAGAGATCAGTTTTGAGCAGTAAGGATACATTCTCTTGTCCTGGGGCATCCTTCTGGCAGCAGTTGTCGAAGTGATACAAATAAATCACAACACTATTGCAAAATAAAATTAATGGGAAGAAAATCCTATGTCTCCCTCTTTTTGAAAGGTGACTTTGAGTCTGAAAATTCTATGTTGTTTTGAATGAGACCTGTTTATCCACTAAGTCAAGAAGGGTGGGAAACTATTCAGGAACTACTATTGATTTTAAGCATCGTTCAGACCAAATAATAGATTTCAAGTGACCTTCTGCTGTGATAACAATACCTGAAAACTTAAAAAGACAGCTTTGTCTAAAGGAAGTCAAAGTCTCAGCTCTGAAATGCAATAAATAACAATTTGAGTTTAGTTTAAACCACTAACTAGCAATAATATAGCAGTTGATACACCAAAAATACCTCTACCGAATCAACAATTTTGATCTCATTTTGATGGTCTGTTAAATTTTGAGCAATCACAAGCAACTAATACAAACATTCAAAGTCTTGGCTTTGGTTTGGTTTCAAACAATTGTACACTTTGTTTCTATTTCATCTTTCTATTTCATCTAAGATTTCTTTTAGAAAACAAATATGTCTATTTTCAGTACACGAAACATAGAAACTGAGAGGTCTTACAATTAACTTCAGGAACTTCAGTCCTGACAACAAAAGGCATACTAGCAAATCTACAGTCTCACTCTGCATAAGTATTGGCTCATCAAAATGGTCTTTAATCACTCACACACCTGCATTTGTCCGTAATTATTTTATGCAGGGAATTTTCTCCTGCACTTGCATGGGCTCTGAACAGCGTTTTTCACAGTAGGTGCTGACTTACTACCCACAAAACTTCTAAATTTTGGTAGGGAATTCTACTGGAGAAGTACAGAAGTATAGGTTTTTTTCTGGGCAAGAATAAGTTTGGAGATTTTTGAAAGTTCATTTTACCTCAGATCTGTGATAGCATTCAGCACAGCTTAGCGAAAAGGAGAGCATCATGTAGCAATCATTGAATAGCTGAAAGCTTTTCTTAAAAAAGGGTCTGGGATCACCCATTTTACAGTGAAGAGTCATTGGTTAACATGTCTTGGTACAGAGAGTAAAATCTGGCCTCCTGCATCACCTCTTGTTCGCCTTAAACTTGCAAACACACATTCTTCCTCTAGTCGACCTTGATATCATTTACATATTTTATTAGATAAGTTGAGCATTTATTCCTATGTTAATATTCACTAATCTCTTTACATATGAGGGACAGGGGAATAGAAACTGTCTTCTCTAGCTGTGACTTGAAAGAAAGGAGTGACCTCTGCTGAAGCATGTCACAGACTTCACATGGCAGGTGATGACATCTCCATGCTACGACTCAAAATTGCTTCAATTAAGAAGCTGGCATTTTCGAGATGAATTGGAGGGAAGGATTTTTGTATTGTGTAGTTTGGGTGTCACACTCATGCAGCAAAATATCTGCTGCAAAATTCTTTGCAAGTCTTTCAAAATCCCCTCAAGCCCCGTGTAAGGAACATTGGACCAGATTCTTGCTTATGGATTCCCTTGTATAAGGTAGCTGCTGAGCTCCATGATTTCTGCACAACTTTGTGGTGTTAGCTGCCTGTCTTCTGGCTGTGTATGCATTTAAAAATATGTAATTTCAATTATTTATAGTTAAATTTGGTTCTGCTAAAAAAAAAAAAAGCATACATTTCGGATGAAATTTGCAATTTATTGTTTTTTCATCAAGGTCTAAAACAAGTTTCACAAAATTGTACATTAGTGCTTGCAAGGAGGATTATGGGATAGATTCCAAACACTTGTATTTTTTGCTTTTAGAAGTTGTTAACCATTATTTTTCAATCTCCGTGACAACAGTGGGCTTCTGCCACACATTCTTAGCATAAAACTCCTGTCTGTACGGAAGCAATGTTTCACCAATCCCTTATTTTTAAATCATTATTTTGTGCTATACCTATTTTTCCTAGAGAGACGAAGCCTCATTCTGGACTTGTCTCCCTTAGTTTTACATGGGTGTCCCCCTTACATAGGCAAAAAAAAAAGGGTAAATTTGACTAAGCAATGAAAAATTGATCAGAAATAAGGCCCTGTTGGAACTGACATAGTGACAGAGTTCTCATCACTCAAAACTCACTTCACAGTTCTTCCAGCAGTATTCCTTCATATACAGTCACACCCTTTCATGATATATGCATACATCCCATAAATACACACTGAGAAAAATTAGATCACCTCACCTGGATGGCAGTTTCATTGGAAAGGGAAAAAGGAAAGTAGTAGGCATCCTCTAACATATGCCTGAGAAGTATGGATAGTCATACCTTTCATGACAAGGTGTCCCTCTTCCTGAGCTAGTGAAGAAACCCTAGCCACTCACAGAAGATTTTGTCACATTTTTCAAAGCCAAACCCTTTCTTGCACAATTTGCACATGCAAACATTTGCTTGAAAATCCAGTTGGTGTAAGAGGGAGAAACACTGTGTTATCTAATACTCAAAATGTTCCTCTGTGATTTTGTTTTATGACTTTCTTCTCAAGTCTATCATGCAGTTGTTGAAAAAGGAAATGGCATCTGGCATCTGGAGGTATTAGCTTATGTAATTACAAATGTATGTGCATTAATCTTCTTGTTTATTCTCTTTGTACTACCAAGTATTTTTTTACCATCCATCCAATTTTTAATAGCTATCCAACAGTATATTTAGCAGAAAGGATGATAGATAAGACCATCACCTGGATTAGAAATATTCCTTAAAACTGGTCAGTCAATGATTTGAACAGTTATTTTTTTTAACACACATCTTGAAGACAGAATTTAACAGATATACAATGTGTTTACAAATAATAGTGTGATCTCAGAACATGAAGACTTTCTGCTGAATGACTTAACTTTGGAGAGGATAGCAAAAATCCCATCCCCACTGTCAGCACTGCACTCACTGAAGCTTCTGAAGCTGGAACTCATCAGGCTGTGAGAGGAGCGAGTGGTTTTCTTACCTAGGAATTTCCCTGAGTAAAAGGAACCCTGCAGTGTAAAAAAGGGAATTAACATGTATGGAGATCTTATTCTCTCCTGTATGAAATACTTAACAGCTGCCTATTTGTAAAATTAAAAATAGTAGATTGTTACTTAATCTTCGTGAGTTATCTCTTTTCTCGACTGCTATTAAATAGTTATGGCTTACCAGGAAGATTAAACAAAACAAAGGCGTATTTTATTTATAAAATATTTTTTCAGAATATGAGATGGTAAACCACAAATGCTACCAGCACTATCTAAAGCTATCATTTATTAGCAAAGAGTCACAGTTTTCCTTTATGGGAAAGCATATTCTTAGTGAGATTATTTAAAAACTTTGGGAACATAACTATGTTGTCCAGTAGCAGAAGACATACACAGCATTCATGGTATATTAAAACTCACAATTTTAAGTGACTTTCAGTATATTAATTGATGATTTTAAAATGCATGGCAGAATTTTCTTCCAAGTCCATATATGATGTAAAGGTTGAATCTTTTATTCATAACATTCCTGATTTTATATGAATTGTTTCACCTCATAGAAGACTTTTGTAAGGAATGCAAACTTCTTGTCATTGAGAGAGATTTAGCAGATTAGTAATTAATAAGCTTGATTGATACCTTCCAGTGGCAAAATTCCTGTTACTTTCAATGTGAGTATGGTCAGGCTCAAAGTCTTCTGAAATGTCTGTGAATGTAAAGGAAGCTTCTTTCTTTCAGCTCCTTTTGGACACTAATAAGGCTGATTTTATTGGAACTTATTACATCCTTACTGGAAGCAGAATTTGACCTCAGCTGAAAAGATTGCCCCCTTCTTTCACTTTGTTTTGAAAAAGAGCTACATTTTCATAATAGTGTCCGGGTACGTGCACAAATCTCATTACCCAATAATAGGATTTGTCTACATACCTCTTGCTCGGTCTTTTGGAAATGTGCATGTCCCTCAGCATGAGTTATTTTTTTCTCTCCTTGTTTCCATTTACATATGTCCACAAGTACAATAGATTATATTCTATATAAGAGTTTTAGTCAAGCAAAAGTAGCTAAGTATATAATCAAGGAGGAGGCGGAGATATCCTTAAAGTACAAAATCAACCCTGGAAGCTAAACTCTCACTTTTGTTACAATGATTGAGACATTTGAGAGTAAAAATATGCCACAGAGGTGAAGCAATATGTCATGGAATTTCTCAAATATAGCATCAAAATGCTAAAGCACTGTTTATTTATAGTCTGCAGTCCTATACTAAGACTGAATCTGTAGCAGAGAAGTTGCCATATGAAAACTGGAGATATTAAAGTTTTAACTGGGGATCTCAATGACAGCTAAGGTTGATTTTTTTTTTTTTTTAAACTAGCTTTTTTCTGCATTTCTTTCAAAGCAATAAAGGAAAATAATTGAAAATAATTTTATTCTTTACTGCCTTATTTATAATCACTAGTTTTATAGCTGTTTTGACAAAATATGTTATAGAAGATGAGTTAAGATTTTTTTCAGAATATAGAACAAGAAATTTTGGAAAAGCCCTCACATAAAGGTTCAGAGGTAAAAAAAAACTGCAACCCCTTCAAACAAACCCAAAACAGCCTGCTCCCCTGCCTTGCCCCCAAATCAATTAGAAGTAAACCGTAAGAAGTAATATGGAATAGAGAAAAAAATTGACTGAGCAGTAAAATATATCCTGATCTTTCCTACGTACTGTGAAACTCTCTGGAAAGACTCATCTTTTGAAAGATGCCTGAAAAACGGCTAGAAAATTGGTCAATAGGATGTTGCACTTTTCTTTATTTCTTCTCCATTGCACCACCAGTCTATCCTCTATGTTTCTTAATGTTTCTTTATCCTTATTAACATAGTTGCTTAACTTATATAAAGAGGCACTGCACAGTGACAAGTCATACTTAATTTAACTTTTGTTTAATTAACCTCCTATAGAGTTAAGGTCCATCTATCTTGCTTGTTGAAAAGTATGGATAAGCTGTGAGGTCATTATTTTCACATGAGGTTTTGCTCTGTGTGCATGCATTATGCACTTGATGCGGAAGGCTAAATTTTCTCTTTTTTTGCCCTGAATATAGGCAAGTGTCCTAAGTCTGGTTGCTATGCAGTTTAGCCATAGCAACAAACACAAAAGCCAACGTGCTGTTATTTCCATTTTCCCTTCCAGACAGTTTGCCTAGTAAAGAAGACATGCTAGATATAGCACTGTCAAAATAAGTGCAGCATTTCCTTTAAGAGATGTCAAACATTTCATCTTTCAAAAGATTATATTGTGAAAAAATGCTAAGCAAAAGGTGGAGAGATTATAGCCAGGATATCCACATCCTCTTGATGCACAGGTAAGAATGTTTAAAAGTAATTGTTGTAAAAGGAGAAGTCAGGGTTTCAGTTATATATTTATCAAAATTTTAAAAAAACCCTATAATGTATTTTTTTTTGCCAATATAATGGCAAAATTAATTTTTCATATAACCAGACAATAGGAGTGAGCCCCTAGTCTTCAATACTTAAATATATCTTTGAATAAGAAAAGTTGTTGTCCCTCTTTTCCAGTCAATAATAATTTACAATCAATATTTTACTAAGTTTAAATAAACCTATGTAAATCTTGTGAGACAATGTCCCAGTCTATTGTAAAGGTGTATAAATTATTTTCTTGTGGCTGAGGTGAGGAGTGTGAGGAAAGCCAAACAGTTCAGCAGGTTCTTTCACAACTTTCCATATGATTCCTTAAAAGTCATGCAAAGGTAATTTTCAATGTGAAAGAAAAGTTTGGCTTCCTGCCTTTTGCTCACTTTAAATAGGACTTAGATTCCTGACTGTCATTTCTCTTGTGGAGCATCTTAATAATTGTCTAGGTAATCTTTTTTTTCCTACTTGTAAAATAAGAATATTATAAGAATAACTCAGGCAGGCACTGTAAATTTAAAATGCTTAATAACCAAAGATATCCTTTCAATTTTGGATGCAAGGTTCAAGGAACTTGGAGGCTATTATAACAGTACCAGTTTATTTAGTTCTGCTAACTTACCTATGCAAGAATTTGAGACATTTCCATCAATATGACTAATTTAGGGTATACTTATGAATCCAACTTCACTTGCTTTGAAAATATCTTCATCTCTTTCAAACATCTTAAGTGGCACATCCATCATTAAAAAAAAAATATAGTTACAAACACTGATTGGTGTCCTTTTTCTGTGGTGGACTTCAGACTCTAAGTTTGTCTAGTGCTTACAACCACTTAACATAAATTAACCAAAACTGAAGAATTTTACCTTTGTTTTGCCAAATGGAAAAAATTCCTCTGTTATGTAGAAGTATGTGGTGAATCAATGTGCAGCAAAGATAAGCTCTTCAGGAGTTCAGGAGAACAATTGCAGTCCCCTAATTTCCAGTGTGCTGTGTGCCCTCAATTTCAACTATCCTTAGTGGAGGCATTCTTGCCCTTTCAAGAACCAGGATCTTAATCCCAGTCACTCCACCATTTCTTTGTAAAAGCTGTGAGAGATGTTAACAGTAACAGACTATAGAGAATGGGAAAAAAAAAAAACAAAAAAACCCAAAAAACTAAATTCCAATGACAGAAGAGGAAAAGAGAAATAGCTTTTTGTTAATTTCAAAATGCCTCTTCTTATTTGATCAAATTGCAGAGTCTAGTTTTTTTAGGGTTTTTTTTTTTTGGTTTTTTGTTGTTTTTTTTTTTTTTTTAATTAATCCCAGAATTTCAAAATATGATTGATTTCCTATTGCCAGTATGGACACCAGTGAGTCATTATTTTAGGGAATATAATTTACGTATATACTCAAGTGATATAAATGGATTTGTTTGGAAGGGAAAGAAAGCTATACACTATTTATTAAAGCCTAGGTAAAAAAATTGGTCACAATTTCTAGTTGTGTTATGATCTTAATTTATGCAGTTATATGTAATGAAATCTATACCAAACTCTTTCCTCCCACACATTCCGTCGAAGGCGAGTAAAACTTTCAAGCTGAATAAGGGAAATGATTCAATCTTCTCTCTGGTCTACAAGTTGCAGGAACAACTCTAATTGCAAAATCTCCACATAACTCCTTCTTTCAAATCCACCTCAGTATGACATGGACAGGCTCATATTTTTTTTTTGAACACACTAGCTTGGAATATTCTCTGGGGAGAAATTCAAGGAATATTCTCTGTCTTGTGGAAGAGCGTGTACTGCAGGTAGACTTGAAAAATCCTGACCTTACTAAAATATGTTGTCATCACAAAATTGCTGGTTGCATTGATCTTGCTTGCTTCTTCCTCCAGGTTTGCTCACTTCCAAGTAATAGATCCATTTGAATTTATTTAAGAGAAGGGAAGGCTTCAAATTTTGTTCTGCATGTAACTCAACCCCTTTGATAGAATGTATTTTTTATTGTTTCATGAATTTTGAGACTTTATGCACAGTTAGGATTGGGCAGTTTCTAAATGGGCTGCAGTAAAAACTGTCTTCACATAGGTAGAGTTATTGTGCTTCTCATGAAATTTCAATGTACCCTAAAAAGATGCAGTATTACTCTAAGAGTCCTTTCACCTCTCTCAAAAGTAAAAAAAATAAAGCTTTTCTTAGTGTTTTAGCCATCCAAACTTTCCTGAGAAACGAGGAAGGAAAAACAGGCACCTGAAGAGAGCAATTCATCCCATCATAAGATGGATATCTGGGATCAGTTACATGAACTATTGGCTTAGAACTGCCCATATTTCTCTGTTGAAAATAAAGGGAACTGAAATTTATATTTAGACATCCACAGCTAGATATGGTGAATACTGACATTTGTTGCTCCGCCTGTGTTATGCCAGGGCTTCCTTGTCATGGCACTGCTTGCTCCACCTGGGGTTATGCTGAAGCACCAGAATTCCTGGAGCAGCAAACAGACACCATGCGTGCTGCCTGCTTTGCTTATGAGAAAGTCTTGAGATGTTAAGCAGGTCATTTTTAGCCTCAAATAGGGGAAGATACTTGAACAGTAACTTCTGATGGGATGGAAAAGTCTTCTGAAGACTTGATCTTCATTCCCCATCCTCTGCTGGGAGCAAGCCCAACTCTCCAAAGGTTTTGAGTTGTTTTGCCACCTTGACAGTATTCCTTCCTTTTTTTTTTTTTTTTTTCTCTCTCTCTCTGCAGTTTTTCTATTACTGACAAAAATCTAGATTTACTTACACATTCTACCAAATGGAAAATTACTGTGAAATATAAATAAAGTCATTCAGGTCTTCTGTTTGATTCAGGAGAGTGGATGGGTAATATCACAGAGACAAGAACGAATTCTCAACTCTGTAGCAGCCTGGATCCTAATTCATTGCACTACAGCGTGGAAAAGTCTTCTTCTCATACGTGAAATAGACGGCAGTGGAGATTGTCTTCTTACTTGGCAACTTGTAGCAAGCTTAGAATCACCTGGTATTGCTGAGGCAAATAAATGTGGAAATAGAGCTGGAAATCTGACTCCAGTGTACTTTTAATGAAGTAAATTAATTTCTCTTTCTGTTCCATATTTTATTCTTTTATTAATTTTATTTAATTCTTTAGCCATTTTTCACATTCTCTGTCTCTGTGCTGTTCTCTCAGTTCCCACTGTTCTCTCTATTCCCATGCTCTCAGCAGTTCCTTCTTCACATGACTCTTTTCTTCTGGTACTTTCTGTCTTTACCCTTACTTGAGATTCTCTGTCTGACTCTGTATTTCTTACATTTTCCCATTCCCTGATGATTCATGTGGATCTTCATCCACTTTATTTGAATGATGCTTTCCTTCTTTTTTTTATTTTTTTATTTTTATTTTTTTACAAATCAAAGCATGTTTACTCTAGTTTCTGGGTTTTTTCCTCTTCCATTTACTAGTAGCACCTATCGCATAGTCTATTGAAAAACAAAAACTGCAGCAACAAAACAAACTCCCCAAGCCTTTTTCTTACACATATTTATAAGAAGTCTAAATTTCTTACAGTATCAATTTTATCACTTCAAGGTTTTTCCTAACTATACAGAAAGCATAAAAGATGATGTAGCAGACCACGAAATAATCTGTTATAAACACTTTTACTTACATCTAGAAATTTTCCAATACAGTCAACCATTTCTTATATAAAGCTAATATTTTTCAATTAAAGAAGTTATAAAATAAAAGGGTATATATAAGCAGAAAGAAATGACCAGTCAGATAGTTCAAACAGAAAACACTCATGTGACTCCTTTGACTAAAAGTGACTCTAAAGGTACCCCTGGCCCCAAATCACAAGAATTTATTTAGTTAGAATTTTCCTTGATATTTATAAAAACATCAGTGTATATACCCTCAAAAATAATAAAAAAACCCAAACAAAAACAAACAAGCAAAAAAAAATATCATCCAAGTTCTGCAAACTCTAATCATGTAAAAAAAAAAATCAGCCTTATTAAAGCCTGTAGTTTCTATGGGGTGGATTTGGGATCCTGCACCTTCCAGCAAGGTTTTCTTGTAAAATAATTTGCTATTGAAAGTCAAGGTACAAATAACACGATACAATACAAGTACTAATAGTTAAAAAACTCGCTAGAGGTAAATTAATTTCAGAATTTAAATAAGAAACATTTCCAGTGATAGAAAACACAGAATTTCTTTATTCTTGGTAATTTCTGGTTTTTACCACCGAATCTCTCAACAATCTTTGCCACTTTTCCTAGTTTAAATGTATACTTAATCAATAAGAACACTCTGCCTACACTGTAGGACTCAATTTTGTAAAGGTAGCTAGAAATATGGCCAGTCTTATCTGCATGATACTTGTAAGATTAGGTAAACTCATCATCACTGAGACAAGATGCTGGTAAAATGCCTTTTATCACTTTTATCAGTAACCACACTTAGTCAGCTTCTTTATTGCCTTCCTTTTTTTTGTCAACATTCACTTAGTTTTATTACTATAAATTCATTGAATTTCCTCATAGCAGCCTTTGATCTAATCATATTGTTCACGTAGGAAGATGAGACAAATACAAATCATATATTGATTAAAAAAAAATCCACTACAAAAATTATGTAATCAAAACCTATTATTTCCTTTTCCTTGCCAACTCCTTTACCTAACATTTGCTTCAGAAATAGAGATTGAAATTAAGATATCAAGTTTAGTTATTTAGAAACTTAGTATTGAGTTATTTTATAAATAGATAGACAGACAGACAGGTAGATAACATCACATTATATTATCCTATATTCCACTAAACTGCAAGGATTAAAAAATATAGTCACGCTCAGGAGGACATGAAGGGATCCTGTCACCATTGATACCTTTATGCATTTTGCATATCAGACTGCATTGTTTTGTACATTTGTCAAACTATAAAGATGAATAGAAGACACAATGAACAGTGTTCCTTACTGCAGTGCACAGACTTTCTTTAACATCTGTCTGGACATGGATTTGACACTGTCTAAAACCAAAAAACTCTTTCCTTTGCCTTTGCAAGGATTGTGTTTGATACAAATAGTCTTTTGAAAAATTTTCAGAAGCTTGTACTCTACAAAAAACCTGGAGGCTATCTGTCGAAACAGAAGAATACAGAGAGAGAGAGAGAGAGAAAGAAAGGGAAAAAAAAAA